>OZ010799.1:348002454-348602454 GCA_963932465.1 Maratus speciosus | reverse complement strand
AGACAAAACGTGTGCAATCGAAAGCATCCAGTCCCTGTACCTTAACTTTTAGAGGCCAGTGTGTTTAATGTCGCTATAATATATTTAATGTCACTATAATAACTAAATAACACTGTCTAAAATAACACTGTCGTTGTATTCAATGGCAAACGTTCCCAACACACACCTGATTGTTACCTGCAGTTGGTTTCGACAGCGCGTAAAGACCTGTTATTGCGGCTGACATTGGTTTGAATGAATGATGCCATCCATTGTGAATGTGTTCACCTGTACAGAACGTTAAAATATGAAAATTTCTCTACCTCTAGTGTCTGTTCAGATTTGAAATCAGGCGGTAATTTGTTCTCAAATACCTGCTGCACCCTTTATTATGACAAATTTCTATTTAATATTGCTTTCATATGTTGAAAATATTCCTATGCATATTAGATGCATTGAAATCTGTTGTATTTAATTTTGCATACTCTTTGTGTAAGATACATGTGAGGAAACATAACAATTTGAGTACAAAATAATTGAAGGGTTTATACTGAACTTATATCTATCAACAACATTTACTTAAACGGAATGTGTAAAAAAGATAGTAAGTAATAGTCTGTTAAATGATAGGCTAAAAGAGATCAAAATGTCTATATGCCAAAAAAATAAACATAACATTTCAGAGTAGTACTTTTACGTTCTTCACTATGACAGAATCAAACAGCATATGCTAAACCTTTTTTTTTAAGTCCTATTTCTTTTCTTCAGATTATATTTTTAGTTGTTCCTGCTTCATCTTTAGCTGAGTTGAAAAGCAGACAGCTTGTATTTCATAAATATATAGTTAAAAATAAGAGGAATAAAAGAATGTACGTAAATTGTAAAATAATGGAGTATCAAAGCAAGAAAATTATTTAAAAATCAATGAGTCTTCCTTATTCTTATTCATTCTGACGCATAAATAAAAACATTCAGAATAATGAAGTTTTCTAGTACTTTTATTCCTTTTTCAATTCCACTATTAGTTCACACTCTCCCTATATTTATTTATTTATTTATTTACATATATATATAACTTGTTCAAATTTTTAATCGTTAATAAAATACTTATTATTCATCCTATCAAGTTGAAATAATTTTTTTTAAACTTGTACTGGATGACAATTGATGTTAATACAGTTTTTTTTTCAAATATTAATTCATGAATTAAATTCTAATTAATAAATTTTAGTTTTACATGGGAGACAAAATGGCGGTCATTGGTTATTGAAGCATTTACTGCATCTTCATATCTATAAGGTGGGTTACCATAGGGGGACCCTGTTCTGTCACCAATACCGCCAAGTTTGTCGCCAACTTGGCAATATCTCGCCGAATTTGGCGACCAAAATGATTCGCCAAAAGTGACGCCAACTTGGCAATATCTCTAATATTTCGCCAAATTCCCATAGACTTCCATTGTAAATCTACTTGCTTATAGAAAATCAACAAATTGAGATATTTTAAGGCAACAAAAACTAATATTAGCTTAAGGGATTATATTAAATTTTTCTTTAATGACCTAAGTAGGAATTGACTTTAAAAACAAAATTTTTATATTACTTGTTTGTAATTAAAACATTGAAAAAATAGACCGTTCAAACTTAAGGTGGTCCGGGGCTAAAAATTCTGAAAAAATGCAATTTTTTTATTATTGGCTTAAAAAAACATACTGAGTTTTTAAGGTTAAATACCGCAAACCGCATATTTTTATCTTCATTAGATCCAGATATATAACACCTTTTGCCTTGAGAAGCGATGCATGAACTATCCCCTGACAAGAACTTTAACTTCATTTATCTCAGAATAAATTTTTTCACGATTTGTCAACTTTAAAAGAATATATCTAAAGTTCCTTGCAAGATATATGTATGAAATTTTCAACAGAGATTTTATGCAATATTTCCAACAAATTGTCTTCAGGATTTTTAATTTCGGTTGATAATTGTGAAAATATGGTAATTAATTCAAAACTCACTCATAAAAAGACTTCATTTTTTTACTTAATTTTTTTTTTTTAATTCATAATCAATATTTTAAAAAATCCCGAAAACAAATTAAAATGACACGTTTTCTGTACACAAAAGTGTAAACATTTTGGAAAATTACTTCCGGAGTTATATCAAAAATTAAATATGTTTAAAATTTTAAAATTTAATTAAAAAAATATTTAAAATTTTCCGATTTTTTTTTTACATACAATATTCTTATTATATTCAAACATATTTCAGAAAAAAATTTCATAACAAAATCTATATAAATAAAAAAAGAATAAAATTTTGACCCCCGGACACCCTTAAACCAATTTCTTTTTTATTAAAATATACATATAACATAGTTGCATTCTCCGTTTTATGTTAGTTTTAGTAAAGCATAAACATTGATATTTTAAAATAATCTTTTACTTTTATTGAAAATAATATTTAAAAATTTGGAAGTTTCTAATTAGTTTTTCATAATTCGCTAATGACTCATTGAATGCTTTTTAAAAGTTCATCTAAAAATACACTTTTTTTATTTTTTTTTCTTGCGAAATAATAATTTCATCTATTTTAGAATTTTTATTTTAATTGAGGCATTTTTAATGAACAAAACCAAACGGACTTCAGTAAATTAAGTTTACTTTAATTATTCTAACTTGAATGCAAAAGTTTCGATTTTTTCTCTTTGCTTAATCTAGAGATTTGAAATTAAGCCCTACTTTTCAGTACACTTGAGTGAATTTAAGTTGTTTAATGAATCAGTTTTTTTTTTCAAAATAGCGAAATTAAAAGTAATTAAGAGAGTTTTTTTTAATAAGAAAATTCATAATATATTTCATGTTAGAGATATACTTCAAAGACTATTTTTATTTAATTTCATCTGAATTAGTAATAATGTTGAAAAAACTAAGTTAATATTTTTCTAAATTGTGATTAAACATTCTTTTCTGTTTTATTTTTTCTGTTGATCCTTATTAACTTGTAAGTTATATAGTTCAAACTCATAGCCATTTCATTGTGCATCTCTTTTCGAAAAAAAATAAGAGTTTCGTTAACTCTTAAATGCTTAGAGTAACTCTGGAGTTGCATGATTTTCTTTCGCCATTTGCGAGAACATGCATCTATGGTCGTGGTCTAATTTTCTTCTGACTTTTTATCACCGAGAGGTTATAACAGCTTCTGTCCGTCTGTCACAGTTGTTTTACTCGTAAACTATGTAACGTGAAAAGTTCAAATATGGGGAAGTAATAAAAACTATTGACCCACATATATACAGATTATTTAACATTCACAAATATATTTAGAAAAAATGTAGAGGGGCTAATTAAGTGACTTGAAAAACAAAATCTTTTCTTTGTATATCGTGTGGAGTGTCGTGTGAAAGCAATACTTAACACTGAACTCAAAAATATATTTCTTTTAATTTTACGTATTATATTTTCAGAAATATCGTCAAAAATGTAATGCAAAAATATGCCCCCCCCCCCCTTCTATTTCCGAATCTACTGAAACTAAAATTATGAAAAATCTAAAGGTAGTAGACATTAATTTAAACCGTGCAGGAAAATTATATCGATTACCCTAGGTCACATAATTTAAAAAAAAAATCGCATTTTCCCGTTACACACAAATTTTGATTTTCGGGGGGTTAGCAAAGGTGTTGAGGAGCGTTGGAGGTACCTGCCGTAGCAGAAGTATAAAAGAATTGTTGATAATGATTTTCGAAAAAAAAATCGTCAGTTATTAGACGAGATATTAACCCTTAAAGACACGGACTTGCTTGGACATATACATAATGACAGAGGTGGCGTACTCTATCTACCATCAGTTTTTAAAGCCTAGATTACAACTTTTAATGATATATTTGTGTAATGCACTGCCCAGTTGCAATATAAAAGTAATAAAAGTCAAATTGTTAAAAACAGACTAATTTAATTAGAATTAATCGCATAAATACTATGGGATTCGCGTCTAGTTTCTATTGAGTGGATCTCTCAATACACCTCCCGTGTCTTTAAAAGTTAATTAAAAACCTATCGGGAAAAATTCGTCACGGACCAATGTGGCGTTGCAATTTGCAACCTCCTTTCGAAGCGCGCTTAACATAATGTCAAGTTTAAACTTTGAACAAGGGTTTTGTTTTAGCTACACTGTAAAAAGAAAACATTCTTACTACGCTGAATTTAGTTTTATGAATTGCCAAATGAAGTTTAATGCGCACTTCTTTTATTGTCAGTACCGAATTAAGTTCTTCATAAAAAAATTAGGATAAGATTAAAAAAAGAGTTATACAGAATAGCAATATTTGATATTATTTAGGCTTCATATCTCTTTGAACTTTTATGGTATACATATTCATACGTTTCTAGTATATACAGGTATACAAAACCCTACGTTGTATGGTTTTTTACAAAGTCTTATTATTATTTTAAATAATACAATTAATAATTCCTATAATTATTGTACGGAAACCTTTGAGCGCGAGTAACACTCGCACTTGACCGTTTATTATTCATGATATTTCTCCTTTTTTGCATTCATTTTATGGTGTCTATTATTGAATTTATACATTTTCAGTTATGAGATCCTACATTTCGCACGATGGATTTATTGGTTCTGTCAATGATTCATTTTCTGGTATTTTTTCATTGATTAAATTGTTTTAGTTACAAATAGTTTGAAAAAATATTTATGATTTCCCACACATTTATTTTTATTTATTTATTCATTATATTCATTCAACTTCCTGTTAATATTCACCTTTCGCCAAATTTAAATATTACAATATTTTAATACTTCATTTATATGTGATCGGATCTAGTTTTTAAAAAATGCATTATTGATTAGTTAATTTAATAATTGCTGATGCAAATTTAATATATATAATGTTTGTATCATGTTTTGATACTCAATTTATAAATTTTATTTGAAATTGATGATGAATTGTAATATTCTATAATGGTTATATATACTAGGGGGCTCAGCCCCCTGCGAGCTACGCCCGCAACCCCCCGTTCAGACTTCGCAACCTCTGAAAATATAGTAATGTGCTCTGTTTGAAAAATATTACCATGTTACGGAAGATTGAATGATATTATCTTCATAGCGGCGGCTATCTTCCGTAATCGGGTTACCGTGCTTCTCAGTTTGAATGAGACATTTTTCTGTTACCCTGGCCTCATCCATCATTGTCGTAACAACTGATGACAGTGGTGTTGATAAGTAACATCAATTACACATTTGAAAATCAGCTTGTATAAAATGGTACATTAACAATGTCGCTATCTTTCTGACTTTTAAAAAGACAGTATGGACAATATTCTTCCTTTCTGTTCGATGTTAAAAACCTCCATCTGCTTGGGAATAGCTTTCAGAACCACGGTATTGAAAACCATTTTGTTTTCGCTTATATTATATGATTTGATCGAGTTTTGGCTATTTCCAGGAACAGGTATAGCTTATTCATGAATTCTTTTCTATATTTTAATACACCACCATACCTATTTTTATGTTATTTTTACATTGCATATTGTTTATATTAATTAATAGGAATATCAGAATTTTCTAATATGCATTTATCGAATTTTATTTTAAAGTCTTTTGTGCATACATTTACCTGCATCAAGTGATATAATTACAAATAAATTTGCTAGCCCCACTACTTTTATACTATGTAACGTCACATTAAAATTCTCCGGAATAAAAATCATTTTAAATGTATCATTTTAAAATATGTAAAATATGACGTAATTTACACTATTAAATGCATTTATCATGCAATGATTTATTTATTTTTAAGTTCTTTCTTTTTTAAGATTCACGGGTGCATACATTATTTAATTTAAAAGTGTGTAGCTTCATGAACTTCTACAAACTCGTTTGTATTTTTATTGAATAGGAACACACACACACAAAAAAAAACAATATCTTTTGAATTGAAGTCTCGCATAGATATATTTTTAATTTCTAACTGTTCGTCAATATTATCATTTGTGCATTTTAAATACGACGTAATTACTCCTATTTACTGCTTTTAATGCATATTAATGCATTTATCATTTTAAAGTTTTCTTTCTCTTTTTTAATATTTAAGTGAAAATAGTTTTGTTGTTAGAAAGGAAGTTTTATTATTTGCGCTGCCTTAGAATTGACAACAAACGTAAAAAAATGCATCTCGAGATATGAAATAAAAGTCTCGTAAATATATTTTTAAATTTAAACTCTTTGGCAGAATTATTACTTGGCCATTTTAAATATGACGTAAATTTTCCGCATTTACTAATTTTAATGCATATTAATGAATTTATTATTTTAAAGTTTTCTTTCTCTTTTAATAGTCATAGTAAATAAAATTTTTATGACGTAATTTTCAATATTTTCCTGCTTTTATTATGTAAGCATTTAATCCTGAAGTTTTTTCTGTTTTAAATAGTCACGTGTAAATAAATTTTTAATCGTAAGGAAATATTATTCTTTGCTCTGTTTCTACGGCTGGCAACAATTTAAAATGAAATTCTAAAATATGCAAACAGTATCTCTTGAAATGATGAAAATTTAATTAAACTAAATAAGAAATTATTATTTATTTGATAATAATATCATTATGTGTTTAATGAATTATTTTTTTCTAATTTTTTTAAAAACATAATTTAACCACAATGTTATCTTCACTGTTGATGGAAATAAAAGATAATTTCAATTTAATTTGAAAATGGCGAAATTGAAGAAATCTACACTGGCCTCCAAAAGTTAAGGTACAGGGACTGGATGCTTTCGATTGCACACGTTTTGTCCAATATCTACCAAAATTATAGGCGAATTGTTCTTGAATTTCTGGGATGAAAAGAACATGTTTGATTTCATATTTCTCGGTGAAGATTTAGTCTACAGGACAATTAGGAGGCTAGTAATAAATTTAATAATAACATAATATTTCCGATCACCTATGTAACAAAAAATGCTGGAAATGGTTTGTCACTGAATTAAATGACTATTTGGGTCTTGTTAAACGTTTGTGTGCATTTGTGTAAGCATAGCACTCATATTCGTGGAGATGTTATTGTGCCTGTGAAAAATTCAAAAGTTTTTTGCTTATAGCGAGTTTTCAACCAAATTTAACACAACTTTCCGAAAACTTGTCAAAGAACAGTAGCAACTGTATAGGGCAGTTAAAACATGAATATATTGAATATTTGATGAGATATGGACATTTTTATGAGATAATTTTTAACTGCGCATGCGCAGAAGATTTCAAAATTTTTATTTCATAATTTGGTAGTCATCATTTTGGGGCAACTTATATAAAAAGTGCAGTCAAATATCGCGAAAATTCACAAAGATAGGGTCGATATAGTGAGTTGCTTCCTAAAAATAGCTTTATTATAAGGGATTTTCCACAACTTCTCAATCAGCTCACTATATCTTTCTAAGTTTTCACAATATTTTACTGGACTTTTTATAGAAGTTTCCCCAAAATACTGACTACCAAATTATGAAATAAAAATTTTGAAATCTTCCGCGCATGCGCAGTTAAAAATTATCTCATAAAAATGCCCATATCCCATCAAATATTTAATATATTCATGTTTTAATTGCAGTATACTGTTGCTACTATTCTTTGGCAAGTTTTTGGAAAGTTGTGTTAAATTTGGTTGAAAACTCTGTATGCTATAAGCAAAAAACTTTGAATTTTTCACAGACACAATAACATCTTCACGAATATGAGTGCTATGCTTACACAAATGCACAAAAACGTTGCACAAGACCCAAATAGTCATTTAACACAGTGCATTTCCAGCATTTTCTGTTACATAGGGGATCGCAAATATTATTTTATTATTAAATTTATTATTAGCCCCCTAATTGTCTTCCCGACTAAATCTTCACCAAGAAATATGAAATCAAACATGTTCTTTGGATCCCAGAAGTTCGAGAACAATTCACCAATAATTTTTGTAGATATTCGACAAAACGCGTGCAATCAAAAGCATCCGGTGCCTGTACCTTAACTTTTGGAGGCCAGCGTAATAATCCCTATCGTTATTCGTTCTCTTCTTTTTCACAAAAATGGAGTTATCTAGTTGCCATCATTAGGTAAATTTCCTTCAAATTAGAAAAAAATTAATATTTCGGAAACTAATTCAAATTTTAAAATTATAATAACAGTTTTGAAATCCGGATTTTTTGCATTAATTTCACTGCATAATATTTCATATTTTTGTAGAAATCGCCGTGAAAAAATAAGTCGTTTTATAAAATCTTTTCAAAAATTCGTTTCATAAGTTGGTAATTTCATAAAATCGTGCTTTATCTAAGACATGAAAGTTAAATTAAAATGTCGTATTTAAGTTAATTTGTGTTATGCTTTATACAAAACTAAATATATGCACTTCTTTTTTTTATTACAGATCCCGAGGAAATCAAATCTGAAAAGTAAGTCCAAATATTTATAACACTGCGTCATTCATAGAAATGATATATTGAATATTTTTAATTTATATATAATGAATAATTTGTCATGTTTACAAAATAAAAGTGTAAAAAGTATTAAAAGTGTTTGTTCTGATGTATTTAGTCAAGACATAAAATATTTCTGTACCATCTGTTTAGAAAATATGTTTTTGGTTCATCGTATAAATATAAAACAGAAATATATGCTTTTACTTGTTTTATGTTTTTAATAAATTATAAATTCAGTCTAATGTTAAAAAAGGTATTCTCTCTAATATAATAAAAAAGTAAACGAAAAATGCATAGCGAGATTTCGAAAGATAATTTAAAAAAAATTTCTATTTAACGTATTTAGACATATTCGAAAACATTGCATTTATAAATTTTATGTTTTATATCACATCAAAGAATATGTTTTTTACCTCTAAGCTACGTTTGCTATATTTTTGAAAGATTAAACGAATTTGAATAAAAAGTCTAATTTGCTACTAACATTTATTCCTGGAACTTAATAAACAGTTTGAAACAAATAGTATCTATTTATTTTTTTTAGAAAATGATTTTCTAAATCGCGACCTTTGATATTCCTTTCATAAATTCCTATCTCTACTTCAATGCGCTCTTTGAATTCAGTTTTCTCTTTTTTCTCTGTCGTGTCAGAATGCAAATACTTTTTCAATTCCTTCTATTAGTTCACGCTCTCCCTATATTTATTTATTTATATCTCTTGTTCAAATTTTCAATCGTTAATAAAATACTTATTATTCATCCTATCAAGTTTAAACAAATTTTTTAAAACTTGTACTGGATGACAATTGATGTTAATACAGATTTTTCAAATATTGATTCATTAATTAAATTTTAATTAATTAATTTTAGTTTTATATGGGAGACAAAATGGCGGCTATTGGTTATTAAACAGCATTTAATGCATCTTCATATCTATAAGGGGGGTTACCATAGGGGCACCCTGTTCTGTCGCCAAGTACCGACAAGTTTGTCACCAACTTGGCGATATATCGCCAAATTTGGCGACCAAAATGAGTCGCCAAAAGTGACGCCAACTTGGCGATATCTCTAATATTTCGCCATATTCCCATAGACTTCCATTTTAAATCTACTTGCTTATAGAAAATCAACAAATTGAGATATTTTTATGCAACAAAAACTAATATTAGCTTAAGGGATTATATTAAATTTTTCTTTGATGACCTAAGTAGGAATTCACTTTAAAAACAAAGTTTTTATATTACTTGTTTCATATCATTTTGTACAAAGAAGCGATTTCGGGGATTCTCTCCATAATGTAAACGAGTCGGAAATTGTACACTGTAAAAAAAATTCCGCAACGTTCCTGGGAAAAAATGGGCAGCTGAGTTGCCCATTATATCCAAGAAAGATTTCTTGAAAATGACTGAAACTTTACTGTATACCTTAAAAAGTTTCCACAGAAATGCCAGTAAGCTTCCTGCGAAATACCAGGAATGTTTCTGTTGACAGCAAAACATTACTGACATGTCACAGAAATTTACTTTGTTTTCTATGGAACGTTTCAGAAGTGTTCAAAAGGTTTCTGTTAATATGCACTCTTTCAAGGGTTCCACCAAACATGATGCTCACAAATTACTCACACTCTTATTCCTAATTATTCTAGTGAAAGTATTTCTTCAAATGGGTCTTCGATTCCCAGAAATTGGGGTCGAAGTTCAGCATACGTTTCAAATACTGATTAGTTTGCAACTTTCAACGAGTATTACGTGGAGTGATCTCAGAGTGTTCACCCGCCAGCCAGAGAAACCGAGTTCGATGCTCCCTCCTAACTGTTTATTTTTTTATATTAATTTCATATTTTTGACACTTTACAAATTTTAATCAAAGTTGTGAATTTTTACAGCTTCGAAATTTTGATATTTTCAAAATCGATTTATATTTTTGATTTTCCTCGAAAACTTTTTTTTCTGTAATTTTTAAACTAACCTTTTATTGACAGAAATAGAAATTAATATGTTCAGAAAGTTTGTTTCCATAATATTATTATTATTTACCTTTTTGTATTTTAAATACAAGTCTCAAATAATGCACAGTATTTTATTAGAAAAAAATAACAAAATAAATATCTTTTTAATGTTTGGTTTGTTCAATATATTAAAATATGACAAATGCTGAAATACAAAATTGTTTGCTATTACTGACTTTGGCATTTAAGTTTAGTAAATATACAATTAATCGAGTGACATATGTCGTAGAAATATTCAAAACGGAATATTTATACGAAAAATTTTCCTATAATAGAGCTTAACTTCTTACCTGGTACTTGTATTAAAAAAAAAAACATGAAATATATCAATATATATATTTTTAATTTATTCTGATATTATTATAAAATGCTATCTAACGATTTCTTAAAAAATATATATCATAAGTTATATTTCATGCGGGATCCGCAGACGATTTTTACATTTCCAGTTGACAATTTTTCCTTTATTATCATTATTTGTTAGAATGAAAAAATATTTTGAAATATAATTTGTCTATTTTTATTCATTTAAAGATAAACACATCTGGACATTTGACATCAAAATCATTATTTATAATTTACACGAAAAAATAAATTTTCAGTTAAAATTCAATAAATATATATGATATATTGTTTCTGAACTTTGCTTAAAATATAAAAATATATAAATGTAAATAACAATTTTTAAAAAAATCTAGGCATAAAACATTTTGGATTTTCATCAGTAAAGATGTTAGTTTACAAGTAAGATAAAATACATATAAATTTTCATGAAAAAAAAAATCATAAAAATAATTGATATTTTTTACGAAAATATAAAAAAATTCAAATTTGCAGCAATTCATAGCCGTACTTAAAAGTTGTAAAGTGTCAAAATATAAAATTAATTAAAAAAGAAAAAAAATTCAAGAGGTAGCATCGAACTCGGGCCGTCCGGGTGGCGTGCGAGCCCTCTGCGTGCACACCACGAAAAAAACGTTGAAAACTGCAAACTAATGGGTATTTGAAACGTATGCTAAACTTCGGCACCCAATTTCTGAAAATCTAAGTCCCATTTGAAGAAATCCTTTCAAGAATAATTAGGGATAAGAACTCTAAAACATATCTTAAATTAATCAAAATCTGTGAGCATCATGTTTGGTGGTTCCCTGGTTAATGAAAATCCAAATGATAGGTGTATTTTTTTGCATGTGCTGCTCGTTAAACATTCCACAGACAGGAACGAGGGATAATTTCTTAGTGGTGTCACAGAGATTATTGATTTTTTGACATTCATATAAAGAATTCGTTTTCGACACTCGCGCGCGAGCAACGGATACAGCAACAAAATAATAAAATGGCGGCCGGAGCGTTTTCCTGTTTCCAACTTTTGTTCAGGAACGTTTCAGATATGAAAACCAGAATTTCACAGGAAAGAGCTAAATTATATTGAAAACCTGAGAAAAGGCGTAACGTTCCTGGATTTTATATGGAACATTACCATTTTTTTTTTTTTTTTTTTTTTTTTTTACAGCGTACGTCAAACGTGGCCAACAAGGTGCGTTTGTATTATGACAAGTTTTATAAATACTAAGATCTTGGTGTGGAATAGCTGTTGCACTCTTATGCCAAAACACATGAATACCAAATTTATTACGATTCTATATATTAAATTCAGCAATACGGAAATAATATTACTCGATCTTTAATAGGACGTCACCATGGCAACCTAGAATCATTACCTGTCATGGGTTATCACTGAACTAATGACGTTTGATAGGATTTAATAGAATGAAGGAAACTTTTATAAATATCTCTAAGTTTTGATTCGATTTTCATAAAATTTGAAATGACTCGACAAAATTGTGCAACGATTATGTACAAGGTGGTCATAATTAAACTGGCAATACTCTGGGTGTTCTGTAGCACGATCTAATTCAGAGAATGACGCCAAATTTTCTAAGAAGATTAAACAAGACGGGGGACGAAGGATTCCGCGAAAAAAATGTTTAGTTCCAAAAGTCACCGCTAGGGGAATATGTAACCGAAAAGAGAGTTTAAAAAAATGCAGAATCAATACTGGAATAGAATTACCTTTTATTTAGCACATTTAACGATTTTAGTATTGCTTCTGCATTTTTTAAAACTCTCTTTTCTATTACACAACGCTACACATTCCCCTAGATATTTTCATTGATATGGAACGCACAGGGGGCATTTCGAATATTTCTAAGGAAAATTCAATTTTTTTCTCAAAAATATTTTTTTTTTTTGTGTGTGTGATAGATGCATGTTTTAATGCATATAATGTACCCTAGAATAATATTTAAAGTGAAATTTACAAAAAATAAAAAATTGGTTTTTAAGGTTTTTAAGGTCCCTCGTCCCCTTAAGAAGGCAATTGTTATAACAAAATTACTTTTGCTGTCACTGAATTTTCCGAAACGTTCCCGAGAAGTGTTTATAATGTAGAGTATTTATAATCAGTTTTGTTAAATCGGAAAATCAATTTTTGTGATGATATCCATTCTCAATTAAGGGGGTCCAGGGGGTCAAAATTCTCAAAAAAATATTACTACAAAGTTAAATAAATTAGATAAAGCAAGCAGTGCATTTCTACAATGATTAACATCAACATCAGCCCATATAACAATTTTTGTGTTGCACTAACAGTTTTACTCTTCCCGTAACTGAACAAAGTCCAATTATCTCAGAATGGATTTTGTCACAATTTGTCATATTAAAAAGTATACATCGAAACTTTCTTGCAGGATATATGTATGAAATTATGTACAGAGAATTTTTATGTTTTTAATTAATTGTCTTCGGGATTTTTAGTTTTATGTGAAAATTGTTTAAATATGATCTTTAACCCTTTAAGCGTCTAGCCCGTGTTTTTCCTTTTCCAGAAATCATGTTAAAATCGCTGTAAACAAAATTATTTTTTGAAAAGTATCTAGCATGAAGATATACGGTAGATAGCATAGCATCAAATCACAATTTAAAAATATATATACTTTGGGATTTACATTCACTTTTATGAAAAGGCAGAAAAACCCTCAGACACTTAAAGGGTTTTTAAGTAAAAATCGCTCCCAGTAATCCTCTTATTTTAACTTTTAAATTTAGTGAAAATTTTGTAAGTATTTTTTTTTTATAATTCCTGAAGACAAACCAATAGCTTTTTTGCACTCAATAGTGAAGAATGTAATGAAATCGGCCAATTGGTTCATGAGTTATATAAAAATTTAAATAACCTTAAATTTTTTTTTAAATAAAATTTCAAAATTTTCAAAACTTTTTATCTGAAAAGTAACATTTATAAAAAGATACATTGCTTAAAAAAACAATAAAATATGCCTATAAATAAAGAAAACTGAAGTTTAGCTCCTCCCGGACCTCTTAAACATTTGCAGCTGCCTAATTCAATGTTTACATGCGAGGGTAATAAAATAATATTAATAATAATAAAATAAATAAATAAAACTGAATTTTGACTCCTCCCGGACCTCTTAAACATTTGCAGCTGCGTAACTCAATTTATACATGCAAGAGTAACAAAATAATATCAATTTTAATGTTAAAGTTAATGCTATTAACTTTTCATGTCTCTCAGTAAAATATGTTTATTCAATATTAATATGTTTACTTGAGGAGAGATGACATCTAAAAACCTATGATCAGGTTTGAAAAAAAATATTAATACACAATAAAAACCTCTCGGAAACGTTTCTGAAAATCAGTTGCAGCAAAAGAAATTTTATTTTTATGAATACTTCTTGAAATCTCAAAAATACATTGGTTTCTGGTATCTCTAAAGAAATGATCGGTTTTTGGAATCGCGGGTAGCTCGGAGGTGGTTATTATATGTTTTCGTTCGTGTTTATATGTATTTTCCTAGATTAAAAAAGTTTTATTTTAGAGTGATTATTGAATATTCCAAATAATGCATCTTTCAACACATAAAAATTTTTCAAATGTAGCGAAATTTTAATGCACCGTTTTATGTCGAGGACCAAAAAGAAATCGCTAATTACACTTCATATAAATTATAAATAAAATTTAATGTCGATTTGTAAATGAATTACTGGTAACAATTTCAACTACTACATCTTCACTAAAGCGCAGGTAATGCTGATTTTTATAGCGCAATAACAAAATTCTTTATATAAAAAATATAAAAAAATTATGTGTATCCTGGAAGTATATACAAATCGAAGGTGACAGAAATTCTTATAAATTGCAATCCATTATTTACTTCGGTTATTAATTTCGTGATAGATATCTCATACTATAAAATTTTGAAAATTAGAAAAATAAAATGTTTGGATTTTTATGTCGAATGTGCATACAAAATATCAGCGTGATAAGATTATAATTTTAACCCTTTATCTACGGACGGTCCTTATAGGTACCTTTAAAATAACTTGTTATAAAATGCATTTAATACATCGATTAGTAGTAATACAGTTTAGAATGAATTATAGATGCATTAATTTATGTTGCTCCAAAAGCATTATTGGTTACACAAAACAAAAATATTTTTTAAAGGAGGATTTCTTTTGCCTTTGCATCTTTTCAGCTTTCATGGCGTTGAAGGGGGGGGGGGGATTTTCAATTCGGAAATATTTCTATATTTCTATTGTAAGAACATTATATTTGTACATTTCCTAATTCTACAAAATACTAAGAAAAATATTTAAAATAAAAGATTTGAGTGGGGTTATAAATATTGCACAAAATCGCTATAAATTCAAATTTAATTAATCCTTCTAAAATCCTTCTAAAATATATTAAATGATTATGAAAATATTCTAATGTAGTTTCAAAAATTCACGGAAAATGCTTTAGAAGATAAAATTTTCATGAGGGTTAATACATAAAGGGTTAAAGAAAGTGTTATTAACATATGTATGTAGAACATACGAAAAAAAGTGTTACTAACATATCCCACCCTTGATTCAAATGTGTCATAACTCAAAAAACTCCGTTTTTCAGGAAATACGAAAAATTGTTTCCGCCTGTGGTAGGATCAGTGGCCATCTCGGAAACACAACTGCTGCATTGTGGATGAATTTTCAGTGCACTATCTGATATTTTAGGTGATTGGTGGAGGCGTAAAACCAACTGGAATGGCAGCCCTTACTCAAAAAACGCAATTTTTGAGTTGTGAGACACTTTTGAAGCAAGGGTGCGATATGTACACTAGCGAGAAAAATTATAAGAACAACTCTAAAAACTCATTGAACTTGAATAATTGTGCAGATAAAGAACATGAAACTTGTACAAAATTTATATTTTGTCATGCATAACATACATTCACAATGCAGAACTGCCTATTTTTGCAAAAAATAAATTTACATAAACACATAGGAGTGTGTGATATAAGAGGGGATGAGGAAATTGCACTCTTACAACATTTAGTAGAGACACGCAGGGAAAATCAATAAGGTATGTGGTACCCCTGACCGAAATTCAAACTTTACAGCAATTTTCCGTAATGTAGATTAGATTATCCATAAGTGCTTGAGTGTATTAAAATGTGTATTCAAGCTCCTTTAGAATGTTAGATGAGGGTTGCCGAGATGCAAGTTAGTGTTCTAGTGCGTACCACAGATGCTCTATCAGATTTAATGGAGCTCGTTACTCACAGTAAATCTCGATTGTCGAGTTCCTGTGGTTGCAGCGAACTCTCTTGCTTAACAGACACCAGTTGCACGTTTCTTTTAGCAATCGTTGCCAAATAACGATCCTGAGAGTCAGTTGTGGCACGTTTTAGACATTTAACTGGTTTTCTGTGCACATTACCAGTGTTTTTAAACCGTTTCTAGATCCTTGTCTTGACGCTTTTGGCTATTTTTAAGTCTTTACAGACCCCTGTCAGTTTGCGTCCAACTTCCATTCTCCCTATCGCGCACCATTTCTCAGAATACGTCAAATGTCTTCTGGACAATATATACCTCCTGGAACCATCTCCCTAAAAAACAAAAACTTTCTCAGTCGAAACTGAAGTTGTCCGTGATATCTTTCACTTATTTATTGTGCATTGATTTTGTTATTCAAATAAATTTAATGCTTTGCTTCTTTGTAAAATCTAGATCTGAAATACCAATCCAGAGCTACAAAGATTCCATGGAGTCAACAATAGAAAGTCCGGATGTAATACCTTCGGATAATCAAAGTAAGATATATTTTACAATAAATAACGGCATGAAAAGTTTTAAAATCTTTGTTTAAAATAGCCATTATTTTCAAATTAACCCGATTTTAATTTCAATGCTTTCATGAAGCTTGTTTTTTTTTTTAATTCTAGAATTTACATTTTTTTTTTTCTTTTTAAACAAAATATGGATCATTTTGAAGACTTGAAAGTGATGTCTCCCATTATGTTCATTACGCCTGATGGGTCTAGTTTATTTCTAAAAGAACTCTAATTTGCTCCGCTTTTAAAAAGAAAAAGAAAAAAATGGCTGTATATATAAAAATTCGTTAACCATTTGAAGTAAATAAAATAAGTCTGAAACTGTACGCCGAACGTGGCAGATAAGTTGCGTTCGTACTATAACAGGTTCTATAAATATTCTGATCTTGGTGCAACAGCTGTTGTACTCTTATGCAAAAATGCGTGAATTAAAAAAAATTACGATTATACAGGGTGAATCTAAACTCTTGGGCAAAACTTTAAGGGGTGATATTACACATCAAGACAAACAATATTAAATAGGAAACTAAGGGTCGCAAACGTCTTCCGAGGTAGGCGCCATTAAAGTTTAGGGTCCAAAATTTAAAATGATTATTAAAAACGGAAAAATTGACCGAGTCGTTTGCAGTTTTCGCTAAAACTATTCTGTATGTCAGTGACTTTGGAGTAACGAAAAACTATTTTTTAACGTTAATTTTTGTATCTCATTAAATGCTTTCAAAAGCTTAGACTTAAACTTAAATTTTGAGCTCAAAATCTGAATCGTTGGGAGTGGTTAAGTGGCACAAACTGAATTATGTTCAGGAGTTCAAATTTGAAACACTCCCCTCTCCTCCTGAACACATTTCAGTTATTCCCTATCTTGGTGTTCTAGACTAGACAGGAATTACTACCCCCTACACGTAAAATAAACGATAGAGGGATTTATTAACCATTTGGAAAAAGGTTATTGCCCTCTGTCAGGTTAGAAAATCAAAAACATAACTGAAGCGTTTGATTAGTTGAATCCGCATTTTATTCGTTTTCTGATTGCTCTATACAGTAATCTGTATTTTCCCTTTACTTTCAACAGAGGTGGATACTTCTGTTGCCACTATGACAAAAAAGTAATAAAAACTACAAAAAAAAACTCAGAAACAAATTGAGATACAGCTTTCAATCAAATTGCGTTTAAAAGTACATTTTTTTTCTCTATACGACGGTGTAAAAAGTAATATTGTGGGATGTTTAGAAGTTTAAGAATGAAATTTAATTTAAAATTGGTCCAGGAATATTAATGTTTAATCCATGGCGTACGTAATGTATAACCATCTCCGTAGAAGTTTAAAAATTTACAGTACCGAAAGATATAATCCATGGTTTACGTAATCTATGATCAATTCCGTGCGATTTTTTATGTCTTAAATTTTAGTCTTTGAAAAAATCATTTTCCAAATTGTTGTTGTAATTTGTTAAATTGCATTTTTTTTTTTTTTTTTTTTTGTCATCCCTCTATCGTTTATTGTACGTGTAGGTATGTAGTAGTTCCTTCCTCGTCTACAACCCCAAGATCGGGAATAACTGAGATGTGTTCGGGAGGGGGGGAGGGGTCAAATTTCAACTCCTGAACACAGTTCAGTTTGCGCTAGTTAACCACTCCTAACGATTCAGATTTTGAGCTCAAAATTTAAGTTGTCTAAGCTTTTGAAAGCATTTAATGAGATAAAAAAAATAACGGTAAAACATAGTTGTTCGTTACTCCAAAGTCTAAAGGGCCCTCTATCGGAATTTTTGGAACTTTATCTTTAAAATTTATTTTCAAGAAAATACTGACATAAAGAATAGTTTTAGCGAAAATCGCAAACGAATCGACCAATTTTTCCATTTTTTATAATCATTTGAAATTTTGGATCCTAAACTTCAATGGCGCCTATCTCCTTCGGAAGACGTTTGGGACCCTTGGTTTCCTATTTAATATTGTTTGTCTTAATCTGTGCTATCACCCCTTAAAGTTTTGACCGAGAGTTTAGATAGGAACACTTATACAAAATTAACAAAAGAGACTCCCCACTATGCATTTGTGGCTTGCCGTCAACATCGTTACACAATGTATTATACTGTACATCAGTGGTTCCCAACCTTTTTTTGGCCACGCCCCACCTACGCATCTCTAAAATAAGGATGCCCCGCCCCCCTCCCTTATATATCATATAAATTTTATTGTATAAAAAATAAACTATTTTTCCGGAAGTTTTTGATAATAGCATTGACTCTAATAAGTGATTTCGCATTCTTAAATTTATCAAAATCATATTTTTTTATTACAAGTATATTTTTAACATAACTCTATGAATGCAATGAGACCATGGATCTTCGATTTTGCATCTACAAAAGTTTTAGTGTTTTTTGGAGAATTACCTCAAATTTAAAACTGATAAATAGTCCACATTTTTATCTTCGTCAAATTTCTTCAAATCTCTCTCACATTTTGTATTATATCACATAGAATTGATATATTTTATAATGGATTTTAGTGCTTCATTAAGACAAGTAACATTTGTTTATTACCGGAACTGTATGGATAACATAATTCACAAGTAACATTTCCGTATTCGTGCTTTTATCAATTTTAAGTAACTATTTTTCTTTCTCCTCATAACATACTTCTTTGATAGCGGGCTTTCTTTTTCCTATTATTATTATTTGGCCACCATGTTTTCTCCGATTTTAAATTTAAAAATGCATATGTCATGAAGTATGTTTATATATTGTGTATGTGGTCTGCAGAAGAGACTTAAGAAGTTTAATTTCTACCCATTTCCATCCTAATGCGCACAGGGATTTATTAATTTCATAAAAGTAGAACCTCATTCAGATAATTCAAAACCTTTTTTTCCAAATAGTCAATTTTAGATATGCCCTAGAAAATTTTATATGTAAAAAATCCTTCATGGGGCCTATTACACTACTATGAATAAATGCTCAAGTTTTTTTTTTTTTAAATATTTAAATAGTAAAAAAAGAGGTGTGTTTTACTAAAATAATACAAAAACCAGAAAAATTAAAAAACTTTTGTAATACATAAAAGGAGTCAAAGTTAAAAAAAAAGACAATTCACATAATTATTCCGGTGTTAGTGTATTTTGAACTTTTAAATGGGTACGTTCTGAAAAGGGTCATTCCACGTAAAATGAGCAAAAATTAAAAAAAAGTCGTGGCCACATACTAACTAATTTTAATAAAATTCGATGCTCAGGTTCAATTCATATTCAAGTAATGCTCTGCAAAATATCTTGACAAAAAATAAATTTTTTTAGTAGTTTTGGACATTTAAAAAACTTGTGATATAGAATGACATGTGCGCAATCGTCCAAAGTTGCAAGTTTGAAGTTCTGTATCTTGAAAACTGTTTAACAGAAAGGAATTTTTTTTATAATTTTGTAAAGTCTGAAAAATTATCTTCTTATTTACTGAGTTATAATAATCTAGTAACACCATGATTATTTATAAATTGGTTGCAAAAATTGAAAATTTGTGAATTTTGAGAAAATTAGAAACGTTATAAAAATCAAAGGAATTAAAAAACCTCTGTGAAATTAATGCCTGATGTAGTATGTCATATGTAGATCGAATTCCCCAAGTTTTAAAGTGGCCATTTATTTCCTTCATCTTCAAAAAAACTTAGAAACTTTTAAAAAAATTACAAAATCATGATTTTTCCTCTTCTGTATAACCAAAACATAAATAAAGGACAGGCCCGACATTAACAATATTGCACAGACATAAAGATTAATAAGTCCATGATACGTTAAAAAAAATTAAAGATTGCCTTTTGATTCCTAACATAAGAAAAATGGGTTCAAAATAGTAATGTTTTCTGCATTCCATTAGCTATACCTCTTTGAATTCGCCCGCGTATCTTAAAATATTGCACGATTGCATAGGGAAAAAAATTTAGTGCTGCCATCTAGTTTTTTTATTTGAATTTAGAATTGATATATAGTTTTTCGTTTAGCTCAGTCTGTTCTTTCTACTCTAATTTAAAATTCTCTTGAGGCAAAAATAAACTGAAAGCAAGAATAAAAGTTTCTGCATTTAAAGTATACACATTTATCTGTAATATAAAACAATTTAAAAGTTTAATAAAGCTTTCCTTGACTTAAAAAAAAAGTGATAGAAATATTGCATTTTACCCTCAACATTTTTTATTATTTATTTTTTTTTCTCATTAAGGAATAAAAAAGGCATGAATAAAACTTCCTATATTTCAAATATATACTTTTAGCTATAAGGTGTAGCAATTTGCAGCTTGTCAAGGCTGTCCTTCGTGTGTAAAGGATTAATAGAAATATTGTTTTTTTCCCTTAAAAATTTTCAAAAATAATTTTTTTCTCGATACGAAATAAAAATACAATTACTAACTTACGCCAGTCTGTTAATTATTATTCATTCCTAATTATAAAAATTTTTTAATATATTCTTTCCATTACTAAGGCTAATAATTGAAATTGAAATTTTAAGCACGTAGACAATACCTCGATTTTACATTCACATTTAATGTAAATTTTAATACTTAAATGAACAATCCAGAAATCTATTATTTTACATTTACTCATAAATAGATATGATCTACTTATAGACTGATTTTGATTCAAATCTGTGACATGTGTGCCACAGCTGATTTGCTCATTTTGCATGGAATGACCCAAAATTAATTTTTATTCAGTTATTTTTAATTTTTTTTCATCTATTAATTCTATTTTTAGACTACGACACTACTCTCATTAAGAGGCTACTTCAATCAAATGAAAAGACTCGTTCGCTAATGCTAATCCTATGGAAGAAATTTATAAAGATATCTCGGTTGCATTTCAATATTTTTATATGATTTCTTTTGCATTAGACAGCTGAGATCGATTTGTACAAAGGTCGGTTTTTACTTTTTCGATTTTGTTTACAGATATTTTTTATTGGGACACTTTCATTTTCGTAACCGGTTTCGAAAGTGAAAACATCCTCTTAAAAAAAATCTGCAATGAAAATTAAAAAAATAAAAAATGGCCTGCATACAGATCGATCTCAGCTATCAAATGGAAAAATAAAAATCATTTAAAAATATTGAAATGACACCGAGATATCTTTATAAATTTCTTCCATAGGATTAGCATTAGCGAACGGGTCTTTTCGCCTGATGGAAGTAACCTCTTAAGAAAGTAAAACAGAAAATTTGTTAATTAGAAATCTGAAATTGCCCCCCTGTGGGGCGTACGCCCCACGTTGGGAATCACTGCTGTACATTAACATCGCATTATCATCTCAAAAAACACACATGTATGAATTTAGCAAGTTGGTGGCAGGATGTAAAAGAGAAACCGCAACTACTCAACAAGATCATACAATGAATGCATGAGGTTTATAGAAACAAACGAGTACATCTTTTCAAATCCACAGCCATTCTAGTCCGACTCCATCACTTGGGTGTAGCATGGAGGGAGAAACGGGTTATTAGCGGGTGCCTGGAACTTCTATCACTTTTGAATTTTTATCTTGTGCATCTCTCCAAACTCTAGTATGTGTAAATTGTAAATAGTAGGTGTTTGATATTGTTTTGTAATGTGTTTCTAATTGTGATATTCAATATTGTGTGTTTAATGTTCTGTGACGTATATAAATCCATGAAAAATGTAAATAATTATGCAATCACATTAAAATGATCCTCATGTAATCACTACATACAGTCATGTAAATAGTAGGTGTTTGATATTGTGTTGTAATGTGTTTCTAATTGTCATGTTAAGTATTCTGTGTTAGATGTACTGTGACGCATATATATCCAAGAAAATTGTAAACAAATATGCAATCACATTAGGTAAAATGATCCTCATGTAATCACTACATACAGTCATGTACTGTTAAAAAAGCAGTATAATTATATCTCGATGTGAAATCTTCGGTTCGCCCAGAAAAATTGGGTAACCAATTGTAATTGTAATTCTCACAGTAACCGAAATAAATCTCAGCAGCTCGATCAGGCACCCGACGCTTCCTCTCAGACTCTGGTTGAGAGTCGGAAGGAGTGGATGTGGTCTACCCCTCGGGATTGCACTAACACTCTAAAGCGAAGGCTGAGTTCCCGAGGTGGTCATCGCTGTCATCGCGGCATAAATTAAATTCAGTAATACGGAAATAATCGTACTCTATCTTAAATAGGACGTCATCACCATGACAACCTAGAATCATTACCTATCATATGATATCATTGAATTAATTACGTATGATGGGATTTAAAATAATAATTGCCATGACAACCTAGACTCATTACCTATCATGGACTACCATTGAATTAATTACGTATGATATGATTTAAAAGAATAATTATCATGGCAAGGTAGAATCATTACCTGTCACGAGATATTATGGAATTAATTACGTATGATAAAATTTAATGGAATGAAATAAACTTTTATTAATATCTTTCTAACTTTTGATTCGATTTTCATAAAATTTGAAATGACTCGACACAATTCTGCAACGATTATATATATTAAATTTCAAACAATTCCGTTGGGTAGTTTTAGCGCTATTCTATGCGGTCAAGCGGAGAGACAGACAGACGGACGGCAATTTTTTTTTTCTAAAAATATGTTTTTCGGAATCTCCAGTGTTAGTAGGAGAGCTGTTGAACATTTTTGAGTAGGTATTTGAGGCACCCTGAAAATTTGTACAACACTTCTTTTGTAATGCCTAAATACAAAATCGAATGTCTGGCTGAAGGATCGTGGCCCAAAAACTGTGCCAGACACGTGTCAAGTGCCATTTTTTGACTACCCAAAAAATGTATTTCAGACACGCTGAGATTGAGACAGAATAATATTTATACTTAGAAAAAAATATTTTGAAAATTACAGACACTTTAGTCGGCCCAAAAACTGTGCCAGACACGTGTCAAGTGCCATTTTTTGACTACCCAAAAAAGGTATTTGAGGCACGCTGAGATTGAGGCAGAATAATATTTATGCTTAGAAAAAAATATTTTGAAAATGACAGACACTTTAGTCGGCACAAAATCTGTGCCAGACACGTGTCAAGTGCCATTTTGCCAAAAATGTGCCATTTTTGGCAAAATGGCACTTGACACGTGTCTGGCACAGATTTTGTGCCGACTAAAGTGTCTGTCATTTTCAAAATATTTTTTTCTAAGCATAAATATTATTCTGCCTCAATCTCAGCGTGCCTCAAATACCTTTTTTGGGTAGTCAAAAAATGGCACTTGACACGTGTCTGGCACAGTTTTTGGGCCGACTAAAGTGTCTGTAATTTTCAAAATATTTTTTTCTAAGTATAAATATTATTCTGTCTCAATCTCAGCGTGTCTGAAATACATTTTTTGGGTAGTCAAAAAATGGCACTTGACACGTGTCTGGCACAGTTTTTGGGCCACGATCCTTCAGCCAGACATTCGATTTTGTATTCAGGCATTACAAAAGAAGTGTTGTACAAATTTTCAGGGTGCCTCAAATACCTACTCAAAAATGTTCAACAGCTCTCCTACTAACACTGGAGATTCCGAAAAACATATTTTTAGAAAAAAAAATTGCCGTCCGTCTGTCTGTATGTGTGTCTGTAAACGCTCTATCTCCCGAACAAATTGAGATAGAACTTGAAATTTGGTGTGTACTTAGGAAGTAATAACGGGAAAAAGCCTATTGAATATGAGTAACCTCGATTATCCGGAACTATTTTTTTCGGATTCTCGAAATATTCGTTCTGATAAAAGGTATACAAAAATTTTCGAAATTGTTTATTTGAATGAATGAATATAAAAGACAATAAAAAAAAATAAATTTTGCATAAAGAATGAAGTCGATCGGATAATGAGTTGTCGAGATATTTGTAATCCTATTTTTCATTATATTAATTATATTTAAGGGAGTCTAAGTAAATTAAATTATGAATAAAAGAAACATGATACAATGCTTAGCATGCTTTCCCAAACATAAATTTTAAGGGAGACCAAACTAGTCGCCAAGGGCGGGTAGTTTGTATAATTTTGTGAGTAGCTTGACGATTTATATAATTTGCCGAAATGGGTCGACGGGGTAATCAAGTAGTACCCTCAATTCAGTAATAGAGCATTACTATGTATTAAAAATATTTAAATATACGTTTAAATTGTATTTTGAAATTGCAATGCATTTTATAAAAAGTTTACACATGTTTTATTTTCATATTTTATATTATGCACGTCCATGATGGGTAAGTATTACGGTGTCCCCAACGACTAGTTTTTATATTTCAGTAGGTTTTACAGTATAAGCCGAAAAGGGTAAAAGGTCACATTAGATTCAATACAGGCAGCAGTAGCAATTTTAGTAACTTTTATTCAGGAAAGGAATATTTTTCATGAAGAGGAAAATAAAAGCTTACAAAATAAAAATATTTATATTTTTTTATATTTTCCAGAGTACAAGAAACGTAATATATATAAGAATGTGTTGAGGGAGCAATAGTTATAAGCATTTTGTATGTGCAGCAATAAAACGTACATTTTAAACTATAAAAATATTAATTGTATAAAATGCATGCTTTAATATAGTGGGGTATTTAAGTTTACCTGAGGAAAATTCCATGTAAATATATAATTCTAAGATATTAGAAGTTTTAGATAATTTTTATCATAGTAAATATGTTTTTTCAAGAAAGATAACAATTCAGAATGATATGAAATGCAGACTACGGGTGTCAAGATGCGAACCACTAAATAAAATTATATAGTACTAGCAAATCCCGCGGCTTTGCTCGCGTAATAGTTGAAATATGCCAAGTGATATTTGCATGACAATTTTTTATTAGAAGAACACTTTTTGAAATAATTCAAAAATTACAAATTAAGCCACAGTTTGACTAAACTTCATTATAAAAGTGCAATAGATAGAAATCAGATTTTAATTAATAAGAAGAACTAAAACATATTCCAATTAAATGATAATTTAGAAAGTATTTTGAGACTTTTATGCTCATTTCATACGCTCATTTCAGTATTCATTTGAAGTTTTGAAAATTTTAGAAACCATCTTAACACACTTACATCTTAAAATTAACCATCATGTCTAATTCCAACCTTCTTGTCTAACAGTCTACCACCTCTCTGGTGTTAGTGGCACCTACATAAAATGCCGAAACAGAGTTGAGATAGAATGTCTCGAAAAATGTTGAAACAGAGACTGTCACCATTAATTTACCAACATTAACCTCGAAATCGGTTGGTATATCCTAATATTCTATAGAAAACGGAATTTAGATGCTTTTAAAGGCTTTCTTGTTGTTCCTGCCAAACAGGTGGTAGTGGCACCAGCATAAAATATAGCCCGTATAGGATCAGAGACTATCACTCTTGATTCGCAACCAATAACTTCTGTAATTGGTTTATTATTTCCTGAGATTCCATAGAAATCGTAATTTATGACTCTTTTAGAATGCTTTTCGCTCCTTTCCTTCGCTTCACCACTTTTTAATTTCGAATTTATTTTCGACTGTTCTTAGAGGACATTTATATTTTATAAGTAACTACCGTGTTATATTTAAAGTTTCTAGCCTCTCCAGTACCGCAGAAATTGCAATTTAGAAAGTTTTTTGCTCCTGCAACCCTCGACATAAAATATACCTTATGTTTGAGCAGGTTCTATCACCATCAATTTGCAGCCATTATGTGTGAAATCGGTTTCGTATTTCATATGATTGCATAAAAATCGTAATTTAGAACGCTTTTCGCTCACTTCATCCTTTAAAATTTGGAATTTTCTTTCGACAATTCCTAGAAAGCATTTGCATCTTTGAAGCAATCACGCATTTCAAATTTAAAACATTAGATCCCCTCAGTAACACAAAAAACGCAATTTAGAAAATTTTTTCTCCTGTAACCCCCAGGTGGTAGTGACAACAACGTAAAATATAGGCTATGTTGGAGCGGGACTGTCACCATCTTTTTCACACCATTATTTTTTAAATCGGTTTGGTACTTCCTGAGATTGCGCAAAAATCGCAATTTAGAAAGTTTTTTAGAACGCTTTTCGCTCATTTTCACCCCTTTTAAATTTCAATTTTTTAGGATATGTTCTTAGAGATTATTGGTATCTTATAAATAACTGCCCTGCCTAATTTCAGGATTCTAGGCCCTTAGTAACACAAAAATCACAATTTAGAACGTTTTTCGCATCTGCAACCCCTAGGTGGTAGTGACACCGACATGAAATAGACCCTATGTTGGAGCAAGGGCTGTCATCATCGATTTCCAACCATTACTTTTGAAATAGTTTTTGTACTTTTTGAGATTGAGTAGAAAACGCCATTTAGAACGTTTTTTAGAATACTTTTCGCGCATTTTCACCCCTTTTAATTTTCGAATTTTTTAAGAAACGTTCGTAGAGATTATTTATATCTAATAAGTAACTACCATGCAAAATTCCATCTATCTGGACCCTGCAGTAACACAAAAATCGCAATTTCGAACGTCTTTTTGCTCCTGCACCCCCTTTTAGGGGTAGTAGCACCGACATAAAATATAACCTATATTGGAGCAAGGGTTATCACCATCATTTTGACACCATTATTTTTTAAATCGGTTTAGTACTTCTTGAGATTGCGTAAAAATCGCCCTTTAGAACGATTTTTAGAACGCTTTTTGCGCATTTTCACCCTTTTCAAGTTTCAAAATATTTTAAGAAATGTTCTTGGAGATCATTTATATCTAATATGTAACTACCATGCCAAATTCCATCTATCTGGACCCTTCGGTAACACAAAAATCGAAATTTCGAACGTTTTATGCTCCTGCACCTCCTTTAGGTATAGTTGGCACCGACGTAAAATGTAGTTTATGTTGGAGCAAGAGTTGTCACCCACATTTTGACACCATTATTTTTGAAATCGGTTTGGTACTTCCTGAAATTGCGTAAAAACTGCCATTTAGAACGTTTTTAGAACGCTTTTCGCGCATTTTTACCCCTTTTTAATTTTGATTTTTTTAAGAAATGTCCTTAGAGATCATTAGTATCTTATAAGTAACTACCACTCCAAATTTCATGCTTTGGCCCTTCAGTAACACAAAAATTGCATTTTTAGAACGTTTTTTGCTCCCGCACTCCTTTTTGGCCATCGGCACGGACATAAGATATAGCCTATGCTCTAAGTTGGACTAACACCATCATTTTGATACCATTACTTTTGGAATCGGTTCGGTAGTTTCATAGCTTACCTCCTACAAATAAACAATTTTTACCTCTTTATAATGTTAGTATAGATTAGTATAGATAGAGTGGTATGCAATATACCTAATATACTATTTTTTTTTTAAGGAACTAAAAATATTTTAAACGATTGTTTATAGCGTAAAATCCTTAAATAGAATATAGAAGGATTTTTTAAAGAAAAATAGTCTGTTTTTTAATAACAAAAATGACATTTACCCTAATGTCAGACGAACGTCTTTTTGCACTCTTTTTTTTTTCCTACATATTATCCCTACACAATGCCGCTGGCATTGTCTAGGGATAATATGTAGGGAAAAAAGCGTGCAAAAAGACGTTCGTCTGACATTAGCCTTAAAGAAGGGTCTATACTGATCTTGCTCTTCATAATACTAATTAATGCAAGGTAGCATAGTATATCAATAACATATAATATTAGAAGTTTACATTAAAATAATGCACCTTTAGCGGCAACAGTAGATGAATAAAATTTCATGATATTTATTAAAATCAATAGTTTTTCGTTGTTCTGTTGTACAGCCGTAGAAAAAAAAAAAAATGTTAACACCCTCTACTAACTCCTCAACAAATTATTGTAGAAGAAAGTTACTGGTACCGTACGATTGGAAATAAGGTCTACTTTTAAAGGATGTATATAAAATTAGCTTAGGGGGCCATCTACATATTAAAACGAACACAAACTTCATTTTTTCAATGGCTATACCCAATTTTAACAAGATATTTGGTTCAAACTATGCCTAGACACCAAATTTCAAGTCATTTGAAAGATAATTTTTTGAATTATAAACTTTCAAAATTTAGTGCTTCTAATGTTAAATTGCATTTTTATATTTTTATTAATATCTTCTAGAATTATATTCCTAATGCGCTAATTTTTTGTGTAGCAATAATACTAAAATACCCAAACATAAATACCTTGAATTTGCAATTTTGCATAATTTTATGATATGAATAATGAAATTAATATTCGAAAAAATTATGTATTGCAACCTACAATTTTTTTGATGGATTTAGATTCTTTAAGTCCTGCTTTAAGGAAATCCAAAATTTCACATTTTTCTTCCAAGTACTTTTCAAATTATGCTTAAAAAACGGCAGAATGATGGTTTAAGATGATAGAGGTGACTTGATATGTTGAAATTTCTTATGCTGCTCTGTAACTATCAGTCTTCAATGACTACTTGAGTAGCACTTAAGAGGCCTTGATCAAGAATTGGGCTCTTTCGGTCAACAATCGAGTACAGATTGTTGACCGAAAACAGCCCCTAAAATACACTCGTTTTACAATAATTAATTTCTCGGTAACTTATCGTACGAATTGCAAAAAAAATTTTTTCAGGCTAATTGAAGGGTGTAGAGTTTATTTATGCTGTCAGAATTGCGTACTACTATTGAGAAACACAAAATTACGGTTCGTTTTAATATGTAGATAGCCCCCTAAGCAAATTTCATATACATCATTTGAAAGTAGACTTTATTACCAATCCTTCGGTACCAGTAACTTTCTTCTACGACAATTTGTTGAGGAGTTAGTTTGGGGTGTTTCCTTTTTTCTTTCCACGACTGCACATACGTCTAAACTAAATCTTAATAAGGTACACTCAAAAATGTACTGTACACTGATTTTTTAAGATATGAATATCAATCAACGTGAACTTTTGTAAACTCGTTGAAAATATTAATGCTTAAATTATTTTCTCAGTGAAGTTCAAGTTGTTATAAATTCTGCTTATTTACCTATTTTAATATATTTCACAGTGTATGCTCCAGATGAAAAAAGATTCCATTTAGAATGTTCCCCTCGAATGAGTGAAAAACAATTCAGTATCCTGAAGACGAGTTCAGAAAGCTGTGATACATATGTACCTATAACAGGACAGACACTTTCTGAGGTAAAAGAGAAATATATATAATTTCCTATTTGCAGAATAAGTTAATTATTATAAAAATGAGATGTACTGCGTGTCTGTAAAAGATCTGATACATTTTTATGTTTAATAATTCATAAAGTAAGAAAGTTATATTTAAATTAATAGCATTAATCTAACAGAATAAAACCTCTTTAAAGAGACCACGTTCCTTTCCAATAAAAATGGGTCGCTCCGAGAGGTGGTCTCTTAATGGAGGTCATGTTTAAATCTAGATTTTAATTGTTGAAAAGGGTAACAATTAATGTTACTAAAATTTATTTTTCGCATTAGAAAAAAATATAGTAATTTAAGTATCAAATCAAAAGTTAATTACATAAGTTAATTACTGCAGAGTTTAAAAAATGAATACATTGACATTTGCTTTGATTTTACGGTTTATTTTTTATAACTTTTATTTCCCAGTTATTTTTCCCCCAGTTCAGCAAATAAATGCATTTTTTTTTTTTTTTTTTTTTTTTTTTTTTTTGACGGGAACAAATAATGACGATTTCATTAATTTATCTATTTCTTTGAGAGTTTCCCGACAGAATAGAGCAGGGGAGTTTATTGACCGTCATTCTTACTTTGTCATCAGAGTTTATTCATTGCCTATAAAGACACAAAGGGATTTAAACACTTAAATGTTACCAGGATAAAAAAAAAAAATCTTAACTTAGTTTAGAAGTCTGATGAATGATGCGCTCTGAGGAATTATTTTTCTAATAAAACCTTCTTCAAGCGACCAGAAAAAAACGGAATTTTCTTCTAAGACTGGTTCAACTGGGATGGTCTCTGAATGGAGGTAAAATTAGTATTGAGCCTATGGGAATAAATTTCGTTCCATGAAAAAATGGTCGTTCAGGGAGGTGGTCGCTCAATGGAGGTCGTCGCACAGGGAAGTTTCACTGTATATAAAAATAAAAATTTGTCTTTCTGCTTGTAATTCTATACAAATTCACAATTTGGAATCCAGAATTGTGAAATTTAACGTACATGTATATTAAAACACGACCGAGACAACTGAAGTAATCCGGAATCGAAATAATTTATAGTTAATTTTTAATTAATAAAAAACCACCCATTTAATAGCATTTTTCTATCAAATTTAAACATTTTTCGTTATAGCAGTTGCCAACAATTAAAAATCCAAAATAAAATTCCTACCACAACAATTACTTTGCTATTGCAAGATTTCCACGTGAAAAATAAAAATCAAATAAATACTTTGACGAATTTAAATAAAAAGCGAATATTACGTCATAACTTTTCTATTGCAAGATTTCCACGTGAAAAATAAATATAAAATAAATAGTTTGCCGAATTAAAAAAAGGTGAATATTTCGTCATATTGGAAATAAAATGGACGTCAGCAGGTAAATGTATAACGCCTTCAATAAAAATATAATGTGGTCATATGAGTTTGAAAAAACTATTGAAGCATGATAAAAACCCGATTATGGAAATATTGGCCTATTTTAACATTTTGAAGTTCTCTGAATTTGTTTTCGAAATTTTTAAATCTATTACATACGTGTACGTATGCGTGTACATTAGAATTTCCACAAAGGTTTAGGTCCCTAGAACTCATTCTTAGTGAACAACTGAAATAAGGATTTCAGATTTTTTTAAAATAAAATTCATAGAATTTTTGTACTTGTAATTTCTCTTTAATCGTGAAAGAATTATATATATAACAAAATACTCGGAAACAACTTTTCATCGAAAAGGTTTTAATCTCGGTTTGAATCCAGATCACAGATTATACTTACTAAGTAAGTAGGTAATCTGTCGTTCGGATTAAATTTTTTTTAAAAGTGAAAATTACGTAAATTAACACGCAATCGTTGATTTTGCAAAATTGATTTTTCAAAACAAACATTCTTAAAATTCCGGACAACGACAAGTACTTTAGCTAGTGGTTGGATAAATTCAAAAAGTTTTATGGCCCTTGAATCTCCACATGCGCAACCTTCGTCGCACAGTATACTCTCTCAAATCCGCAACCATAGAATCCGCACATTCTCGCAGATGTAAACAATGGAACTTTCAGTTTACAAGGAGAGGGCCAACATTGTTAATCACAGATTTTGATTATTTTAATATATGTTGTAGGGTAGGTGACCCCTTAGTCTCAGGTTCAACGGATTTTATCCAACGCTCCTTAGTTCTTGAGAAACCGAGGGGGCGGGGGGGGGGTCTAATAGTGGTACAGAACTTAAATACTTACTTTGTCAAGAAAAGGATATGTTGGTCGTAGATCAGTTGGTACGGTGTTTGCTAGCTGATCTGCGGGCCCGGGTTCGGTACCCGAGCGCGCTACGTTTTTCTCATTTTTTGTTTTATAAATATATTTGTAATTATGATTTAATAATTTAAATTAAAAATTTTAATATCACACATTAATTATAATGTTAACAAACTTAAATTTATCATTTTTTATTTTTAAACTATAATTTTCTCGTCCTTTAAAGAGTTTTAAAAAGAAATTGAATCTATTTTTGAATGATAAAAATTCCAAAATCGTGACAAAACCTGTTGTGGTGCCATCTAGTTATGATAAAATAAAAGAATATTCAAATAAAATAAAAATAAAAGCAGAAAGATGGTCAAGGGTAAAGTAAAATAATTGAAAGTGCAAGCATACATTTTAAAAATTTAAAAATCTTTAATATGCATAAAATCGGTTGTAATTTAATTCTGCTGCTAATTTTAGGTATTTTTTAATATAATTATTCTTATTACTTTAAAAATAGAATAATAGTTTTAACGCATTGACTTTCTTTGTTAAAGCAATGCGTAAATGATGTTTCTTTAAAATCACGAATTGACACAATTGCTCAATATCATTGCATCGATAAAGAATACATGAAATACATTTTAAAAGTGATTTTTAAAAAATTAACTGTTTTATGATGTTTTATACAGCTATTTAGTTAAAAGTAAAATATTAAATAGGTTAAAATATAATTGATAGATAATATTATAAATTTTAATTGACAATGAGATTATTAAGTTATACTTACAAATATATTTATAAAACAAAAAATGAGAAAAACAAATGTAGTGCGTCCCGGTATCGAAACCGGGCCCGCAGACCAGCCGGGAATCGCCATACCAACTCAGCTACGACCAACCTGTCCGTTTAGTTCCAAAGTAAGTATTTAAGTTGTGGTACTACTATTAGACCCCCCGGTTTCTCAAGAACTAAGGAGCATTGGATAAAATCCGTTGAACCTGAAACTATGGGATCTCTACCCTACAACATATATTAAAATAATCAATATCTGTGATTAACAAGGTTGGACCTCTCCTTGTTAGATTAGGGACAAAATTACAGACATTTATTTTTATATCATTCCATATGTATTGTTTTATTTTTATATCATTCCATATTCCAATTCTAGTTAATATGGCTGAACTTATGCCTTTTTCAAGAAGGAAGAATAAATTCATTTCGGAAAAAAATTAAGATTTTGCAGATATCACAGGTACTTACAAACTTTTTACCTAATATAATCATAGGTAAACGAAGCTTTTTTAAGTTATTAAGTCTGTCTAATCCTGAAATAAAACTTCCTTATTTTGTGATTTTGATTTGAATTCATACCGTATATATGTGAGGCAAATTTTATTCAATAATTCAATACAAATGTATCTCGTCTTTATTATGCATATTTAATCATACACTATTAATTATTTACTTGACCTTTACTTTTGATAATTTAATCAATTTTAAAACTATCTTAATTTTTATTGTTTTTATTTATTACACTGTAAAAAAAAAAATCTTTAAAGTTACTAAACTTTTTCTAGGAAACTCGGATTCCTAGAACTTTTTATGTAACGGCAACAACAAAAATTCTCGTAACAAATATACTTTTGCACCGTAAATCAAAACCCTGTAAGGTTACTAAGAATTTTTTAAGAAACTGAAATTCTTAGAACTTTTTATGTAATTGTAACCGGTGTTACAGGTAAAATATTACTAAAATTGCTGCAATTTTAGTAGATTCTTTTAAAGAGTTACAGATTTCTGTAGCTTTACAAAACTAGTTTTGCAGATTTACATCTTTTTTATACAGTGTACAAATAAAATTTTAGTAAGCATAAGCATTTTTCTAACTTTACATCTGTAGCATTACAGATTTTTTTTTTTGTTGTTGTTTTTTTTTTTTTTTTTTACAGAGTATTTTACTCAATTATCTTAATATTTTACTATATTGTGAGCATTCAATATGATTTTGATTGCATTGTTGCATTCAAATTACTGTTTAAAAATGTAAACAAAGCAATGGCCAGAAATCCGCAAAATTCTAAAATTATAACCAGTGGTTTCATGTTGTGCGGATTTGAGGGAATGTTAGAAAAAAGTCAGTAGTGAAGTCGGTAGTCGATCTCACGCGAGGTACGGGCATGCATGTTGACATCCACAACGGCTATTGCGGTTGTAATCCTGGCCTCATCAATGTTCCTGGAATGTTCGACGCTTTCCTCCGGTAATTTTTGGGGGAATTAAATATATATATATATGATTGTATTAGTAATTATGTTAAAATACAAACGGATAAACTGGAATTTTGAAAAATATATAATGGCAAAACAAAACATACTTTATAATACAATAAGGATTTTTTTTTAATCTGGTACTTAGGCACATGTACAAATAATACCAAAGTCCTATGAGAAAATTAAAAAATAAATTTAAAAAAATCTAAATTGAAAAAAATTTTGTTAGTTATAATTTAAGAAAAAGTATTTAATATTTATACAAATGATTAAAAAGCTATTGTACTCAACGTTTATATACCCGTGGTCAAATACGAAATTCGTATCTTACTTTATATAAAAGAGCTGGCTATTTAATAGCTGTTAAATCAATGATACAAATAAACATAAAAATAAAACTTAAACTGAATTTTTAAAATATGTAGTATCCAGTTACATGTTTGGTTTATGTATCCAAAAATGCCACTTTGAATTGCAGTAAGGACATATTCAGAAAGACGCCAACAATCTCAGACACTAACTGTAATAATAACCTGCTTTGACTTGACGCTGCCTGTGGATATCTTATTTGAAATGTTGTCAGAGCGTTTTTGGCGATGTTGAAACAATAGCAATTTACTGTTAATCAATACTGGAATTACAAAAATACTGCATTTTAATGCTAGTGAAGCGATTCACAACAAAATCAGCTGTAACATGTGATCTCTGCCACCTAACCCAATCCCTCTTCCTGTAAAATGATCATTCGAATAACTACGAACGATGGTACCACAATGAGGTAGTGCACCATCTTGTTGCAAAAAGACAAGTTGCTGAAGCTCTTCGAGTTGTGGAAATACGAAATTTTTGTTGAATAAAACAAACAAGAAAGAAAAATCATGCGTTAAGCATAGATTATGAAACACTTTCCAACACTTCCTGAAATCTTTAACAAAATTTTGTTACTTAGGGAAATAAGGCAAATAAGATAACTAAGTAAACATTTCAGAAAACAGTTAAAACATTTAAAAACTTATTTCAGCAGTTACCTTCCATAGCCAAATACCTATTCCAATTCTTTTAAACAGACCTACATTTGATCTGTAGATTGATATGTACACTATATAACATGAAAATTTAATTTAGTAAGAAAAGGCATAACAGATTGAAATTTCTCTTTCAACAATTTATACTAATAGGTGAAAACATATTTGAATACTTTGTTCAACCCTGTAGTTTACCCAGTACCTTTATTATATGCAACTATTTAGCTAAAATTTAATTCAAACTGAAACACTCTTAAAACTACTGAAATCACATTTCCAGAAATTATCATCCATAGACAATCATGTATCCAATTCTTTGCGTGGCTCTATATATCACTTTATATATATTTTACAAACATTTCTTTGTAAACTAAATGACATTCAGCGTAAAAATGCATAACTCCTTTTAACTTCTACATTCGCATTATAAAATGAACATTCCACGTCACGTGTGGGACTACTTTTCTACGTATTACTGCTGTTTTAAGAATGCTATTATATCCTTAAATTAAAACAATAATACTAATATGAAAATCTAATGTTTTTGTTACTATTATTGTATAGTTTATATTTTAACATCGCATAAGTGCATAGATATAGGAATTTATCTAAGTGCCACACGAGGGATATTTTGATCGTTTTTATGAAATGACCCTGAAACGGACAAATTACGTATACATGGGATTTAAAACGTGGAGATTTCTGAACCTATTAAAAACGGGCAGCTTACTCAGGTCAAGTGTATAAAATGTGAAGATTTTTAACCCTTTTAAAGGACCATTCCATATCACGTGTGAAACAGCTTTTCTACATATTACTGCTGCTTTAAGAATGCTATTGTATCTCCAAATTAAAAGAACTTTGCTGATAGGAAAATCTAAGGTTTTTTGTTATTTTTCATCTATAGTTTATATTCTAACAGCTTATAAGTTAATAGATATAGATATTTATGTAAGTGTCATGCAGAACATTTTGTCCGTGTTTCATGGAATCGCCCAAAAGAAAATATATGATTGCTATATAAATATATGATATTCATTGCACAAATGCCATAGATTTGTTTATACTGTTCGTTCGAAAGCCGCACCTAGAACTCTGCGACGATTCTACTATCCAAAGGGGAGTTACGCTGAGATGGGCATCTTCCGAAGTTCTACTTCGTCATTCTCGTCTGCGTTGTCATTAAGATTGGTGCTTACTTGTTTGTTATTTTTTACTTACGATAAAAATTTAAAATTCTATTAATATCTCGTTTCAATTCAAATTAAAACTTCTATATTTAGTGTTTGAATGGCTAGTTCAAGTAGAAATAAATCTTTTAAGAGTGATAGTAAGAAAATTATCATTCGATTTTGTTATGAAGAAGCAGAAAAAGGGGAATGAGTTGTTCCAATAGCTCATTCTACAAAAAGATCCAGTCAAACTGCCAAAAAATTATAAATATTAACTACAAAAACGTTTTTATATAAATCGCTATTATTTCCCCAAAAGCGTATTCTTAAAAACTATAGCTAAACAAACTCCGTTCACCCCTATTTCGATAAAATCAAAGAAGACCTGACGCATGCGCAATAACGCGAAGGGTTTTGCCATCCGAAAACAAAACAGTATCTTTATTATTTTATGAATTCTTAAACATTTAAATGTGTCAGACCTTTTACAGACACCCTGTATTACTCTAATAACTGAATATCGCACGTATATTTGATTAATTTCTTTGTACTTTCGCAGGTATCAGAAGATATGACCTACAGAAGGTTTCAAAAACATCAGATTCTTATGGATCCTAATTCCGAATACACTGACGTTTTAGGAGGGCATACCCATATGCTGCCTATGCCAGTTAGTGATGCCCTTGACAGGAGAGCTCCTGAATTACCCCTAATAAGTAATATACCGCAGCAAAGAACCAGAGTAAGTACTACAGTAAGTGGACATTTTTTTATTAATAAACGCATAAATGAAATTGATATATTGTTTTTAAAATACTTGTTTTTCTTCTGTATATAGAAGGCGTCCCTTCTTTTCGTTGCCTAATAGATTAACCCATTCAGACAACGTGAATTAAGTTAAGTCAACCAACCAAATCATTTAGAAAGTTCCCGAAACTCACTTAAGGTGCATTTACAGTATGGCATTATCATTCTAAACGTTGGCGTTCCAATCGTTAAGTCATAAAAACTAACCAATCGGCATGCTAATTGGTTGTCTATGCGGATGATTCTCCAAAAAGTGTACTATTCCAGTCTGAAATCCTTTTTAATTATTTGACATGAACATTTTTGAATTAATTTATGTTTTCTATTGAAAGTGAAAGAAGACTAAATGTGTTGCCTGCATACATTTCTTTTAGTTACTTTATATTTTTTATTTCTTAGTACACAGCATCTGCGATCTCACCTCCGTGTCATGTCACACACACAATGTTATTAAGGAAAATGTTTGATTACTTATTTAATTGAAAAAAAGTATTTAAATAGTTATTGTTCTAGCTACTACTATCTTAAGATCTAAGTAACTTAGGATAGTTAATTACTTTCTATGTGTTTTTGTTTGTCTTCTGAGTATGGAAAGCCGTGTCACACAATAAATTCTCACCTCCAAGAACCAAACATTATGTTGCATTTTGATGTTAAAAAAGGGCAAAATTATCATTTGATTTTGTTTTCCATGATACTTAAAGTCACCCAGTATGTTTGTTGTTGTTAAATTGTAAGTCAGATATTTGTTATTATACTCAGGTTATTAATTTGGTTCGATTTGGTTCGATTTGGTTATAAAAAAGCCACCATGGTTATTGGAGATTCTGATATGCGTGAACTGTAATTTAAGGTGGCTAAATAAACACTAAGATATTTGCTTATATATTGCTTATGTAATTATATCAACATATTTTTATTATAAAAACACAAATTTTCTCAAAAAAAAAATATGTAGGTTAATATTTAGAGAATGTGTGAATCTCTTAATTTTGAAAATGTATATTTCACTGAAAAATGCTTAACAAAAATTTACAATGACTGTAAATCAAAAAAGATTGTTTCAAAACTTTAAAAGAGAAGAACTGAATAACATATAAAATATGGGCGATGAAAAAAAGCTCTAGATGGGATATGAATTTTCTGTGTTTTTTTTCATTATTATTATTATGCATTCCAAATACAGTAGAGCGCCGAGTATCCGAACAAGTCGCAACCGACCCTAGTTCGGATAAGCAAAAGTTCGGATAAATGGACAGACAATTTAAGGGACGTTTCTGACTATACTAAAGCCTTCACACGTTATCTAAGCTTAGAATTGGCAACACCAGTTAGTGATGGCATGTTTAAAGATTGTTTTTTTTTTTTTTTTTTTTTTTTTTTGTCTTTTTAATTTTTTTGTTTATATTTTTAACATTTAAAAAAAAAAAAAAAAAAAAAATCTCTTTTTATCATTTTCTGAACTCCAGGGATTATAAGTTAAGCAAAAAAGCATTGTTACTTGCTTTAACGAAGACATTCTTTTCAATGCTGCCATATCTCTAATTCTTCTTAAATACGTTAGTTGAATAGGTTTTGCCGTTCGACCCATTTCATAGCTGTTTCCAAACATTCAAAAGCTTCGTTATGCGATGGATCTGGGTTATTTTCAGAGCATTCGTTTTCATTTTCTTCAATTTGTTTCTCATCATGAATCTCATCCACAATCTGATCATCATTTAAAATCTGATATCCCGGGTCATGTACTTTGCTATTTAACCACTCGTTAATTTCATTTTCTTCATAGCTTAGGATTCTTCCCATATATCTTATTGTTTTACATTCCTCATTTTCTGATCCACTATCAGTTTCTTCTTTCTTTAAAATTTTATTCAAAGCCAATGGATAATTCGGAGTTCGGTAAAAAAATTTTTGGGAGAAATAGGCAGTTCGGATAACTGGAAGTTCGGTTAAAAAAAACTATTTTGAGAGAAATACGCTGTTCGAATAATTGGAAGCTCGGTTAATTGGAGAACCGATAATCGGCGATAATCGGCGCTGTACTGTAAATTCATTATGCCTTCTTAGTTAAATTGCTCCTTAGTTATATATCTAATAGAATAAATAGTTTTTTATGCTTTGTCTCACTACACAAACAAAACTGCAGCATAAGTTCACCTCCGTGAATAAAATTTGTGTTATTTGTGTTAATAAAATTTGTGTTTCTGAAAAAAATAAATATAATGTAGTTGGGCCATTGCTGATTTTTACTTGCAGTAAGTGATAAGTTTCTAAAATTGATAACATTCGTCTTGAAAAACAGAATTTTCTACGGAGAAAATTTGTAATAAAAATGTACACTTTTGAGAGAATGACCCTTATGTCACTGCTGATTGATTGGTCGTAGGATTTAACACCAGGAACGCCTTCACATAGACCTACTAGAATGAAAACACCATAATGTAAATGCATGTTTACTGATTCTCACCATATGGTGTATCATCCTATGGCTAGATAATATTGATTCTGGCTGTTGGGCTGTTGACGTTCGCTTTCACCGATTGGCTGTTGAAATTCATTTTAACTTATATGCGCATGACCACAATTCTGATTTTTATATCTCAAACAGAGTGACGTTCACATGAGTTAACCTAGATGAGTTTTATATGTTATTCCATTTATAATTGCTATATCTAGAGCTAAGTTAACCTATATACGTTGTCTTAACAGGATATAATACCTAAATCTTTAGTTTTAGAGATGTAGTCCAAACTGCAAAAATGCTTTAAATGTTATTCTTCATCATATGAAAATGTCACTTACGTCAAGATAGTTCTTTTTTTTCGAAAGCTAAAAAGTTACATTTTTATTCTGTCCCTGCGTCCGATATGTTATATTTAAAAAAAGTTGCTCCATGTTCTAACAAGAAAGCAGTAAAAAAGGACGAAAACTTATAGAGTTAATGGTCATTTCATGAATTCTTGGTTTTTCTTTCACTAAAAATGGAAATAAAATACTCGTTTTTGTGCAGAAGGCTCTGAAAATTCATAATCGCAAAGTATGGTAACGATAAGACTTGTTCGTACAAAAATGGGCTTTTTCTAGTTTGACTTGCTAGAGCATGGAAAAATATTTTCTAAATATAACTCATAGGAGCCAGAGAGCGTACAAAATTAAAATGTTGTAACTTTCAAAAATAATAGGACTTTTGATTGTTCCAGTAATTAAAGTATGGAAAAATATTTTCTAAATATAACTCATAGGCCTCCAGGGATCGTACAAATTAAAATTTTGTAACTTTCAAAAATAAGAAATAGGACTTTTGATTGTTCCAGTAGTTAAAGCATGGAAAAATATTTTCTAAATATAACTCATAGGCCTCCAGGGATCGTACAAATTAAAATTTTGTAACTTTAAAAATACCTATTTTGACATCACTGGATTTTAATATGATGACAAAACATTTTAATCATTTTTGGGATTCGAATTATAACTTTTGAACTAACAGTTTTGGAATTAGTTATTGGTCAACGATAAGGAAGAATATCTTGTATATGATATTTCTTTTGTTTCTGTTAAATACAATATTTTTCTCTTTTTGTTGTGTTTAAAATTCTTACTCATTTTTTTTTTTTTTTTTTTTTTTTTTTTTTTTTTTTTAGACATTTATAGAAAAGAGTATTGCTAATACTAATCAAATTTGAAGTATAGTCTGAAAAATATATAACTATGCTGATTTTTTTTCGAAAGATAGGCCGGAAGAAAATACTAAGTGAAAGTTAATACGTCAAATTTTGCAAAGAGCTTTTATATAGTTTTTTACACAATACGAAGCAGATCACATCATTGGAGTACTTTAAGAGTTGGTCATTGTTTTTGTAGGAACGGGGCCGATACTATATTTGATGTATTTAAGGCATAATTGAAAAGATACATCATAAAATGCACCACAAATACACTACAAACTGTGAATTTTTTTTCACCACAAATTCTCTAAAAATGGCGCTACATAAATGATAAGAAATTATTAATCTTAAATGTTTTACCAAAATAAAACAAAACTTCATTTAATGATTCACTTGTTTTAAGTGCGCAAATAAGCGCACCTTATTCCTAATGCGTACTTACGAAATAGGTATAACTATCGTAATACAAAAGATACTCCGAAACTATTTATTTTCAAAACATAAATTCGTAAATAGGTATTTATTAATAGGTACCTATTCGTAATACCTATATCATACCTATTCTTAAAATGAAGCTGTCACAATATTTGATGCATTAACTGAAATTGAATTAACCGAAAACAAATTACGATTCTCAAAGTTTTATATCGAAACTATGGGGCTCTGTCCCTGCAAGCTACGATTGCCAACCCCCGTTCAGACACCGCAGAATCTAAAAGCACGCTAATTTGAACAGTTTTAAAAAGATTAGAGAAGATTGAATTATAATGAAAAAACCTATAGCGGTCTCCCTGTAAGTGGGTTTCTATTCAATATAATGTTCTCTATCATAAATAAAGTAACTACTCTTTCTTTTTCTATTGCAGGTGTGAAAATAGTATGTCTTTTACATTTACTGCAAATTTTTGCCTTATGACGCCATTAAATGTAGGAGATATTAGACTAAGGAAAATGGGTATTTTTTGATAAGGAAAAATTTGGATTCGAAGAATCTGAAAATTCTTGAACTATAATTGTGAAATAGTACGATCGCCTACAATGTGTTTCCATTGATGAAAATGCTTTTGGAACAGTGGTTGGAAATGAAACAATGGTCTGCATGCTTACACTTAAAACTCTCGCACGAATATTTGAAGTTTATATTATCTCTCCAAATGCTCAATATTTGTCAATGGACGTAAGACGGAACGATGTAGCCCACACTGTGGTTTCGAAATTATTGTGATACAAGCTGGATCATGTAAGCGTTTCAACTGTTTTCAATGATGTTGAAATTACGAAAGTTACAAACCTGTAAAAAACTGCCAAAAACTTAGAAATCACATATCAAGTGAGACATCTGCCATTCAAGAAAGATAATGTTTAACATGTAATCGACCTTTTTTCTTTATCATTGTATTGATTTAAAAGTCAAGGAAATGTTTTTATAAACGAAAACAGAATTATTTTTGTAAATAAAGAAAAGATTTCATATAACAAATGAGTTGTTTTTCTTAAGGACTTTTAACACGAAACTCTATATTTAACACAAACAAGAAAACAGCGGTGTAGCGTTGGGTTAGATTATTTTATTACCAGTATTAGTTATTGTATGCTAAATTTTATTTTTTTTAATCGTATAACGTTCAATGATTAAATAAAGCCAAATTTTCTATATAAAAGCGTGGTAGTAAAATGACCCTACACCCCCACCCCCTAACGCTACGCTACTACTGCAAGAAAATCTATATACGTTTTTATATCATTTATCTATGTGGAAAATATTATAATAATATTTTTGTATATATATAATATAAATAATATTATTTTATAATATAAATGATTAAAAATTTGACAAATCTAAAGGAACATAAGCTTCAATATTAATGCTTCAGTAAAAAAATTATTGCAGCAAGTATTTACCAGTGATATTTAAATATTTTTTTCTTCCGGAAATAATGTACTAAATATAACTGAATTCATTTCAAATACAAGATAAAAAAATCCATAGACTGATTATTTAAACTGGATTTTATTTCAATCATAGGGCACTAACCGTAAATAATGGTCTGACTCCGTTAGCAAAAGTAATATAATGTAAAAAAGAAAACTTCTATTTCCGTTCAGAGAAATGAGATATTTTAATATGGTACCATCATTATAAAGTTTTATGTAAATTTTTATGTACGCTTAAAACAAACAAGTTGGAAATTGCTTGTCAAACGTGGCAAATAAAGGTGCGTTCGTACTATAACTAGTTTTATAAATATTTTTTGCACCGCATATTGTATTGAATGTATATTTTAGTGCACTTCATAAGAGTATATCAATTTCCTTCTGTTCGAAAAGCTGTAACATCATTAAAATGCACTTGAAATAATTTTTTCCATTGACTTTAATGTAACGGAAAAATTTGACTGTCCCTATTATTAAACTATACATCCAATTTTCATAAAATTTGAAACGCCTCAACAAAATTTTGCAACAATTATATATTTAAAATTTCACACCATTCGGAAGGCTATAACATCATTAAAATGACCTTGCAATAAATGTTTCCCATTGTCCGTAATGTAACGGAAAATTTTTGATTGTCCCTGTCATGAAACTATACATCCGATTTTCAGAAAATTTAAAATGACTCGACAAAATTTTGCAACAATTATATATTTAAAGTTTCAGACCATTCGGTTGGGTATTTTTTACTCTGTTATATGCTAACAGACGGACGGACTGAACGACGAATATAGGTGCTACATATATATATAATTACGAACGCACCTAAAAATGATCTAGCTGAAAATTTCATAATATTCAAATCAGAAAATAATACCATAAAAAATTTAATAATAATAAAAATAATAATAATAATAATTACGTGGCAGTTTGGAAAAAATATAAATGAATAATATCTGATAAAACATGGAGCTATTATAAACTATATTTAATTTAGTTATATATATTACAAATAAATGAAGGCATATGAATCATTAGATAACCAATTTTTTTGTCGAGTTTCTTGAGTGACATCTGCTTTTTTTAAATTCGTGTATTATTCAGCGATAGTGACGTCGTATGAATACTTTACTGTAGATGTTGATTAAGACTGGATCGTAAATGAGGAATTCTTCAGAGGATGCGAATGACGTCATTTTATATAAAATAAAAGCGTGTGTTTTAAGTCTTAAAACTGAAATATGTTTTGTATATATTTATATACATATATATTTTTTTTCATCGGGGAAGACGCTAAATTCTGAAAAAACAGAATTCCTGCTTTCTAGTAATTAATTATTTATAATTTATTTGTACCCACATCAATAACAAACACTTAGCTATAAAAAATGCATAATTTTTAACATGAAAAAAAAATATTTTTTTTTTTTCTGAAAAAATACATTCTTTTTTCGTGCAGAATTTTTCACGATTAAATCTTATCGTAAAGTTTTAAGAAAGAAACTTTATTCAACTTGTTCTAATGCATATAATTTTCCAATGCACCTTAGCTCTATTTCACATCGATCAAAAATTCTAATGTATGAAGATTTTCTGAAATTAGCATTTCAATAATAATCTAACAGTTTAAACTAAATATTTAGTAAAACTCGCGATACTATTTGCGATGGTATTTTTCATGTTCACACGAAATATGATGTGTAAGAACGCCGCAAATTGCATTTTCGCATGTCTGTAAATGTATTGTATTTTACAGTTCATACACGCAAGAGGTGTTTAGAAAGTTATCAGTTATGAGGTTCATTTTCCATCGAAATATGTAATGTGTTGCTGTTCTTTTTTAAATGTATCGTTAAGAGTTTCTTTTTTTTAACAAGTGAAAACAGTTGCGAAATGAATGAAAAACAGGCAATATTTAAAGTTCCTTTTATATTCCGTCACTAAACATATTATTATACAGAGTGTCCTAAAAATTCCCGTACTGGCGACATATGTATTCATTATTTACAAAACAACAAAACTTATAACGATTACTTTTATGTTAACGATAAAAAGCACTTTTGACATCACGTAGAAAAAGCAAGTGGGTAAGTGTGATCACAGATCGCACAGAGGGTTTCGTTTAATATTCCTTTCAAAACACTTTATCCTTTTGCAAAGATTGTTAGTTCCACATTTCACAACCAGGGGGCGCACAACAAACCTGTATTCGAACCAAACTCCGTTTTACAACCTATCCGTTGATATATTAGTCGAGGGGATCGGGCCCATAGCACCCGAGATAGATAGCGCCCCCTGGTGGTAAAAAGTGGAACTAAACTATGTAAGGCTAAGGTGCATAATATGAAAGATTGGTTAAAGGGGTGTCGGCAAAAGTTATAAAAGTGCCCCCGGGTGAAAAGGGGGGAGGATAAACTATTGCTCAAAATGCAGAAGTTAGAGCCCGGAGGGGTAAATAATATAATACTTTTTGAAAATGTTATGATTTTTCGTGTGATCGAAAGTGTTAGGTATAAGTATGCAAAATTTCATGTTTCCAACTTAATTAAGGACTGAGTTAGAAAAATTGCTTAAAATAGACAAGTTAGAGACCGGAGGGGATAATATAAGGTCTTTGGAAGTTTTTATGATTTGTCGTGTGATCGTAAATGTTCAGCTATAACTATGCAAAATTTCATTTCTTCAACGTAATTAGGGGCTCGGTTAGATAAAAAAGCTTAAAATACACAAGTTAGAGCCCAGAGGGTTAAATATAAGACTTTTTCAAAATGTTATGCTTTATCGTTTGATGTGAGGTATTCAGCTATAAGTATGAAATTTCAAGTCTCCAACATAAGTTTCTGAGAACGGGCTCTGTGACGGACGGACGGACAGACAGACAGACAGACAGAGGAGTGAGACGAATAGGGTTTCGTCAGATGAACAAAATCCTAAATACTGAACTTACATTTATAATAAATGTTCAAAATATATAGGGGCTCTTTCTAGGAGGCAAAGCTGAACTTGTTTGCGCATGTTTGTAGAAAGGTGTTTTAACATGCTCTGAGTGACTTCTTGTATCCTTTGAGTAATGGCTAATTTTGTTGACAGCTATTGTGAAATATAATCTCTAAACAAGGATATTAAAACAATCAAGCTAAGTAAATTGTTTTTCATGTGTCAAATGTGATTTATAAAAGAAATTATCAAAGGTGTTTATGATCTGAAGGAAGGAAGTGAAAGCGAAAAGTGATTGCACAATCGTAAACAGACATTTTATTATAAACATTTCGCGATACTCAAGAACTATAGACATTGATAGACTCTTATTTTAAATTACTATAAATATTAATATTGATACAAATAATTTGTTATTCTGATTTATGACACTAATTTCCTGTTTTTTATTGCTGATAATATTTTATACATGTTTTCTCTATTTTCACTTGTATCCCAGACTCTCCAACGGAGAGATGTATCTTAAAGCTTTTATTAAATATTAATTTTTCTTTCTATTTAAAAAGTTTCCGGACAAATTTAAGTTTTACAAGTCACACAAAAAACATGTGTCTTTTAAATGACATGAACATCATACGATCACTAGATGTGGATAAATCAGAAATATAGGAGAAGTTCAAGACATAATTACCCTTACCGACGTGTGTTACCAGATGATATGCGGATATACATAAATACAAAGGAAGCTCAATTTATCTTACCTATGTTTGTTTTATATTGAGAAATGGGGTGACCGACCCAGTAGTTGATCAAATAAAGTCGGTGCTACGGGGTTTTTATTATATTTCCTTCATTTTAAGTTTTAGGAGTAAACTAACATGATTCCTACAACCTTAATGAATGTCCTATAATATACAATAATTACATTCTGCTGAAAGTAAATAGCAACAGAATTATACATAAATAGTTTTCTTAATTGCCATTTCCCCAGTAGTTGATCAGGCGAATCCAGTTTTTGATCGATTTTCATTTCAGTAGTTGATCACTGGTCATTTTTATCTTTTTTTCAATGTAAGTAGAAAAAAATTAAACAATTTGAGAATAGTAAACATTTTAATGAGACGAATAAAAGTGAAAAATACAATAACTTATAAGCATTATTGAAACTCTAATTCAGGGACAGAGAAAAGATTTCTTGTTCAACTGATTTTTGTGGGTTCAATGTGGAAATAACTTGATCCAACCTATAAAAAAGGAACACTTCCGTAGGCGCCCACATGCCGCCATGGAAGCCACCGTCGCTCCTTCTTTTTCCATTTCCAATATTTTCCAAAATGACAACGTGTTCATCAATATACGTTTGCACCGTCTGCCAAGTATGGACAGTTTTCTCATCTAAGGATTCCACTCACACACTCTCACCGGACGAAACTTTGGCACTGGACTGAAACTGTGTGAGTTGCTCAGTCGTTGTTTTTTCCACCTAGTCGGAATTTTAGATAGTCCTATATCTTGTCTTTGATGTATAGGTTGTTGCTTCCTCTTTTCCCTTTTCTGAATCATTTCTTTCTTTCAGGTTTCTTTCACTTCTGTTTCCTTTTCCCTTTCTTCGAAAGACATTATCCACTGTTTTGACGTTGTCGCATAAGGCAACCGCCCCTTTCCTGTTTTTTCTTCTGTGGCGAGTCGTGAGGCCATAGAATGTTGTCTGCAAAAGCTGGACTGCCTTTTTAGGTGCGTTCGTAATTATATAAATACGTAGCACCTATAGTCGTCGTTCAGTCCGTCCGTCCGTCTGTCCGTCCGTCTGTCCGCATGTAACAGAGCAAAATCTACCCAACCGAATGGTCTGAAATTTCAAATATATGATTGTTGCAAAATTTTGTCGAGCCATTTCAAATTTTATGAAAATCGGATGTATAGTTTAATTACAGGGACAGTCAAAAGTTTTTCTTTACATTACGGCCAATGGGAAAAATTATTGCAAGTGCATTTTAATGATATTAGAGCCTTCCGAATGATCTGAAATTTTAAAGATATAACTGTTGCAAAATTTTGTCGAGCCATTTCAAATTTTAGGAAAATCGGATGTATAGTTTAATTACAGGGACAGTCAAAAGTTTTTCTTTACATTACGGCCAATGGGGAAAATTATTGCAAGTGCATTTTAATGATATGAGAGCCTTCCGAATGATCTGAAATTTTAAAGATATAACTGTTGCAAAATTTTGTCGAGCCATTTCAAATTTTAGGAAAATCGGATGTATAGTTTAATTACAGGGACAGTCAAAAGTTTTTCTTTACATTACGGCCAATGGGAAAAATTATTGCAAGTGCATTTTAATGATATTACAGCCTTCCAAATGGTCTGAAATTTTAAAGATATAATTGTTGCAAAGTTTTGTTCAGCTATTTCAAATTTTAGGAAAATCGGATGTATAGTTTAATTACAGGGACAGTTGAAAGTGTTCCGTTACATTACGGGGAATGGGAAAACTTATTGCAAGTGCATGTTAATTATATTACAGCCTTCCGAATGGTCTGAAATTTTAAAGATATAATTGTTGCAAAGTTTTGTTGAGCTATTTCAAATTTTAGGAAAATCGGATGTATAGTTTAATTACAGGGACAGTCAAAAGTGTTCCGTTACATTACGGGGAATGGGAAAAAATTATTGGAAGTGCATTTTAATGATGTATCAGACTATGCGCTTTATGAAGTGCGAAAAAGTATACATTCAGTACAATATGGGGTGCAAAAAATAATTATAAAACTAGTTATAGTACGAACGCACCTCATTTGCCACGTTTGACGAGCAATTTCCAACTTTTTTTACTTTAGCTACACCTAAGTTTTTTGGGCGCTGAGGAGTCGCAGAATTTGGAAGTGGGTCCGTCTGCCTTGAAGGATCTGGTGTTGCATGATCATGATCAAATATTGTTCGAGGATCATCAGATTGTAGAGAAATATAAGCAGTTGGTGTTAGGCGATCACCAACTGGCGATTCAGGTTCGCTCTCTGGTGTCGCAATGTTCGTTTGAGTTTGTTTAAGATATTTGTTCCGCATTTGCCTCCATAAATGGAACAATTCAAGAGCCTCAACACCAATCTCCCATCCGTCCCCTTCCACGCTTCTGAACTTCTGAGTTCTGCTTTTTTTGAATAGGGATTCAATGTGCAAAAGCATCATGATGCTGAAGTTTTCCGCTACTCCTACTCTAGACCAAATTTCATGTGGGTTTGTTGGTGGACAATGTCGTTGCTCACTGCTGATGAACCTTTCGTAGTCTACGGCGTCTGCGTTAAATGGAAACAGACTGCATTTCCAGAAGCCGTTTTTAATGATTTTCGGGGTCTGCTTCTCGAAATACACTTGCAATCAAAGATCCAAATACTGCTTTTTTTTACCACTTTGTTTCCAGATTTAGTTTTCCAATGGTAAACGGTTTCCCGCCAGCGCACTTTGAGAGGCCTGAAAATAGCAACGTCAGCTGGTTGGAGTATGTGTGTTGCATTCGGGTAAAGAGCGAAATGAAGTATTTGATTCGCTGAGCATAACTTTGCCACTTCAAGAGTTAAGTGGCTCTTGTGGCCATCTACCAGAGGTAATATGGGTAGTTTGATATTTTGCTTTCTCAACCAAGGCAGAAATACTTTTGCAAGATATTTAAAGTAGGTGCTCCCACACATACAACCTTTCTTTCATTTACCCATTTCCCAGTCGTCTGACACATTCTGTGCAATTTCACGCGATATTTCTGCAATGGGTAAAGGATCATCCCAGGAATAACCCCTCCTGCTGCATTGAAATCAACCATCACGATTACAGCTTCTTTTTCATTACCTGTTCTTAATTCATATAAAATGTTGAGTGAAATGGGTCCGAAAACTTTTCCCGTTTTTGGACAAGTGTGAAAACCGCTTTCGTCAGCATTAAAAATTCTCCTGGAATCAAGAAGAATGTCAAGGCAGCCTTCAGTTTCAAGATATTTGTGAAGTTCTTGGAACCACTCGCAGATGTTCGGCTCTGACACTTCTGCTCTTGCAGTGTTGATAGCATTTGCATACATCTGAGCTATCGAACTGCTTCTTCACACGAATCCTTTAACCCCTTGATAGCAACCACTTGGGGCAAGCAATTGCGGTTGTGAAATGCTGAACTCTCACCGGAAATTTAGAAACATTTTATTTCAAAATAAGGAAAATCAATTTTATGACTTTTTTCCACCAAAGTTAGAAATGTAAAATTTCATAAAATTTTTCTCGTGCAAATCTTCATAGGTGGGATAAAATATATCCCACCGCCCCTCAAGGGGTTAAACCATGTTTTCCCCGGAGTCGAGTTTGCAAAGGGTTTGGCCTTTTATCGGCTTCAATGTTTTTTTTACGTTTTCAAATAAAATCCTCCTCTTAATCGGGAACTCTTTTTTGGCATAAGCATTTATCCAATCAACAAGGAGCTGTTCCTCTTCTTTGCTTTAAAACTGATGAATGTCCCTTCCGTGTCACCTCTGGCGTTTTCCCTTTAACCTAAAACAAAAAAGCTTTTTAAGGAAACATAGTGGAACATTTCGAACAGGGCTATTGATTCGAAATTATCGAAACACCCTTTTTTCTCACCCTTTTCCTCTGAGTACTGGAAGAATTTCGTTTTCGGCGACATAATGAAGTCTGAAAATAAGCAATAATGGCTTGGTAAGCAAAAAAATTAAAAAATGATCAATTAATGGCTACGCATGTTGCTAGCCAGTTGTTGGTATACTGATTAATAACTAGAGTCCTCGAAATCAATAATTGATCACAGCTGATCAATTTCTAGAATTTGCTTGTTTAATAAGACCAGAAGTTGATCAGTCAAATTTCAACCCCTAAAAAGAAGTCCATCGAAAATCTAAACATTAATATTTAAAATATCGTCCTTGGACTGTGATTAACAACAATTCTTATAAAAATAGTAGTTGAAATAAGCAAGATGGAAGGGTATTATTCTAACTTACCGTTATTGTCTCCAACTAATCAAAAACTAAATTTTTACACTTTCTAATAAAAAAATTTCATAATATGGCTTCTCTTACAGAGGATATCTGAAAACTATGTGACAACAGGTGCACTAACATTCGAACAAAAATATTATGTCTAGTGCTACTTGTAAAACTCATTTCCGCCGGAAATGGAGCAATATTTCAAAAATTTGATCAACTACTGGAGGGGTATCAACTACTGGAGCAGTCACACTAGATAATTTATTTTTTGAGGATAAAACCGAACATCACGCAATTACTGATAGCAAAGTTTAAATATTGCTATCAAATTGATTATGAGACTGAAAAAAAAATTCTCAATAAAAACATTGTCACTAATTGATACAAATAAAATCTGGTAATCCGATAGGGTAATTTATTGAAAAAAAATAATAATAAAACGAATCTTAGCAACATTATGGCTTCTACAAAAGATAGCACGACCACTGAAAAATTGAACGCCAACAATTATACAAATTGGCGGTTCAAGGTCGAAATGCTATTGATTCAGGATGAACTTATTGAAGTTATTACGGAAGAGGCCCCCACTCCATTGAACGATGCTTGGACCAAGAAAGACAGAAAAGCAAGGGCTTTAATAAATTTGTCCATTGACGACAGTCAAATAGTGCATGTCAAAAATTTAAATACAGCTAGGCAAACATGGGACGCACTTAAACAAATCCATGAGAGATCTAATCTCTCTAGTAAGCTGTACTTGCTACGAAAATTGTACAGTACAAAATTAACTGAAGGTGGCAATACGACAGCCCATATAACAAAAATTTTAGAGATAGTGGATAAACTGTCAGCCATAGGTGAAAACATAACTGACTCGCACATTTCAGCACTACTGCTGTGCTCGTTGCCACCGCCCTACGATACCCTAGTTACTTCCCTGGAGGCCAGAGATGAAGCTGAGTTAACCGTACAATTTATAAAAAGCAAGCTTACGGATGAATATACTCGCAGAGTAGATAATAGTGAAAATTCCGAAAACAGCAATAAAGCATATAAAATACAAGGTAAATTTAATCATTCAGAACAGAAAAGAGGCAGCAATAAGTACTGCTCACACTGTAAAATGAAAAACCACTCAAATAAAGACTGCTGGTTTCTAAAAATGAAAAACAACAACAGTTACACTAATAACAGACACTATAAAAATAAAAACAATTCAACATCACTAGTTTATGAAGAAAATAATTTACATAAAAATGCGGAACCTGAAGAAAGAAAACTCACAGTAAATGAAAACAACAGTGTCGCTTTACTAACCGAAGAGTCCGAAAATAAAGGCACTTTTATAGTCGACAGTGGCTGTTCCAGCCACATAGTAAATTCAAAAGAATTTTTTTACCAAAATTACAAATAATAATGAAACAAATGTCACGGTTGTTAATGGTAATAAACTGATTTCATATGGATCTGGAGAGATAATAATTCATACCGAAAATAAAAACAAACAAGTTATATTGCGTGACGTACTATACGTTCCTGACATAGAAACTAACCTGGTGTCAGTGAGTAGGGCAACTAAAAACGGTTGCAAAGTCAAATTTAAAAAAGATAAATGTGACATAATTCATGAAGGTAAGATTATACTTCAAGGTAAACTAAAAAACAATCTGTATGAAATACATGTTAATAAAGATGAAAATCACAAGCACTATGCAAATGTTACCTACAACTGCTCAAATGCAAATTGCATAGATTTGTGGCATAGGCGAATGGGGCATAGGAGCTACGACACAATAAAGTCCATATTATGAAAGGACTTATTTGAGGGAATTAAAATCAACAACTGCAAACATAATGCGAAATGTGAGGTATGCATCAAGTCAAAAATCAGCGAGACCCCCATTTCCTAAATCAGGTGCATATAGAGCTACAAAAAAGCTCGAGTTAGTTCATTCTGATGTATGTGGCCCTATAAATACACCCACAATTGGGGGGGAAAAATACTTTGTCACTTTTATCGACCATTTTACGCGATTTTGTGTAATTTATTTAATTGCAAATAAAAGTGAGGCTTCAGAAAAATTGAAAGAATACATCTCAATGATGAAAAACAAATTAGAAAAAATGCCTACTGAGATAAGATCGGACAACGGTGGTGAATATACGGGTAACGAAATAGAAAAATATCTAAAAGAAAATGGGATTCATCATCAGCTCACCGTACCATTTAACCCAACCAAAAACGGTGTCGCAGAGCGTAAGAATAGATCGCTAGTAGATATGGTTAGAAGTATACTAAATGAAGCAAATCTCCCGCACAAATTATGGAAGGAAGCCATATGTACCGCGAATCACTTACAGAACCGGCTACCTTCAAAATAGCTAAGCACCAAACCCTATGAATTATGGATGAATAGGAGACCAAATTTGAAATATCTCAAAGTTATTGGCTGTACTGCATACGCCTACATACACAAATCAAAGAGAGGAAAATTAGACAATAGAGCGGAAAAGGGCACTTTTGTCGGATACGACTGTCGCTCTAAGGCTTACAGAATCTATACAAGTGACGGAAGAGTAATATTGGCCAGAAGTGTAAAATTTATAGAAAATAAAAATAATCCAGATGCTAACGAAAATCTATATAGAAGAGAATTAATCGCGGAAACAAACAAACAAACACAACAGAAAGACACGAATGAAATGGAAATAGATCTGACACCAACACAAAATGAACTAATTCCACCACCCGTGTCACAACAACAAATTCCACAAGTGAGAAGATCACAAAGAACCAATAGAGGTGTGCCGCCGGACAGGTTTGCTTATGCAGTCCGGCACGATCCAGTATATGTACCTAACAGTTGGGAAGATATGATGAGTATAGAAAATCCTATAGAAAAACAGAACAGGATAAAAGCGACAGAAGAGGAAATGAATTCCCTTAATGAAAATGAAACCTGGTGTTTAGTTCATCCCCCACAAGGAGCAAGATTAATGGGGTCGAAATGGACTTTTAAAGCGAGATATGACGAATTCGGAAAAATCAAGCGTTACAAAGGGAGATTGGTCGCACAAGGATTTAGACAAAAATAATACGGAGGAGATTTCGATGAAACTTATGCGCCAGTAGTTTCCCATACAAGTTTAAGAGTCTTCATAACTGCCGTAGCATACCACAATCTCAATATTAGGCAGATTGACATCAAAACGGCATTTTTACATGGTGAATTGGAAGAAAATGTTTATGTATCCCAACTAAAGGGTATATAAACACTAGAGAATCCAATAAGGTTTGTAACTTAAAAAAGGCCCTATATGGACTAAAACAAGCTGCAAGAGCATGGTATTCAAACATTAGTGAAACACTAAAAGAATTAAAATTTAAACAGAGCAATGCTGATAATTGCTTATTTATAAGGAAAGAAGGGGAAAACACGGTTTATATAGCAGTATACGTGGACGATATACTAATCGCAGGAAAAGATGAAAATATAAATGACGTAATAGATGAACTAAAATCTAAGTACGCACTTGAAGATTTAGGTCAAATTTCCAATTACCTCGGGATAAAAATACAAAAGACTCAGAACGGCTTTAAACTAAATCAAACAGGAAAAATAATAGAAATTGCAAACAAATTTTATTTAGAAGATTCTAAGCCATATGGCACTCCAATGGAAACAGGCTTTCAACGATTAGACAATGAGAAAACACAAATGCCAAACAACACTAAGTACCGACAAGCAATAGGTGCGCTGTTATACGTTGCTACAATAAGTAGGCCCGATATTTTAGTAGGTGTAAACATTTTGAGTAGTAAAAACGAAACGCCGTCTGAAAGAGACTGGAAAGGTGTTAAAAGATTAATAAGATATCTATATTCAACAAAAGACTTAAATTTAGTAATCAGTACGGAAGAACCACCCATTCTGGAAGTATATACTGATGCAGATTGGGGTGGAGATCTAAGAACAAGAAGATCGACAACAAGCAATTTATTCCTTTTAGGAAAGAATACAATACAGTGGATAACGAAACGACAAACATGTGTTGCGCAATCATCTGCTGAGGCAGAGTTTGTAGCAGCGGCGAGTGCTACACAAGAATTAATATGGCTGCTAAAACTATTAGAAGATCTTGATATACCGCAAAAATTGCCTATAGTAATTTACGCAGACAATAAACCTTTCATGAAAATAATAGAATCCGAAAAGTTTTTTAATAAATCGAAGCATATTGACATAAAATATAATGTGATTAAACAGCTGAAAGAAGATAAAATTATTGAATTGCGTTATTGCCCAAGCAAGTCAATGACAGCGGGCATACTGACGAAACCAGAGAACATGCCCGAATTTCTAAATAATAGAAACAAACTGAAATTACAAAACAATCCTCGTTAGGAGATTAAGGGGGGGGGGATTGTTGGCAGCTATTGTGAAATATAATCTCCAAACAAGGACATTAAAACAATCAAGCTAAGAAAATTGTTTTTCATGCGTCAAATGTGATTTATAAAAGTAATTATCAAAAGTGTTTATGATCTGAAGGAAGGAAGTGAAAGTGAAAAGTGATTGCACAATCGTAAACAGACATTTTTTTATAAACATTTCGCGATACTCAAGAACTATAGATATTGATAGACTCTTATTTTAAATTACTATAAATATAAATATTGATGCAAATAATTTGTTTTTCTGATTTATGGCACTAATTTCCTGTTTTTTATTGCTGATAATATTTTATACATGCTTTCTCTATTTTCACTTGTATCCCAGACTCTCCAACGGAGAGATGTATCTTAAATCTTTTATTAAATATTATTTTTTTTTCTATTTAAAAAGTTTCCGGACAAATTTAAATTTTACAAATCACACAAAAAACATGTGTCTTTTAAATGACATGAACATCACACGATCACTAGATGTGGATAAATCAGAAATATAGGAGAAGATCAAGACATAATTACCCTTACCGACGTGTGTTACCAGATGATATACGGATATACATAAATACAAGGTAGGCCCAATTTATCTTACCTATGTTTGTTTTATATTGAGAAATAGATAATTTATTTTTTGAGGATAAAACCGAACATCACGCAATTACTGATAGCATAGTTTAAATATTGCTATCAAATTTCAGATCATCTATTGTTTAAGGATTATTTGAATAGTAAAAAGTGGGGAAGGATTGTACTTTGTGCCAATATATTAAGAAAAAGAAGAAACAACGTATAAAGGCACAAATAAAATGTGTTTAAAAGCATACAGCTGTTTCAAAACCTCTAAGGTTTCCTCATCAGTGCTTAAAATAAAAGTTAAAACTAAGACATTGTGTAAAAAGAGGGGGGGAGAGAGGTGGACAGAGAGTCAGAAAAGCGTACCTTTCAGCTCTACTGCCAACGGTGAAATGCGACCTACGGCTGACAAACAGTTACGGAGTTGATCTCACGCTCATATTCAGGGAGACCAATCAAAATACCCAATTGCTCTGGAAGAGTCCAAACCCAGAAGGAGAAAAAGGGGGAGGGAGTGGAGGGAATTATAGAAAATTAAACCATACCTTTGAAAAATTTGGCGTACTAGATAAATCATTAACTAAACTGTTTGAATTTTTCCATATGTGGTAAGCCTCCCAGAAGTCCAGGTCATAGATTGAAGTACATTTCTGTATTATGGAGGCTTCGGAAAATTTAAAATTTTAAAATTTTAGATTAGAAATTTTAATTTAGACACTTAATCACCAATAATGCGAATTTCAATAATAACCTTCCTAAATCCAATATCAGCAAAGCTGCATCAAGTTGCATAAAAAATCTAAAATCTAATACTGACATAGTTATCAGCAAGGCTGATAAGGGTGGCCAGATTGTTGTTATGGACAAGTCTGATTACCTATCCAAAACACAAGACTTGATAGACGAGGGTCCTTATAAAAAGATTAAATCTGATCCTTCTCATAAAGAATTGAAAACTATAAAATCGGCTATCGAGCACTCTCCACTCATTTCCAACAACGTTAAATTATCCCTCATTCCTTCAGTGTCACACTGCGCAAGATTTTATACGCTCCCAAAAGTCCATAAACAAGGCATTCCTTTCAGACCAATAGTTTCGAACATTGGTACCTCTTCCTATAAATTAGCGAAATATTTGACCTCTATTTTCTCCCCCCTGCTCTCTAACAATATCTACACTTGCAGGAACTCTTATGAGTTTGTTAATAAGCTTCGTAGCTTCAGTGGTACTCAAAACAATAGTATGGTTTCATTCGACGTTAAATCACTATTTACTAACGTACCGGTTCAAGGTGCTTTAAATTGTCTTAAATTACGCCTACAAGAATTTCATTATTCATATTACGAAATTTATGAGCTTATACATCTTACTAGCATTTGTTTATCGCAAAACACATTCATTTTTAATGGTAATTTTTATTGCATGACTGATGGTTTGTCCATGGGCTCCCCCCTCAGCCCCATCCTCAGTGATATTTACATGCACTATTACGAATCAAACCTTTTCAAGATATTATCCTTTCCATTTTACATCCGCTATTTCGATGACTGCTTTGCGTTATTAAACTCTGATGATCTTAATCTTACTAATATTCTCGATATTATGAATTCTATAGATGAACATATTCAGTTCACTTTCGAACTCGAAAATAACAGTCGTTTACCCTTTCTTGATGCTATGGTTTTCCGCGAAAATAATTTGTTTCACACTACTGTTTACCGTAAACCATTCGCAGTATCCTTACCCCCACATCGCCTTTCATCCCATCCACGTAATCAAAAGTTGGCTGCCTTTAACAGTTATGTTTACAGGGCTTTAAATATTTGTTCTTCCGACAGTTTACTAAAAACAGAATTAGACTACATTAAATCTATTGCCATTGATCGAGGTTTTACAGCTGAAATCGTCGATTCCATTCATAACAAACTAAGTAAACGTACAAAATCCAGGGCTAATACTGTCGGTAATGAAAATTTAATTATACTCCCACATTTTCCGAAAATAAGCCATCAAATTTCAAAAATCTTGTCAAAATTTGACTTTAAAGTAGTTTATACTCCTTTTAATAAAATTCAATTCACAAATCTGCAACATCCAATTGACAGTTTTTCAAATTGGGGTATTTACAGGATATCTTGCGAATGCAACAAAATGTACATTGGTCAAACGAAGCGTGCCTTTAAGATCCGTTTGGGGGAGCATAAAACTTGCGTTAAAAATTGTGATATCAAACGTTCCGCTATTGCCAACCACTGCTGGTCCAACAACCATAATTTTAAATTCTCCGAAGCCTCCATAATACAGAAATGTACTTCAATCTATGACCTGGACTTCTGGGAGGCTTACCACATATGGAAAAATTCAAACAGTTTAGTTAATGATTTATCTAGTACGCCCAATTTTTCAAAGGTATGGTTTAATTTTCTATAATTCCCTCCACTCCCTCCCCCTTTTTCTCCTTCTGGGTTTGGACTCTTCCAGAGCAATTGGGTATTTTGATTGGTCTCCCTGAATATGAGCGTGAGATCAACTCCGTAACTGTTTGTCAGCCGTAGGTCGCATTTCACCGTTGGCAGTAGAGCTGAAAGGTACGCTTTTCTGACTCTCTGTCCACCTCTCCCCCCCCCCTCTTTTTACACAATGTCTTAGTTTTAACTTTTATTTTAAGCACTGATGAGGAAACCTTAGAGGTTTTGAAACAGCTGTATGCTTTTAAACACATTTTATTTGTGCCTTTATACGTTGTTTCTTCTTTTTCTTAAATTATTTGAATAGGCTTTGTACTTTAAAAATCAGTACAGAAAAAAGTCCGGGATTCTCAGATCAGGGGATCGAGGTGGCCAAAACTTTTTTGAAATGTGTCGATCGCCAAAAAATTCTTCACGCATGTCATGCTTATGATGTAATAACTTTCGGCAACCCACTCCTGTGCTTGTCTTTCACCAAACTTGTATTATGAAATCGTCGAACGGGCCGATATAGCGTATCTTTACTTGGCATTGTATCATTTCTATATTTATTTCGCCAAACATCTTTGTACTGTTCATACGATTTACATTGAAAATAAGTTTCGAGCAGCGCAAATCTTTGAATGTATGATAAACTCATTTCACTATGAAGAACAAAATAACATAGATTTTAATTCTCGCAGCAATTGAATGCGAAAAGAACCAAACGATAAAAACTCAAGAATGTATTCAATGATAAGCAGACTATAAAATTTATTCCTTCTATATATAGAACTAGTTGATGTGCCAATCCAAAAACTTTCTTCTATCTTATACATCTTAATATTTCAAAAATTAGTTACACATGTTAATACTTCAATACTATTAGTTCAATTCTATACCAACATTGATTTTCATCTTAAATTTCTGCTGCAGTCAATTAAACGGACTAAAAACGAGTTAATCTGTAACATGATACTTGTTAAAATTAATAGTTTTTCCTTATTCTGCTGTTATCAGCTGTTTGCGAATAGCCGGCTTAGCAGGAAGCGAATTGCCGCCTCTGCACGAGCCGCCGATGGACAATAGAACTACTAAAAATCAAGAAAACTATACACAAATCGCTATCACAGAGCCCCTTTACCGCGCAATATTTCCAAATTCAAGGAGGACCTGTTAACCAAAGTCAAAAACATGCACAAAAAATTTGGTTCAATTGTATGCATAATTTTATACACTTTTCGATGGTACAATAAAGAAAATGGCACAAACATCGCAATTACAGCGTCCCCCTTCTGGCAGATTTTTTTCAAATTCAGGGAGGACTTGCTTGTCATAGCCAGAAACATATACAAAACATTTGGTTCAATTCTATGCATAACTTCATACTCTTTTCGATGGTGCAATAATGAAAATGGCACAGAGATCGCAATTATAGCGCTCCCTTCTGGTGGAATTTTTTCAAGTTCAGGGAGAACTTGCTTGCCATAGCCAGAAACATACTCAAAAATTTGGTTCAATTATATGCATAACTTCATACACTTTTCGATAGTACAATAATGAAAATGGTACAGACGTCGCAATTATAGCGCCTACTTCCATCGGAATTTTTCCAAATTCAGGGAGGTCCTTCATGCCATGACCAAAAACAAACACAAAAAATTTGGTTCAATTCTATGCATAACTTCATACACTTTTCCATGGTACAATATTCAAAATGGCACGAAAATCGCCCCCTACTGACAATTTTTTTCCAAATAAAAGAAGGTCCTGCTTGCCATAGCCAATAACTTAAAACATTTTTTTGGTTCAATTCTATGCATAACTTCATACACTTTTTGATGGTACAATATTCAAAATCGCACAAAAATTCGCTATTACAGCGCCCCCTACAGGCTATTTTTTTCCAAATTCAGGGAGGAACTGCTTGCATAGTCAAAAACTTAAAATATAAATTTGGTTCAATTCTATGCATAACTTCATACACTTTTTGATGGTACAATGACGACAGACACACGGACAGACAGTCATTTTCTATAAACATGTTTCTGGGGATCACTGACCCCTAAAACGTGTAAATACGTCAAAAACCAGAAGTCGAAAAAAATTTCGATTACAATACTTTCTTCTATTGAAGATAGAAGAAAATAAAAAAGTAACGCTTTGGAAATGGACTAGTGAAAATCTGCGTAGATACCGCAAAACGCATCTGATTGGTCAGAGCTTTCTGACGCTATAAGAGAGGAGTGTTACCAATAGAGGGGGGGGGGGGGGGGGGGCTCGACTTTGTAATCAAACGTCACCAAGTTTATCGCCAAATTTGGCGACCAAAATTAGTCGCCAAATGTGACACCAACTTGGCGCTATTTCCAGTATTTCGCCAAATTTCCATAGACTCCCATTGAAATACAATAGGGTTTACTTGCTTGCAGAAAATCAACAAATTGAGATATTTCAGTGCACCAAAAACTAATATTAGCTTATAAATAGAGCTTAATTGAACTATTTACGTTATTTTTATGCACAAACAATAGTCTAGGGTTGGCTAGAAGATAAGGATTGCTTCCCAATACCGAATGGAATCGCGAAGCGTTTACGCGAGGGGTTGGTGAGCGTAGCGAGCAGGAGGACGGAGTTCCCTAGTATTTCAAAAAAATCACGAATTCTTTTAGTTAGAGTACGGGAACTTTTAGACCTACGGTATATGCATAGAAATGCAAATTAATGATGTCATTTCCACCATCGGAAGTATTTTAGTCTTCTGAATGTAGTTCCTAATTGCTTTTAATCTTAAAATACTTAGAAGGAATTTTACTTTTTTTTAATGTTCATTCAATTTTAAAATAACAATTTTCTTTCTTTAAAAGATATTAGGTGCCTGAATGTAATTTTTTATTCCGGTCGAACTCAGCCAACGTTGCAATTCAACTCTTTATTTTCAATCTTTTTAAGGTTATCATAAATGCACTCTGAATCTTTATATTTTTATTCAAGTGAAGTTGGAAGGCCCTATACGTACCGCGTTAAATTAACATATCTTTACTCAGAAACTACCAAATAATATATTCTTTCGAAATTTTTTATGTACAGTCTTAGAAAAAAAGTAAACACCTCCTACTAACTCTGCAACTAATTATAATATAAAAAATTTACAGATACCAAAAAGTTGGAAATAAAATTTACTTTTAAATGGTGTATATAAAATTTGCTTAGGGGCCATACACAAATCAAAATCAGACCAAACTTTGTTGTTTTTTCAATGGCAACACCCAATTTTGACAATATATTTTAAATCATCTGATAAAACTATGCCAAGAAATCAAATTTCAAGTCATTTGGATGATAAGTTTTTGAATTATAAACATTCAAAATTTATAGCTTCCAATGCTAAATTACATTTTCATATTTTTATTAATAGAGGAAAAGGTGTAAAAACGGGCAGAGGTGTAAATATGGGCTCCCTCCCGAAGTGGCCATTGGAGGTGATGAAGACTTGCGGCCAGGATTGTATATGATGGCACTTGTTGATGTAAAATAATAGAGAGCAGTTGGAACAATTTTATTTAAATAGCGTGAGTTATTGTGCGAATTGGTGTTTGTTCGGAACTCCAAACTTTTGGCAGGTACCTGTAATGGCTTTCTTTTCATGTCCTTGTAGTTAGTTTAAAATAATTTCAGAGTGATATTGGGAAAGAGAAGATCCTAAGCTACTTTTAGAAGCAAGCCTTTAGTCATGCACGTCTTTAGGTTATATGTGAAGGTGCTTATCTTTCTTAGTTGGGGTTGGTGTAAATATGGGCCCCCTCCCTTTTTCGAATTATTTTGATATACAAGCACATTTAACTCTAACTATGCTAATTGATGAGGCTGGTGAAACACCGCAATGTTCCCTGGGAGCTAATATCCGAACCCTCAAGCATAGAATACTTTGGCGAAAGACGGAGGGTGCCAAATGATTTTGGAAGAAGAGAGTTTTCCGCGCGTGCCCATCTGCATTATTTTCAGTTCGGCGTGTTATGCTTTTTAGATATGATGTATTGCTTTGAATGACTGCATAATGTAGTTTTAAGATAGGATTCCTGGATAGGATTCATTAGAATCCTGATATAGACAATGAAGACTTTAATCTCCTGAAAGTAAAATGATTTCGCACCAAATAAACAAATAACTATGTGGATCTTATTTAATTAGGATACTTCTACAGCTTATAATACTTTAATATTATTTACATTCTTTTATCTACTCAGTTTTCTCATGTCAGGTGAGAGTTTTGATTATTAATCATCAAAAAATAGTTTAATATTGCATTATTTTAAAAAAACGGTGAATCATAAAATGTTTAAGATACGAATTTGTTATGATTTTTTCCCTCTGCAGTAAAATTTTTTGTGAGCAAGAAAGAATTTTAAAGTTTCATTGAAAATTTATTTTTATTAACACGTAATTTATTAATTTACTCTGATTTTTATGATAATTTTGAAGTAATTTCAATGCACACATAATAAATAATAAACTTCATAAAATATAAATTTATTTAAAATGCTTTTTACTATCGAAAGTTTCTTTTTTTGAGCTTGTCTTTAATTATGAAATTAATACTTCAAAAGGTACCTTATTTTGAACCCATTAGGGGAGGATAGCCATATTTGGACCGCCGCTTTATATGGACCGTTGCCATTATGCCGTTAATTACAGGAAGAGACGCCATCTGCCGCTGAAATCCTATTCATCAGAATGACGTCACTCATAATTAGACGAAGCAACCGCCTCCCATTTGCTGTTTTCAGACAATTTCAAAAAACCTAAAGTTAGCTGTTTTGATCTAATTTTTTCGTATTAAACGTAAGTGAATACTTTAAAACTAAGGTAAGTTGTTATGTTTTCATATACATATATGAATTCATCTGTTTATTGCGCATACTTTTCAAGCGGATTTGTTTCATTTCGTTTTTGTTCTTAGTCTTGAGATTATCTGTTTTAAAAAATGACGCAGTTGCCGTAATTGGGCCAATTTAAGTTGCTTAAATTGGACCAGATATGCGATCTTAAATTTGAAAAGTAAGTAATGAATTTCGAGGCTGATACGCTTTGTACACTTTTTTTTTTAATTTTTTAAATATTTTATAATGGATTACTATCTCCATTCAAAGTTTTTTCTTTTTTAATCTGGATTAATTTTTTTATACAATTTAGGACTACATAAACATAAAAATATTTTTGCATGTTTATGCAATGAATTTTGTTTGCAATTTCTTTTAACTCGTATGTATTTGTATTTATTTTCTTTGAATTCCTTATTCCTACGGCGTATTTGGTTTACAGAGTTGAATTCAAACATTTTTCCTCTGGAGAATATTTGCGAAGGCAGGCTTTTTACAGTTTTGGAGGGTGTATTTACACTTTTTTGCTATTAAAACGCATAAAATCTCAAACCTTCCGGTGTGAGAAGTTATTTCAAGGCTCCGGAAGTGGGGGGGGGGGGGAGGGCTGAATTCAACATTGTTTGAATATATAATGTTTGCGTTTGATTGATCACAGCGTATTTTTCAATAGAGGATATTTTTTAAAAACTTATTTAATGTAGTGTTGAAAATGCTGTGAAAGACACAGAAAAACTGTCTGGAAGAAAAACACGGCCGTGACAGCAAAAGCTGTTAAAGATATAGGAAACAAAAAGGAGGGAGTAGGTTGTGGCGAAATTGACCTGCAAGAAAGCTGCAGCTACAAATCCTCCCCAAAAGCCAAAAAATCATTAGAAATGTTATCTCCTTTGCTAAATTCAGTTAAATCAATGTACAGAAGGAGCCAAAAAACAGTTGTGTTAACATCTTCGGCATATAAAGTAAACCTTGAAAGGAAAAAAAACGACAAAAAGGAAGCTATCACAGCACAAAAAAATTGGAACATCAAGTTTTATAAAATAGGAGTAATGCAATTAGCAAGAAAATGATGGAAGGGAAGAACAACAAACATAATGTAAAGAAAATTTCTGTCTAAAAAAAAAATTAATAATTCAGAATCTTAAATGAAAAAGCTAGAGAGTGGTGATTGGTTTTACCTGATTTGTACGAAAAATCAAATGGCAGAAATGATTCAGTGTTCAGATTGCCCAGTATGGTTCCCTGTTGTGTGCACCGGAAAAAAATCAATAAAAGAAATTCATGTGTAAGCTTTGCATTACTCCTTACATGATATTCAAGTAACTTTCAATTAGTCCCATAATTTCTATTCTTAATTACTGATAATTTTCATTTATATTTTGAATAAATTTTGATTTAAAACAATTACTCTTATTTTGAGATATTTGATTTCATTATATAGGAAAGTTACCTCATTGCTGTTATTTCGTTTGACCGTTTAATTAACTGTAAACTTTTCTTTTAATAAAATTAGTTATATTCCCTAGTCATTAAAACAACCTGATATTATTTGGTCCAATTTAGGAGATTGGGGGTCCAACTTAGGCGACCAGTTGCTGAATTTGGACCACTTTTGACAAATTTTTCAAATTAAAATAAAATTTAAGATTTTCAAAAAGAAATTGATTTATAGTTTTATTTAGTTAGTAGATGAATAGATTGACCCGGTGTAATGATGTTTTGCAGATATTTCAAAAATTAAGTGAATTACACCTGAAAATAAGTGAAGTGGTCCAAATTCGGCTACTCTCCCCTATAGTACTACATATTATGAATTATTAACAAAATTAATAGATCGCAATTTTTGAAACGATATTTTGAAATTTATAAATGTGTCTTATCTTGATGAATGTTTTATGAGTCCCCAATATAATAGAACATAACTAATAATAAAACATTGAAAATATTTTGCATTGTGGCTGAATGAAAGTTTGTAATAATGTAAGAGTTGTGATTCAGTAAGTTATGTTAATGGTTCTTCATTAACATAGCTCATAAACACCAATTAAGAGTTTAATAAATATATCATCATATAATTTAATGTTTAAAAGTTCTACACATTATGGTACAAAATAAGAACACTTTTAGTGTTATAAATGTTATTCCTCTTCATTTGGTCATCAAGTGCTGTTTTAAAGAAAGTACTATCTTCAAATTTTTGAAAAATTCAAGTATTAAAATTGATATATCAGCTGGCATCCCTCTTTCAAATGTGGATGGCTTTTTAGATTCTCTGTAAAACGTTTTCCAAGCGTAGTGTACAAATGAATATTTCACACTCCTAATTTACATATGTAAATCTAGTTAAATTCTTGGATATCATAACTTTGATATTATATTATTTATAATAAGGATGAAATTTTACTGTATTTGTTCGTTTTGTCAAAAAACAACTGTAATTGGGTTCTTTTCTTTTCTATTTCACAGTTATAATTTATTTAAGATCACATTAATGAAATATATAAAATTATTGTATCCAATATCATGAAATTACGAATAGATCTCTGACATTCTGAGTATTTTTGAGTTTAATTGTTCAACTATTAACAATATTTAATTTTTTTCACGAAAAACTATTCTGCACCCAGTTACCTCATATAAGCATTTAAAGATTTTTTTTTCTTGTGGTGCTCTTATAGTTTGTACAAATAGTAAGCGCTGCAAGAGTGTGTCGCAAAGTTAGGTAGATAAAACTATTGATAAATATATGAATAAACATTGATGTCCCAGTGCAATAACTGTACCTGTAAGGATGATAAATAAATATATGCAATGTATTATTGTGCATAAATATGTACAACAATAACCCCTCGTTATATCACTCTTTTTTATGTTTACTGAAAAAAAGAAAGGAAAAAAGCCTGAAGTTTAGCTGTTGCTTTATATTTTTGTAGTAACATATTTTTTTTCTCCTTATTTTTCAGTTCAATTCCATACATTTAAAATTAAGCTTAGGTTTAGAAATTCTATCATAAATTACAGTTCCTTATCTTTAACAAGCACCTAATAGCAGTTTGATTTGATGCTGAATGGTTTATCATCCTAACATGGAAGCATTGCAAGTGCAATTTAGATGTTGGATTTCCAGAGCAATTTATTTATTTTTAATTAAAATTTTTTTTTGGAGGGGTGGGGGGGGGATTTGGGAGTGCTTTTAATGAAAATTAAATATTAATTTAATGTTTTAAATTTTTCAGTTTAATAATCAGACTGATTTAAGGTGAATGCAGATAACTTATTAAAGAAATAATTAAATCAAACGGATTTTTGATGACCTCATTTTCTAATAAAAAAATAAATGCTTACGTATTTTTATCGCCATTCATTAAAAAGATTTTGATAAATTCATTATTTATTAACACAGTACATTGTTAGTACCGAAGATAGATTACTTTTTTCATTGAGTAGCAGCATTCATAGATCATTAATATTTTTAAATATATATATTCAGGTTTACCAATTTGTACTTGTTTTTAAAATATCCATTTCCATTTTACATGTGTGCCAATGGTATAAATCATTTTAAAACATTTATTAGAGGCAAAAAAATTATAAATTTCCATAAGTCTGAACAGTTGCCATCATTCGTATAAGAGTAATAAATTTTTTTAATGTTAAAGCTCTATTTCTAAGTGATGTAAAAGACTTTTTGAAAACAGTATAACCTTTGAATTAACATGAATTGAAATGCACTGTCAGTAATGTCGATGTCAACGAGTGCACGCGCTTAAAACGCTTTTCTCCCCAAATCATTTGGCACTCTCACTCTTTCGCCAAGGTGTTCTATGCTTGAGTATTCGGATATTAGCTCCCCGAGAACTTTAAATGTAGTTTCCTCGGTCGACATATCTCCTGCCCCCAAATGAAAAAGAGAACCACTACTCGTGGCGCAAATAATGGTGCAACCTGGTGCACTACGCGTGGTACCACTACTCAAAGCAGCAAAGCAGCAAGGTTCAGCGTCATCACTGAATCACCATGCAAGGATCAGTTGACCAGGTCGCTTGGCAAAAGTTCTCTCAAGAAGACATCCTTGAGTTTTCCCGGCAGGGGGAAAGGGTAGGAAGTACGAAGGCCTTCAAAGAAAAATCGGTTTACGAAAGATACGATTTATCCTCTGACTCATCACTGACCCCCACCCCCATGTGGACAGTGATGATGATATGAATCGGGATATCAACGATTGGACAAAGCCAGTCTCGAGTGATGCAACTTGCATCTTTTGTGATGGAAAGACATTCGCAGAGCAGTGTGGGTTAAATGTGCTATGTGCCAAATGTAGGCACACTTAGATTGTGCCGGGCTGAAAGAGCCAGTTATGTTTTCGATTTCCAAAAATATATTTTTTCGGCAATAAATAAATTCTCTACCATTTTGTATTGTTTTATCTTGTTTTAAAACATTTTAAACTAGTTTTTATTACATTTTTTGGAGAGGGCCCATATTTGCACCCCATTTTTTCTGGTGCTTTTTTCAAAGCTTTTTGTAAATCTTCCTTTTTTAATTGAAATAATTTATATTAATCATCGTTTTACATCCTCTCATTTAGTAAACTTGTTGTAGTTGTTGATGAAGCTCAAAATTCTAAAAAATTTTAAAATGAAAGTCACTTTAAGTCAAAAACAAAAGAGGGTGCCCATATTTACACCTTTTCCTTTATTTCCTGAAATTATAATCCTAATGTGATATATATATATATTTAATTATAATACTATAAAACCCAAACATAAATACATTGAATCTGTAATTTAAAAAAAAAATTATAATAAGAATTTTGAATTATGAAATTATTATTCGAAAAAAATTTGAATTGCAACCTACAATTTTTTTTGATAGATTTATGTTTATTATGTCCTGCTTTATGCAAATTCTCAATTTCAAATTTTCCTTCCAAGTATTTTTCGAATTACGAGGGGAAAAAAAGTCAAAATGACGGTTCAAGGGGCCGTCTATGATGTCCAGAAAAGCATAATTTGAAAAAAATATATTTTGCTCATTTTAATGAAACATTTGGGATGGCCATAGTCGAAACATATTAAGCGAGTCAAATGGTCTTCTTGACAAGAAATAATACATTAATAGAAGTGGCATAGTCATTCTGTCGCATTTCAACAATCGAGTACCAAACTGCAATTTGGATACAGCCCCTAAAATAGGCTCGTTTTAAAATAGCTAATTTCTCGGAATCAAATCATACAAATTTCATGAAAATTTGGATTTAAGTTATTTGAAGGGTGTAGAATCTATTTATGGTGTCAAACTTGGGTGTTGCTATAAAAATAAATAAAGTTTGTGTTAGTTTTGATATGTAGATGGCCCCTTAAGCAAATTTTACATGTGTCATTTAAAAATAGACTTTATTTCCAATAGTTTTTTACAAGCAAATTTCTTCTACAATAATTTGTTGCTGAGTTAGTAGGAGGTGTTTATTTTTTTTCTACGACTGTACATTATATAAATAGATCCTAATAAAGCGAAGTCATAAAGAGATGCCATTAGTTCCTTTTTTTTAATCTCGAATTAAAATAAGTTTTAAATAACAAAAAAACTTGCATTTTTCCACAGAAAAACTTTTTAATAAAAATTTTGTATAAATCTTAGTAACAAAATATCACTTCAGATTGATCAGAGATGTGTAAAATATTCAGGCAAGATTACAGACAATAATATAAATTAGATACTATAAAAAGGTACAGTCGTGCAAAAAAAAAAAAAAAAAAAAAAAAAGTAAACACCCCTATTTACTCCTCAACAAATTATCGTAGAAGAAAGTTACTCGTACCGAGCGATCGAAAATAAAGTCTACTTTTAAATGGTGTATATAAAATTTGCTTTGGATACCATCTACATATTAACGAACAATAATTTTTTTTTTTTTTTTTTTAATAGCAGTACAAGATTCTTACAGCATAAATGAACTCTACACCCTTCAATTATCCTAAAAACAAATTTTTATGCAATTCGTTCCATAAGTTTCCGAGAAATTAATTATTTTAAAACGAGAGTATTTTAAGGGTTGTATCCAAATTGAAGTCCGGTACTCTATTGTTAACCCAGAGAACCCCCTTCTTGATCAAGGCGCCTTAAGCACCACTCAAGCAGTCAATGAAGCCGGTTAGATTACATGACAGCAGAAGAAATTTCAAAATATCTACTCACTTCTATCATAGACGGCCCCTTAACCCCTTCGGGACGGGAGCCTTTTACAAAATTTTTAATCTTTTGTCACCGTTTTTTAAAAAGAGAAATTTGTGTATTCTTGAATCGAGAAAATGCGCTGATTAAATAAGGCAATTTTTACAGTAAAATTTTACTGGTGAGGAAAAACAAGGATTCTGAGCGCTTCATGCGGCACGTATACGTGTCGCTCGTCCCCAAGGGGTTAAACCATCATTTTGCCGTTTTTTAAGCCTCATTTGAAAACTACTTGGAAGAAAAATGTGAAATTTTGGATTTCCATAAAGCCGGACTTAATAAATCTAAATGCCAACAAAAAAATTGTAGGTTGCAATTCATAATTTTTTCGAATATTAATTTAATAATTCATAATTCATATCATAAAATTATAAAAATTGCAAATTCAGCGTTTTTATGTTTGGGTATATTAGAATTATTGCTACACAAAAAATTAGCACATTAAGAGCATAATTTCAGGCGATACAAATAAAAATATGAAAATGTAATTTAACATTAGAAGCACTAAATTTTGAATGTTTATAATTCAAAAACTTATCATTCAAATGACTTGAAATTTGGTTTCTAGGCATAGTTTGAACCAAAGATTTGAAACATTTCGTTAAAATTGGGTATTGCCATTGAAAAAAATTAAGTTTGGCTTCGTTTTAATATGTAGATTCCCCCCTAAGCAAATTTTATATACTTCATTTAAACGTACACTTTATTTCCAATCATTCGGTACCAGTAACTTTCGTTTACGATCATTTGTTGAGGAGTTAGTAGGGGGTGTTTACTTTTTTTTTCCACGAGTGTACATCGAAATTAAAAATATAACATTTTGTAAAAATTGAGTTTAAAGTTTATATATGCAATGTTTATGCATGATGTAAATAACAGAACTACTTAAACAAAGCTAAAAAATGCTATAAAAGTTATATAATACCTTTATTTAGATTAACGCTCGTTTCATCACACAAACTGCGGCATTTTCAAAATCATTCACGATAGAAATATTTTTGCAAACAAATTGTAAAAATAATAACTGGGTAAATAATATCACGGGACTTCATGCATAATGAGAATTCGTGCAAACATAAAACTAAATGAAATTGGTATTTGTGATCGTGGATTAATTTAAACTATTGTTATTAAAACAGCATAGCATCTCTTTCCAAATTTTACAATGATTTGCAATGATTCAGTGTTCCTGGAGTTACCTAAAATTTGGAAAGAGATGCTATGCAGTTTTAGTAACAATAGTAAAAATTAATCCACGATCACAAATATCCAATTTCATTTTATTTTATGTTTGCACGAATTTTCATTACGACAAATTATTCATTCATTAAGACAAATGAAAACAAGTTGGAAATTGCACGTCAAACGTGGCAGATGACGTTCGTACTATGACTAAATATTTTTTGCAAAGCATATTGTACTGAATGTATATTTTAATGCACTACTTAAGTACATATCCATTTCATTCTGTTCGAAAGGCTGTAACATCACTAAAAGGCACTTGAAATAATTTTTTCCCATTGGCCGTAATGTAACGGAAAACTTTTGACTGTCCCTGTCATTAAACTATATATCCAATTTTCATAAAATTTGACATGACTCGACAAAATTTTGCAACAATTATAGATTTAAAAATTCAGATCATTCGGTTGGGTAGTTTTTGTTTTGTTATATGCGGACGGACGGACAGACAGACCGACCGAACGACGACTATAGGTGCTACGTATTTATATAATTACGAACGCACCTAAAAACTACTGTTTGTGATACATTCTTACAATATGTTTAAATAATCTGCTGTAATTTTATTTTTATGATATTTATTTAATAACTAGCTGTTACCCGTGACGTCGTTCACGTAACATAAAAAGAAGAAATTAATTAATTAAGCAAAGCATTTCCCTTCCGATAATTAAAAACATATATAATAAACCAATTCTTTATCACATTTCATAGGAGAAAATCTCTCCATATATATATTACGCTATCGCACGTGGCACAGAAAGCGCAATTATTTGTCAATTGTTTAAAGGCAACGACTAAATTAAACATATCTCATTGGTTATTGAACAACATTTAATGCATCACCATACCTATAAGGGGGTTACCATAGGGCACCCTGTTCTGTCACCAAATACCGCCAAGTTTGTCGCCAAAAGTGACGCCAACTTGGCGAAATCTCTTATATTTCGCCAAATTCCCATAGACTTCCATTGTAAAGCAATAGGATTTACTTGCTTACAGAAAATCAACAAATTGAGATATTTTAATGCAACAAAAACTGATATTAGCTTAAGGGATTATATTAATTATATTTAACTCTCTCTCTGCGGTTTTTTTTTTTTTTTTTTTCTTTATCAAAATAGGTTCAAAAACTGCACTTTTTTTATTACATGTTTCAAATCTATATATAGCTTAGAAGCTTAGAGTTTAAATATGTAAACATTTTTTGTAAAAGAGTTCAGGATCTTAGATGGGATAGGATATTAGAAATTAGGCGAAATCAGGACTGTCACTGGAGACTATTTTTATAGTCTCGCACCACTATTGTAAAAAAATCAATTTTGTAGTACAGTTATCTTGTAGATGTTGTTAAAGTCTATATGGAATTTTTGTATTTTAAAAGTGGTCCCAGATGAATTGAAAAATAGTCGCCAGTGGAAAAAATGAATCCCCGAGGAAATCTCGGATTGCGCAAATTTTGCTACTTTTGCGTTGCCCGAGGAAATCTCGGGTTGCGCAGCGAGAGGGTTAAGGGAGTCCAAGTAAATTAAATTAGGAATAAAAGTAACATGATACAATACCTAGCATGAACATAAATTTTAAGGGAGACCAAACTGGTCGCCAAGGGCGGCTAGTATGAGTAATTTAAGGTATTTCTTTATTATAGGATCATTGAAATAACTCAGGTTTATACGCTGAACCAGGATGTCTGTTTACATCATGAAGTAATAAGAAAATGGCACAGATGTCATATACGCACCGAGGTACCTAATTGTTGCCAAAATAGATTATTTTGCTTGACATGGTAATCCGGCTATTGTTGTTTATTTATTAATAAATTGTTTATTTACTTTAATTTTCTTTTAAAATTACATAAATTAATGAAACTTTTTTTTAATTTATTGCTATTTCCTTTTTTAAGTAATAGAACATAATTTAAAAATATACATGTAATTGGTATTCGAAAACGATGTTTTCGCCAAATTGGCGTCAAAAACAGATCGCGCCAAACCAGGTGCGTATATGAATCTGTGCAAGAAAATTATCGGATGATGCTTTTTTATATGTTTTACAACCATACTTGGCATCAAAGGCGGGCGAAGAAATGATCATCTAGAATATTATTAAGTCTTTACTACACAAAAAACAAACCTGTTTACAACAATGTATTTATTTTTGCAACAAATGTCTTTCTCTAAAAAAAGCAAATTGACTACAAGCCTGATTACAGAACATGACCTTTCTATCTAGTTAATTTTTTACTTTTTAAAAATGAAAATACATATTTCCTGCTAATCATTACTTCATTTTCGACATTGATAATTTTACTGTGCATATTATTGACATTTGCTATCCATTTGCTCTTCAAAAGTTTTTATTTTTATTTTTAAATTTTAAATTAAAATTTGAATCTTTATGTTAACCGTGCGCAGACGATAAATTGTAAGCATTGATAACAATTTTCTTTAAATAATAAGAATTAATACAATAACACAATCTCATTTTATTTCAACATCAAAGCATATCCGTTTTATATTCCATACATGACGTCACATTTGCCTTCATTCCGCACATACTCAAAATTCATGCACCTTGTATTATTAAAAATACTTGAAAATTTTCGTTTTAATCTTTCAATCAGAAATTAAATTATTATTCTGGGTTTTTATCTTTTGACAACGAAAAAAAGGAAGATGGTTAAATTTTATCGGGAAAATGTCAATTCATTGCGTATGAAAAATAATTAAATTTTGGATTATTTAGCAAAATATTTGAATAAAATAAATTAAACGTAGCCTATGTTCATTTCCAGGTTGTAATCCATCTATATCCAAAAGTGCAAAAGCATTAATTCATCCGTTTAGACGCAGGCTTCATTCAAACTTTCGGACACACATTGACATTTATAATATTATAAGGATAAGGATTAACAATATATCCCCCACATCATTATGTATTTAAAATGAATGACAAACAATATAATATAAAATTATAAAAAATTACATTATGTAAAAAGTTAATCACTGTTCTAGTAGATTAAAGTATAAGAAATCTAGTAGATTAAATAATAAATATAGTAATATGTGTGAGGATGTGGGTTTCAAAACTCGCTTTATCCAAAATTTAAAAAATCGAGTTTTCTCTATCAATCTCTTCTATTAGTGAACCTGCATTAAAAAAACACTACAATCTGAAAAAAAAAAAAAAAAAAAAAAAAAAAAAACTAGTGTTATCGTGTATTTCTGGCATTGCAAAATTTCGGTTTACAATGAAAACCAATGGACGCTGTCAGAGGTTTTTTGCGATTTCTCAAAATTAGATTTCCTGTATAAGGCGAGTTTTGAAACTTACGTCCTCATATACAGAGTGATTCAAAAACACATTTTCAAAATGACACGGCAAATCAGGCCTACAACAAGGATAAAAAATTACACAGGAACATGGGGTCGCAAATCACTTACTTTCATCCTACTTTCATCACGTGTTTCATCCTAACTGAACCCGGGTCGACGGTAATAATTTTGAGAAAAATAAAAATATTGTAATGAAAATGAAAGGGCATTTACCTTGTTATGTGTGAAATGTCATAACATCAAGAAAAGATATAAAAACACGTTACTCAAGCAATTGCTGATACTGTATGGATTGATAAACGCAGTTCAAAATTTGGGGCGTCAAGTGCATACTGCTGGCGCGTATAATGCAAACTTCTACCACTTTTTTTTGTGTTATCACATTTACAACAAAGGTGGGAATGTCTGTTAAACGTTTTATTATAATATACGTCAGTTTTTGGAAAGTTATTACCGTAAACAAAAGTTAAGTTAAGATGAAACACCCTGTATTTGAGACTAAATAAGGGGTTTGCGACCCTATATTCCTATGTTACTTTTTATCCTTCTTGTAGGCCTGATTAGCCATGCCATTTTGTAAATGTTTGTTTGAATCACCCTGTATAATAGAGGAAGATCGGTTAGCTTTGGCCACTATCAGATTTGAATAGTCACGCACACATAGATAAACAACGCACAGTTTAAAACAACCGTAGCTCCGCGCTTATACGTATGCGAATCAGTATAGACACAATCGCCGAGCGGGCAACAAGTGACGAACGTTTATTTAATAGCTCCTAAAGATACAACTAATAAAATGAAAGCTACAGCCAACAAAAGTGATTCAGCAAAGGTAATCAAGAAAAAAATGAAAACAAAGAAGAACATTCAGTAAGTTTATAAGTCAGGTTATTTGTTGTCGTTGCATTTGTAGTTATTGTTGTGATAAAAAATATATATATATATTAAATCGAGACGGGAGGTGATGTAGGACACAATTCCGTCGGGTACTGCCGAGCACTCTTTGGATAGAGAGAATGTCTTGTTAGTTGTTAACTTAATAGCTGCTAAAGATACAACCAATAAAAAGAAGGCTACAATCAACAAAACCGATTCGTCAAAGAAATCAAGAAAAAAATGAAAACAAAGAACAGCATTCAGAGTTCAACAAAGAACCGGGAAACAGAACGTACCATTTATGGCGAAATTTTTAAGAAGACTGGATACAATGTCATAAATGTAAAGGCTGGGCACATGAAGCATGTGTGCGCATCGATCCAAAGTAATCTTACTACTATAGCGGCGTCTTGGTCATTGTTAATTATGTATGTCCGTTGGCTACCCGCCAAAATAATATTTGTCAAAAATTAAAGACTTTCTGTGAGACTTAATTTAAGATAAGGTAAAGAAACTATCTGATTGTTACTTAAATAGAATTATAAGAGAATTGTCTTATTTAAATTATAGTTTAAAAATAACAGTTTAATTATGTTCATTTCAAAATTTTATGAGTTTAGTTTATGTGTCCCGAGCTACCTCACCTTCCCCTATATAACTTTACATAGTGCGATTCAATCAAAACAATTTTAGTATATTTTGTCATAACCCATGCCATAGGAAGCAATTTTACTCGATAAATTATTAAACTCGCTTACAATTAAATATTTTAAAACCAATATTTACTATAATTGAGATTTCTTTTAATAAAAACAAAATTTATTAAATTATCTATAATCACGAAAAGAGCAAATATATTATTTCATTTTGTCATAAAACTAATGTATTTCCACGGATAATGATAATATACATCGATTAAGAAACATGTCTCACGTAATAATATCAGCTATTAAGTTTAGGAAACGTAAGCCGAGAGATTAAAAGCTCTTTTGGTAACCTCCAACTTTACGCAACACGCATTAATTAGTCTATATAAGTTGAAGCAGAAGCAGTGAATTTATAGCCTTAAAAGAATTAGCTGGCAGATTTTTAAAACTGTTCGCTAATTTTTATTTTTCAGAAACATTTTTATTTAATTATTTGTTGTTGATTTATGTAATTGAAGTGTATAATGTATATTATTCTTAAACCATTTGTGCTTGACTTTTTATTTTCTTAAGTTTTCTGGTACAACTACTTTAAAATGTTGCAAAATGAACTGGATAAATACTAAAAAAACTACGCTAAATTTTTTTGTATTTATTTGATAAAACGTAAACGTACTAAATATTGGAATATGCGTAATATTCATAATATTATTGTATGCATAATTATATATTTTGTATAAATTTATCAAAAATAAGTTTTAAATAGTATATTACATACTATAATCAGTATTTTTATGAACTACTAAAAAATTATATTTATTTATTTACTGGGACTAATAATATTATATGTATTCGTAATAATAAACTAAAAATAATCGTATTTGAGGCTTAAAAACAATTTATTTCATAATCATCTTGAAAAGGACTTTACATTAAAAACCGTTCCATAAATGGCTAATAAAAATATGTACCCATTCGTGGCTAGAGCCCAATAATTTGTAGTTTAGAAACAGGCATAAAAAATAGGCTTGAACCTATAATTTCACAATTTAAATTAATAGTATTTCAAAAAAGTCTACACGTTAAGATTATGACTTTTTTTGGATCCTTCACAGTAAACATACAAATAAACATTTTGTTTACATTTCGCCATCTTGAAAAATGAAAAATCCATAAGCTCCCCCCCCCCCCCAAAAAAAAAGCTTTATTTTACACAAATAAATATCCATCTTATGCTATCATCTCTCGGAAACAGATAAAGACATTCATAGATAATTACTTCATACAATTTTCATGTTATAAAAAGGAAGAAAATTATACAAATTTATTAAAATTTGAAACGTCCCAAAAATGGGACGCTAGGCATAAATGGATTAAATCAGAAATAATTGTGATAAAAAATAACATGGTATAAATACAGTTCTATATACTTTTACCTATTTCGAACGCTTGCGTATAAAATTTACAATATGTGTAGTAAATTACTTGACTTACTTTATTGCCCCTAATTGCAAATTTAGCTTGTAAAGTAACATTTGGAAATAAAAGTAATCTAGATATGAGGATTTGAGTTTCAAAACTCGCTTTATTCAGGAAATAAATTTTGGGAAATCACAAAAAACCTCTGACTACGCCCAGTGCCTGATTTACGGCAGGGCATTCGGGACACGAGCCCAGGGCCCCCAAATGCTGCTGAAGGTCTTTCAATTATCGTCCAAAATCTGATGTAGTTTCATATTTAATTCTACATTCTATTCTGTTCGTATTGTATTTTTATAAAATCGTATATATTGTCTGAAACATCCATATTTAATTACTTTATTATAAATGAATATTTTCTTTTATCTTTATCAATTTAAAAATATATTGTTTTTTAAATTCTTATTCAATCCTATTCCTGTTCTCGTCAGATTATTTGGGGTTTGGTGAGCGTAGCTTGTAGGCACCAGAGCCCCTAATATTTTAAATAATTGCAACTTGGTATTGCGAAACATTTATTATTAGTTGTTGCATACTTTATCATTTCAGATACATAGACTTGCACAGGAAAAGATAATTAGCACCAAACAATTTATTATACAACATCTACACATTTAAATTTTATAATTATGAAATAATTATTTAAAAGTAAATTAATGATTATCAAATTTATTTTTTAATAGATATTTTAAAGTAATTATTAAAGTAAAATCTTTGTATCTTAGTAAGTATAGTTGTCAATATATATTTTAGTTCAAGCGCCCTGTAAGTATCGGTGCAAAGGGCCCGTAAGCAGGGCCCGACGATCAAGTTTCTGTACACAGGGCACTTGCAATTTTTCGTGTCCCCTTAGATTGGTTGATTTACTGATACTAGTTGTTTGATTTTTTACATGTTACACACTTATTCCAAAAGTGTCATCTCAAAAAATTAAGTTTTCCGGAAAATTAAAAAACGGTTCCAGAAATAAAAATAAAATATTTTTTCTATTATTTTTTAATGGGTTTTTAACCATATATTGAGATATATATTTGTCTCTTCATGGTATTAATATCTCAAATATAACATTTTTTCAAAAATATTTTATTTTTTAATGGAAATTTTGTTGAAATTATGAAAATTTTCGTGCCCCTCAGAAATTTCTTGCCCGGGGTGTCCGTGCGATAGCCAGGGCCTCCCTGTAAGCATCCGTGCCCGGGGCCCCCAAATTTGTAAATCGGTCCCTGAGTATGTTCATTAGTTTTCATTGTAAAACAAGATTTTACAATGGCAGAAATGCAGGATAAAACTTTTTTTCTCAGATTGTTGTGTTTTTTTTTTTTTTGGTGCAGGTTTACGAATAGAATAGATTGATAGAGAAAACGCAATATTTTTAAAATTTTGTATAAGCTAGTTGTGAAACTCACGTTCTCATATAAGAAAACTCTTTTTTATGTATCCTTGAGTGTATAATTGCCATAAGAATAGTTTGAGTACTAAATAATGTATGGATATTCATTGGCGAAACAAAAATCGAGCGCAATAAAAGTACATGCTTACCCGTTTGAAATAATTTAATCCATAAGCAAAGCTACAGAAAATACACAACTAACATATCTCACTGCAAGATAAATTTATTAGGGAAATGCAGTTATATATTATTATTTAAATTAAAAATACGTAAATAAACTAACATCCGCCAGGCCGAAATGTCGGAGCATTGAGTCGCATAAACATGAAAGATAACATTTTAAACTAAAAAAAGTACTTTATTATTATAATGAAAAGCTATAATCTTAAACAACGATTTTTACGCACAAATAACATACAGAAACGATAAAAAAATACCCATACGATCGCATTTTATCTAAACCTCAGATAATCACCGATTCTGTTCCAGCAAATAAAAAATTTAAAACGTTATTGTCTTACCTTATTTTCCTAAAATCAGTACACAAATTTTTCGTATTCTCAATACGTTTAGTTTTAAAGTTGTTTTCTCTCCAACCAATAAAATTGCTTTCTCCAATCTTAAAGATCCTATTGACGATCATAATACCTGGGGCATTTACAGAATTTTTTGTGAGTGCGGCCTCTCTTACATTGGGCAACAAAGCGTGCACTTAGAATTAGGCTGAAAGAACACCAGAATTACGTTAGAAATCTAAAATAGCGAAACATAGTTGGAATTCCAACCAGCAGTTTAATTATCCAGAGACAAAAATTATTCAAAAATGTAGCTCAGTTTTTGATCTAGACTTTAACGAAACTCAGTATATTCATAAACATACTTCCACCTTAGTGAATGATATGACCAACACCCCTTTCTTTCACCAGTGTGGAGAGATCCCGCGCAGTGACTCTTTTTCAGTTAGTTCTGTTCAATTACGTAATTTCTTTGGGATATATAAACTCTTACTTCTGCCTTTTCAATCAATCCATAAGCCAGTTCTCGGGGCTATAACCGAGGGGCTCTTCGAACCCATTTTTTTCCTCTCACTGAGGAAGGGGATCGAGGAATCTTCGAAACGATCGTATTGGTATTTTTTATCATTTCTGTACGTTATTTGTGCGTAAAAATCGTTGTTTAAGATTCTAGCTTTTTATTACAATTCGGACAAAGTTTAATCTATGCTTACTTTATTATTATGTTTACCATTTAATGGTATATAAATAATTTGCATTAATAGTTTTTGAATCTCCATTTCCAAGTGTTTATTTAGTCGTCATTTGCTCGAGGTAATGCTCAAATACTAATCTATTAACAAGCGCTCCCCATTCTTCTAATTTGACCAAGTCTATCCTTTGCGAAAGTCACTTCAATGAAAATATACTCTAAATGACGAACTCTATTAAAAGTGACAGAAGTTGCTCCAAGTAACAACATTTTTGGACAAATACCCGGAGCAAATTTTGGCAAAGTTAAATCCAGGGATTTGTATTTGGTGAAAGCGAATGTAACTTTTAAAGAAAAATGGATCGTGATCATGAGACTTTTGTTTCTTTACAAGATTTAGAAACAGGTGTGACAGGGAGAAATCTTTCAGTTCTTCTTTTGTCTCAGTCTTGCTTCCAATATAAAATAAATTGAAAGAAAATCCACAATTTGAAAACGCATAGAATGATTTTATGCAGAAATTATGAGCTTTTATGTCACATGAATGAGTTAAAAAATTACATTAATAGGTATGAAAATGAAAAAGTTTTTCTTTCTCATTTTGCAGTTTAATACCTCTTTACAACTACAAAATTAATTAATGCTTTGCACCCATCATGTAAAACTTTAAATGATACAGTCGTAGAAAAAAAGTAAACACCCCCTTCTAACTCTGCAACAAATTATCGCAAAAGAAAGTCACACGTTCGGAACGATTGGAAATAAAGTCTACTTTTAAATGATGTACATGAAATTTGCTTAGGGGGGCATCTACTTATCAAAACGAACCTTAACTTTGTTCTTTTCAATAGCAATACCCACGTTTGACACAAAATTCTACACCCTACAAAAACCCGAAATTCAAATTTGCATGAAATTCATACGATCAGTTTCCATTAAATTAATTATTTTAAAATGAATCTGTTTTAGGGGTTGTATCCAAATTGAAGTTCGGTACTCGATTGTTGAAATGCTACAGAATGACTATGTCACTTTTAATCATATATTATTTCTTATATAAGCTTATATATATGTTATTTCTTATATTAAGCTTAATATGTTTCGACTATTGGCTGCCCAAATATTTGAATAAAATCAGTAAAATATAATTTTTCAAATTATGCTTTTCTGCACATCTTATACGACTCTTTAAACCGAAATCATTTCCGAAATCTTTCCTAAATTTCGATTTCTAGAAATTGTTTTTCCAGTTCACATGAATAGATTGAAAAAATTATATTAATAGGTATGAAAATGAACAGTTTTCTTTATGACTTCAGAATTTAATCCTTGTCTACAACAACAACAACAAAAATCATTAATCATTAATTTTTACAAATCATTAATTTTTCAACGATCATTAATTTTTACAAAATTAATGATTGTTTTTTGACATTCATGTAAAACACAAAGTGGTACACCTTTGAATTTAGCATATAGATAATAAGTTAAAACTAGACATTTCCGAAATCTTTCTTAAATTTCGATTTCCAGAAATTGTTTTTTATGTTCACATGAATATGTTGAGCAAAATTATATTAAAAGGTGAGAAAAAGAACAAAGTTTTCTTTGTCACCTTGCTGTTATTATTAACACTATTGCAACTGCAATATTAACGGTAGCTTTGCACCCTTCATCAGGGCTTAATTTCTACCAAAAAAAGTACCGGAGCCCTAATTTTCTGCAGTACTAAAGGCGAAGCGTGCCCCCCCCCCCCCCCCCCCGGCCTTCATGCCAATCCGTACATGTATATATTTCATATTTGCAAAATTTAATCATCTTGTTTTTTCTTTAGTAAAATAAAAATTCTAAATATATCTACTTGCATATACTTAACTGTCCTCTTTTTAGTTTACCACTCCTTCCGAATAGAAATCGTTGCCTAATTTTAATGTTAATTAATCGCAGAATTCTGTAATTAAATAATGTAAGAATTATGATTCGGAAATAGTGTTAGCACACAAAAAGAAAGATTCGAAGCTTTTATAGAAAAAGACGAAACACTGCTCGGTTGCTTTCAATCAGAATAACAAGCAATATATAGCAATTATATCTACTTACAAATGAAAGTGGCTTCTTAAATGTGCAGAGAAAAGCCTTGACATGGACAGCGTTCATGATGAAAAATAATTGGAAAAATTACTAACTTTTTTTCATACTCGTACAAAATAGAAGGCTAAAAACCTCAATTTGATGCTCGTTGAATAAAAACAAATGAAAATATTCTTTTCATCTGAGATATCTAAATAAAAAAATAAATGATCCAATTAAATTTATCCTACTGTCAGAAAAGAAAATCGAACTGAAAGGTAATTTAGGCATAGGTTTTTCGGAAGTGCACTGGGTTCCAGAGCCCTGTATTTATGAGCTCCGGTGATTTTCGACCAATATTTAAATATCTACTGAAAACAGAGAAGTACCGGAGCTGAGCTCCGGTGGGCTCCGGCGCAAATTAAGCCCTGCCCTTCATGTAAAACTTCAAATGGTACATCATTAAATTTAGCATATAGGTATTAAGATAAAAGGAGACATTTCCAAAATCTTTCTTAAATTTCTATTTCCAGAAACTGTTTTTTCTCTACACATGAATACGTTGAACAAAATTACATTAATAGGTATGAAAAAGAGTGCAGTTTACATTCTCACCTTGCACTTGTGCAACTGCTAGTGCAACTGCAAAATTAACAGTAGTTTTGAACCTATCATGTAAAACATAAACTGGGACATCTTTATTTAGCATATAAATATTAAGTATATTAAGTTAAAAAGAGATATTTCCGAAATCTTTCTTAAGTTTCAATTTCCAGAAATTGTTTGTTCTGTCCACATACAGAAAAGTATCGCCAGATTTGTGTTTTTAAATAGGATCAAAATTACCAGAAAATTTTTTGGACATATAACACTAATGAAGAAACATAAAATGTCAATTTAAAAAGTGTAACTTGCGGTTTAGCTATAGACATTAGGTTCGTTTGCATTAGACGCAACAAACAAACTGTCCACAATTATACAAAAAAAAATGTATTGTTTAGCGTATTTTCTTAGGAGGTTTATACATAGATTATATATTATGAGGATCCAGTACAATTTGAAAAACGATATTGCAACTTGTAAGGAAACTACAACTATTTTACATGCACGTGGTTGTCACTTCAGAAAAGGAATTTCTAACAGTGCTATCTCATGTATAATAAGCACTTAAAAATTTCAAGCGACAAAAATACCTTACGACTCGTCAGTTTTCCCGCAACTAAAAGTTTTATTACACGAAGCGTCAAAGTTGCTTTAAATTCCATGCGTCTCCATGTTATCCTATAGCTCCAAGGGAGTCGCTTGGAAAGCAAGCATCTGTGTTGTGTCGGAGCGATTTTGACGCCTGAAACAGCCAATCAACTGCTGGTAAACTGACGATAGAAAAGGCTTTTCTCGAACAGCCAATGAAATGCTTGGAAAATGTAAAGTGTAATACGTATGTTGCTGGAAAACTGACGAGTCGCAGGTGATTTTTGTAACTTGCAATTTTTACGTGTAATAAGCACTTTTTAAGCACTTAAAGTCCCACTTTTTTCGTTTTCCAAACATTTCATTGGCTGATCGGGAAAAGGCCTTTCTATCGCCAGTTTTCCAAACATTTGATTGGCTGTTACTGGCGACTTGCTTCGTTTCAGGTGTCAGAATCCCATTGACACAAAATAGTTTCTTGCTTTCCGAGCAACTCTCTTGAAGCCATATAGATGTTGAGTTGCTCGGAATTAGAGGCAACTTTGGCGCCTCTTGTAATAGCAATTTTATTCAAACAAATGTCTTGCACACTTTCAAGATTGTGGTACTACAAAAGCGGTTTCTAAGAAGGATGAACACTGAGAAAAAAAACCCGACTAAAATACGGAAATTGTATTGGCATTCGAGATGCCAGTACTATTTCCGTATTTTAACGGAAAATTTTCCCCGTAAATTATAGAAACGTTTTTCTGGAAATTACTGGGTAAAATTTTCGTGAAAATACGGAAATAGTACTGGCGTCTCGATTGCCAGTACAATTTCCGTATTTAAGTCCGTTTTCTTACAGTGAAGTTTATAAGATTTAGATCTATATCAAAACTTTTCTTCGAGGCAATACCACCTCTCGCAGAGAGAAATATTTTACTTAATCTGCAGAATTGTGACCGATTAAGGTTAATTTCACAATGTAGCGGTATAATGAAAACTTTTTATTGGGGAAATTTTCTTACTAAAGGAGAGTGGGACTATTCGTTTCCGCAACATCTTAACTAAGAATTTATTTAAATTTCAAAATTCATTCAATGCAATAAACCATTTTCCTATCCCAAGATGTGCCGCAATTTCTTCCGGTAACATGCTTGAATTACAGGTAACCTCGGAACCTTCAACACTGGTTTTCACAGCCGCAATTTACTACCAATAAACTTATAATATAATGGCAAAATAGATGTTTCTTGTTCTGTTCCTAAATTAGATCTTTGTGTTGCTCACTTATTAAGTCATTTAGCTCAGTTATAAACACACTATGAAATTACGATTTTGATATTTCACTTGGGCTGATTCGAAAATCGATTTTTATTGTTATTTATACAGTATACGTCCACGTAAGTGGTAACCTTTGTTGTAAATAGAACTTCTCCAATAACAGAAGTTCTTTCTACAAAACACTAGAGATATATTCTATCCGTCACTTTTTATTTTCATTTTATACCCGCACATCAAAGTAATTTTTTATGATTTGTTGTAAAAGTACATTTTTTTCAAAAATTATTCGCAGCTTGTCATGGTTCATTAAAATTGTCTGATTCATGTCACATATTCATTAAAAACTACAAGAACTATAATTAATATATTTCAAAAATATAAATGATAACTTCAATAATATAAAGGAAATGTCAATAAATATAATCTAAAAGACACATGGTGATATCTCTTTTCTTTTTAAGCGAAAAAAGGATAGTAAAAATCAGGTGAACTTTAGGCTAAAAAAGCAAAATCTCACCTCAATCAATTTAAATATTAAATGTTTTATTCTTATCCGTAACTCTTCGCTGTCGGAAAGTACCTTAGATGATCGAAAAGACATTTCACCCATCTTAACAGCTTCACCGTCCATTCAAAACTGCGTAAAGTTCAAAAACTGATTCTTTATTTTCTGTGAAATATGATGAATCATAAAACAGATGCAGGGTAATATGTTCAGTTAAAAGTCTGGAAATGGCCGTGTTTAACCCTTTATCTACTGCAATTTCTTTCATTTGCATTTTTTTGTCGGTTACTACAAGGAAAATTAAAGGGTATTCATAAAAAAAAACTCACCCGTGAGAAATTTAGTTCGTTAGAGCTAATTAATTAAAGTAGTACTTTAAAGTACCGTCAGTACATTATGCCTAAAATACTCTCGTAATAGAAAAACCTACATGATATTTCAAATAAATTTTAAACTCTTAAAAATGCTAAATAACTAGAAGGTACTAATAAGTTAACAATAAAAAAAAATATTAAATTAACATAACTTTATTTTACACATGAAAAATGAGTTAAAATTTGATGGCATTAAAAAAAAGGTTTTTCTTTATGTTTCAATCTTGTTAGCAGACTTTAGTTTATTTATTCATTTATTTATTGAACACATACATCTGACTTGTGTGCTTGACATCAGAGGCCCGCTTATAAGTCATCGTCAATATATAAGGACGAGATAGCACAAGAAAATTTACAACGTTAGAGAATTACATCCGGAAGCTCCACAAAGACAGTACAACGGAAATAACGAGAGTTAAACCCTCAACCCACCTACGCTCTCAAGCGATTAGCGGTATGGTGCCTTAACCACTCAGCCAAGATGGGTCATCTTTAGTTATGAGACGCCTATATTCCAGGGACAACATGTTCCCTCGCATCTCCACATATGCAATATATGAATTTACATATGCAATTTCCAGCATAGCAAAAAAAGAGTTGGTGCCACAACTTTTTCGATTTCCCATAAAAAATAATAATGAAACAGAAAAGAAATACCAGGAAAAACATTACTACACTACAATTTAGTAATTACATTATAAGGCAAATAAAAAGATGGATAACTGCACAGACGAAAAGTAAATAAGAAGTTTTTCTCCAACTGCCTGTGTACTGGCAGCACTTATTAGTACCACCGAGTAATTCAACTGCTAAATCAAGTACATAAACCGTGCATTTAAAATAGCTAGTCAAATTGTATTCTAAGATCATAATGAACACGTAAAAGAAATCCAACAGTTATGTCCGTTGCTATGTTGCTGAAATAAAAAGACAAGAGGGACAATCTGCACAAAATGTCGACACAAAACACTTCAACTATTTCAAAGATATCCATCCTCCTTCCTCGCTAAAATAAGGAACCTAGAACTGTTGTTGCCATATATTCTGATAAAGTGGAGTTAAAAGAGTATTTTTGAAAAATATCATTAGAATATGAATAATATTCACTATGGGATGAAATTTTAAAGTGATTGGTACTTATAAGTACCGTTAGTAGATAAAAGATTAAATGATTTTGCTCCATTTAAGGTTATGGTATGAGATTGTACAGAAATATACAAATTTTAATGATGAAAGACAGCACTTTGAAAATCATTATTAGCGGCAACTCTGGAATTTAAAACAAAGGCGTGAATTATGAGGTGATATACTTAATCACTAATAAAATTTAGTAAAGCATTTAATACGGGAGTAAAAATTTAAATCAGGATTCAGATCCAAACTCGTAAACGTCTTTGCTTTTCAAAGAAATATACTTTTACTGAATATTTTCGCTTGAGAAATAAATACTGTTTAATATCAATAGAAGTTAAAACAGGAGAGTAAATATTTTTGCAATATACAGAAAAAAACTACGCAATTATTAAATTATAACTATTAATGATTTATTAATACAATATGCCAAGTCTACCACCACTATTTCAGATTAGAAAATTTCTATTAATTATTTCAATCGCAAAATTTGCAGTCATCGCATTTAATCTTAAAAATTTAACATTTTTCTACAAGGAAATAAGGGGGGGGGGGATTTTGTTAAAAGTTTGTGGAAGAAATGAACCCATCGTGTTAATATTATTATTTAAACTAATTACTATGTACCACAATTATTTTTATATAATCATTGATTTCAAAAATTTAAACTTAATTTTGTAGAAAAAATGACGAACCGATGAACGAAAAAACTATTTTTAAATAAGGTTTTAAAAACCCAATAAACACAAAAAATGATACAATTAAGACAATTTGTTAGTGCTGTTATTTATTTAAAATATCGAAAAAATTGTCTCATTGGCTGATATCCAGCAAATTTTGAAATTTCTTCGTATCTATCTTTCTTGGTTAAAATTTATGAATGTCGAAATACTATTTTTCAGTAATCTAAAAATACTTCTTAAAATATTTATGCGAAAGTTTTAAAAGAAGTGAGAAAAGTTTCAAGACGTAAAAAATTGTTTCTTATAAAAGCACGTCATAAATGATATATTCTAATGTGCCGTAAATCTTAGAGAAAAATTATAACGCCTAAATAAACTAATTAATGTTTTGGAGGATAATTATATTATTTCTTAGCTTTTAAGAAATTTCTTTTTTTCTTATTCTATACATTTCGAATTACTGAATTTTTAATTTTTTTTGTGAAATTTGAAACCCGCGTATTATGTACATTCTCAGAGATGGATACTCAGATTTCACGAAAATTCCTGGGAAATGCTCCGAGCGAATATTTCGTCAAACTGAGAAAATCACTTTCTTTGCTTGTTTGAGGATAATAATTTCGTCAAAAGAGCTTGGTCGAAAAGTGCAATAAAAGAACTAGTGATGCCATCTATTGAACAGTTTAGAAGCATCTGTATTTATTGACAGGGGAAAAATAATACCACTTATCTTTTTCTTCGGAGTGGTTCGAACTCACGACCTCCGGTGTATTGTCTTCTCTTGTAGACGGATTCTGTAGTGAATACGTTAATACAAAATTTTGTTCTTTTTATTATTGACAGTAATTATAATTATAAAAAACTGAACGTCCACATATGTGGCTAAGGACATGAAGAGGTTGATATCATTAGCAGTTAAAAACATTAGCATAATTTTTGTAATATGCAGAAGAAAACTGTGTATTTATTAATTAATAATTATTAATGATTCATTAATACAAGATGTGCGCACTTCTTAAAATTTCCATAAAGTCGACCACCATTATTTCAGGTAAGAAAATTTCTGTTAATTATTTCAATCGCAAAATTTCTAGTCATCACGTTTAATTTTAGAAATTTTAACATTTTTCTACTATTAAATAGGGCGAACAATTGCGTTATAAATTTATGGTAGAACTAAACTCAACCTGTTAATGTTAATTATTATTTAGATTAATTATAAAACTAAGGTACAAGAATAGAATTTTAGACCATATTTATTTTTTATATGATTATTTATTTCAGAATTTTAACTGGAGTTTTGTAGAATTAAACGAAAGAAATAACTATTTTTAAATACAGATTTTAAAAACACAATATATTAAAAAATGTCACAATTAAGACAATTTATTAGTGCTGTTATTTATTTAAAATATCGAAAAAATTGGCTGATATCCAGCAAAGTTTGAAATTTCTTCATATCTACCTTTCTTGGCTAAAATTCATTAATGTCGAAATACTATTTTTCAGTAATATAAAAATACTTCTTGAAATATTTATGTGAAAGTTTTAAAAGAAGTGAGGAAAGTTTTAAGACGTTAAAATTGTTCCTTAACATTAAAGCATGTCATAAATGATGTATTCTAATGTGTCGTAAATCTTTGAGAAAAATGATAACGTCTAAATAAACTAATTAATATTTGGGGGATAATTATGTTTTTTCTTAGCTTTAAAGAAATTTTTCATTTCCTATTCTATACATTTCGAATTATTGAATTTTTAAGTGGTCTCAGGATTTTTAAAATGAAAGAAATGAAAAAAAGACCATTTTCAACATTTAATATCTTAACATGTATATGATTTTAAAACACAATTTTCATTGGGAGGAATGATATAAGTATGTTCTTTTATTTCATGTATTTAAAAAATTTTTAAGATGCTGAATTAGCATTTACAGGGGACTCCTGACTGCTAGCCATTTCACGAGCAGAAAATTGGCTTAACAGCTTACTCGCAAGATTACAAAATAAATTTTGCAACTAGAATAAAAATTTTGGTGCCTACTTATACTTCAGATTATTATAATTACCCTGAACCTAAATAAATTTGTATTTAAATCATTTTTATATTTTTAATACAATGCTGTATTTAGCTAATGCAAAAATATAATCACCTAAAAAATATGTCCCACCAGTGGCTGAGAGGTTCTGCTCTCGAAGATGGTAGACGTGAGGTGCTGGATTCGAACCCAATCGCGCTCATCGGCCTAATATTTTTGTGGTTTTCTTCTACCTTGGGAAACCTTGCGTAAATACGGGTTAGGTTCTTTTAGAAAGACCCCCTTCCGGAGGGCACTTTCCCTAGGGTCTATATCCCTCGAGTAGATAATCGGCCGTCAAAAATCAACCCAACCATAAAAAATATTTTTTTGAACAATAAAAAAAAATGGGTTCGGTTTATACCGACTAGCATGAAACATACGTTTTGAAAATTTCATGAAAAAATATTCAGAAGTTTTTGAGATATCGTGCGCGTTATGCCTCAAAACGTCATTTGGAGAAAAATGATTTCAAAGTTTCGGAAACGTCGCTTCAGCTATTGCGCGGGTATAATTCTAAAAGCCATAACTTCTGTTCTAATGGGAATTTCAAGAAAACAATTATATCAAAATCTTCAGAAAAGATATGAGATTAAAATCTAAAAATTAATAATAAAATTTCGAAAATTTTGAAGTTTTAAGAGCTCTAAGACCGCTTAATTCTTTTGCGAAATTTTGAATCCGCGGTACTGTGTAGAGGTTTTTAAGAGAATGCACTACTCCTGCGAGGGCACTCGAAAGTTAATGTTAATCATAGCGTTCGCTTTAAATTTCTTGTTTGCATTTTAGCATTTTTAAATGATTTTTTTCATAAATATGATGTATATGTTAAAACACACTAATTTGCTCAATAGTACACGCAGACAAGAACTTTTATGTGAACTCGTACAAATAAATTAACGATAAAGCATAATATCGACGTTTTGAACTGCCTCTGCAGTCGTCATCAGGATAAATATTGTGTTGAACTACTTAAAAGTCTAGAGAGGAAAGCTTCTTTTTGAGTCTTGATCAATTCCATGAATGGAATTTCTGATGTACTCACTGCAGTTTTCCATACATATCATTGATCAAGACTCGACAGGAAGCTTTCGTCTCTAGAATTTTAAGCATTTCAACATCACATTTATCCTGAAGACGACTGCAGAAGCAGTTCGAAATGTCGATATTATTCTTTATTGTTAATTTTATTTGTGCAAGTTCATGTAAAAGTTCTTATTTATGTATACCATTGAGCAAGTTTGTGTATTTTAACGCATACATCTTATTTATTATATTTTATGGTGCAGTCGTCCTACATATGCTAATGATTTTTTTTTCTTTTACATACCATACCTGGAGTTGATTTTTACCCGGTGTTTTTTAAGACATACTAACTTTGCAACATTTTTATAATTTCGATTCGTATTTCCGTATGGCCGAGCTCTAACTAGCGTAAAAACACTCGAATTCCTATGCAATTGATTTGTTATTGAAGTCTACCGGGGCTTGTCCGGTATTGAAAATGAAGTGTGCCAGATTTACAGTTGATTAACAGGTTCACTCAAAAGAATTCCGTTGCATATATCCATTGCAGTGTATAGGGGAAAAATTGTTTGCAATGCATTTTAATGATGTTAATATATTTCAGATATATTCAAATTTATATACGTTAAGCAATGATGCACTACAAGACGCCTTCATTAAAGTATTAGACGGGAGTTGACTCATAGATTTACCATTGTGTTTTCCTGCACCCAAAGGTATGGAAACATGGAGGGCTTTTAGCAGTAAAACACAATGGTAAACCTACGAGTCAACCGCTAAAATTGAGTTTTCATGTGTTTTCCACCAAGATATGACTTGGCAGACCATTTGCGTTTTAATATGCGAATCGAGTTTTAATTAATTCTGGAATTTCAGCCGTGAACTCGACGAGGTGATTTTCTGTGCTGCCACTTCCCGGTCTATATGGTGTGTACAGTATTTTATCGTTCATTTACAGGAGCAAAGTAATTCGGTTACAGTACAGTCTATTAGCGGTAATTGGTGGCAGTGCAGTTTCAGTTTTCGTATGCTTTTTTTAAATTTAAGTGATTTGTTACACATTACTTGGTGCTTATCAATTATACAGGACTGCACAAAAGAATGCGGGTACATTTCCGTTTATTGACGAAAATTACTGAAAAGTGATTTTCAACTGTGTAATACGTTTCTTAATTGAACTAAATTTTAGCAATCTATGCAAAATATATAAAAATATATAGATCGTATACAAGGCTTCATAAGAGAATTTGAATACTTTTGATCGGGAATTGCTGCATTTGTGTTTTCAAATGTATTATGTGTTTTCCAAATTCTTCATTTTTTATATAAAATTGTTTACATTACACAGGCCTGCGATGAAAAAATACAAGGGAATTTTAGTGCTAATTAAAAAAAAATAATAAAAAAATTCTATCACGTCACATTTTCTGGAAAAATTCAATTTTACTTTGATTTTTATGAAAATTCTATCGGTCATACCCCCCCCCCTGTTCCTCATGGACCTGATTTTCAGTGCCTTTGCCTCCCATTGAAATGCTAGTCTTTTCTTCAGAGTCTTCAGACTCGGAACATCCAGAAGTTCAAGGCTCCGATACCGATTATAAGCCCTCTGGAAGCGATTCACCTAAGTCTTTCTCTCAGGTTGAATTTAATGATTTAACTAGAGATCCAAGCCTTTCGAAAGAGGCAGCTGAATTGTGGGCCCAAGATTGAAAGAAAAAAATTGGCCAAAGACCTCTTTTTATTACCCGACTGCCAAGAAGGGTTATGTGTTTCACGCGTATCTGGGTATGTGGATTTCTTTATACCCTCGAAACATCCCCAAGGCTAGATGAATTTTAATGAATGAGGTCTCTATCAATTCGTTTTAAGCGTCCGATGGTTATAAGCTAGGTTTTGTTTTTATAAATTCAAAATGGCGGCCGTAAATTACAAAAGGGCGGTAGAGACGAAAAAATTTTTTTACGCACCCTATTGCGTGGCATATCATTGGATAGGTCTTTCAAAATGAAGACGATGTTTCATTGACTATTTTACAGTCAGAAGCTCCGTTAAAATATTACACAACCTGGAAGTTGTGTAGGTAGGATCTCTAGATTTACTGCAACTCTAACCTTCATAAACATCTATAGGACTCATCAAAACAGTATTTATAGATAGGAACTAACAATTAAACACAACTTAAAAGTCATCCATACAAGTAAATAAAAAAATAGGTAAGTAAATATAAAAAAATAGTTTCACATTGATGAGAAATAATTAATTAGATCGCTTTTCACGCAGTCGGGTTTTTTGATTTTTCAAATTTAATGTTTACTTGTTAGTACAGGAATCAAGAAAAAGGAACTATTAGTTATTATTTTGTGGAAGAGGATAGCCTGGCCTATTGTTCTTATGTTCCCGGATTGATGAGCAATTTTAATATCGCCTACGATACAGAAGGATGGAAGCAGTTTATCGATTCATCGAAAAGTAACCTTAAAGCTGTCCTTCTTTATCACGGAAGCCAGTATGCATCTGTACCAGTTGGACACTCGGTGCACTTAAACGAACGCTATCAAAACCTGGCTCTCGTCCTCAACAAAATAAAATATGCCTACCCTGGTTGGACCGTTTGCGGTGATTTGAAAGATATCTCCATGCTTCTTGGTCAACAAATCGGATACACAATGTACCCATGTTTCTATTTTTGTGAGTGTGACAGCAGAGATAAGTTTCAACATAAGATCAAACAAGTAATATAAAAAAAATTAAGTCAACTCCTACTTAGGTCATCAAAGAAAAATTTAATATAATCAAGCTAATATTAGTTTTTGTTGCATTAAAATATCTCAATTTGTTGATTTTCTATAAGCAAGTAAACCCTATTGGTTTCAATGGAAGTCTATGGGAATTTGGCGAAATATTAGAGATATCGCCAAGTTGGCGTCACTTTTGGCGACTCATTTCGGTTGCCAAATTTGACGATAAACTTGGTGGTATTTGGCAACAGAACAAGGTCCCCCTATGATAACCCCTCCTTATAGGTATGAAGATGCATTCAATGCTGTTCAATAACCAATGGCCGCCATTTTTTTCCCATATAATACTAAAATTAATTAATAAAAATTTACTTAATGAATTAATATTTGAAAAAACTGTACTAACATGAAGTGTCATCCACTACAAGTTTTAAAAAAATTATCTGATCTTGATAGGACGAATAATAAGTATTTTATTAACGATTGAAAATTTGAACAAGATATATATAAGGAGAGTGTAAACTAATAGTAGGAATTGAAAAAGAATGGCCGAAAACACAATCTTAAAACAGTCACCAAGAATGTGATTTGGAACACCTTAGTTGAGCCAAAAATTGTATTGTTCTAAAAATTGCAATCGTTTCAAATACTTGTGCAAGAAGTTTCCAGGTTTATCCGAAGTCAAATTGAAAGGGAATAACTTTGCTAATCTAAATATCCGCAAGCATATGAAGGATAAAGAATTTGAGACTAGCATGACAGCAAAAAAAAAAGAAGCTTGGGTTTCCTTCAAAGATATCTTCAGTAAATTTGTGTGTAATTACAAGGACCCTGACTATAAATGAATATGCTGTAAAAATTTCAAGCGCTGGGTTGCTCCATGGGTGTAAAAATAGTTTTCTTTCACGCACATGTGAACTTTTCCCCGAAAATTTAGGATCAATCAGTGAAGAACAGGGTGAAAGGTTCCGTCAAGGCATCAAAGGTATGGAGCTGAAATATCAAGGACGATGGGACAAGAACATTTTCGCCGGCTGCTGTTGGATGTTAACACGAGATAGGCCTGAGTTGAACATAAAAGAAGAACGTCAAAAAGACGTTCTAAAAGTAAAAGGGTACGCAATTAAATAGAAACTTCATTTTTTTTTTTTCTTTGCTTTTTGCACAGTTTAAAATTTGTTTGAAACTTTCATGTACACATACATAATATTTGTTCCTCTTAGTCCGTCGTCTATTTTATGTACATTATCTTAATAAAAAGAAATTAAAATAGTATGTTGATTATTTTTTTCTAGAAGCTGCACCATAATTTGTTGTAAAAAGTTTAAACTCAAGGGAACTTTTTGTTTTTTTTTTTCGACCAGAGATTGCGATTTGGCGGCAATGATTTTCATCGATTTAAACCTATAAAAATATAGTCGATTTCTGAAAAATCCTTTTGCCTCACCAAGAATCGGTTATTTTACATAGATTAAAACGGATAAAACCACTGTTGCCAGATAGTACATGCAAAATTGTTCGAGGGGTGTCCTTTTCAAATAGAATTTTAGCACAAATATCTATATCGATTTTACAAAAAATTCTGACGTGAAGGGAAAAAAATGGAGGTCATCTTCGAAATCAGCACACCAAATTACATAAAAATCAGTGAAACCTTCTGTTGTATTTTTCAAGAACTTTAATTTCGTAGGCCTGTGTTATTAAACGAAGAATTTTTGTTACAACCGTCTGAATGCTCTGAAAAGTGTTACATAATCTATGACTGACACTTGATTTTTCTTTCTTTTTTAGAATCTCCCGAAAAACATTGATTGTGCATGAAATGAGTTTTTTATATATATGCATCAATATGAATAAAACGTCAGGGAAGATAGAGCTATGCTCGGTTAAAACTATCTTTGTATGCAACTCGATATAACAATAATTTTTCGCTGCGTTATTGGTATAAAGAATTTTATTTTAGAGCATTATTATTTACAGAAACTATCAATATTAATACTATGCACATATTTCTAAATGTTGTCATTATCAATCTATACATATTCAATTATAATTGAAAGATTCACTGACCAACTTCACACCCTTTAGGCTTCGACCTAAGAACTTCTTTATATATGTGTGGGATTTATTGCGAGAAAGTTCCATGAAACCTAATTGGTTGAAATCTGTTTTCGAGAATATTCTATGGACTCTGATTGGTTGAAATATGTATCTCAGGTCCTATTGGGAATTTCTAGAAAATTTCTTCAGATTCTGAAAGTCAAATGTCATCAAAATGTCCCCAAATTTGGCAGCATATTTTCATTTGTCATCAAGAATGTGCTTTTGTATTAGCAAAGTCAATTTTCACGCACAAATTTCAACAAATGTTGCAACTTTGAGACTTCGTTTACTGCTAACCGTTCAAAAACTCAATGTTTCAACCACCATTCCCGTTGAAGAGCATTGACCTGTAGTGACTCAAAAATGACCCACTGATCGAATTTTCACGATCATGTTACTTAGGCCAGTGGTCTTGTAGGATATAAAATTTAGTCAAAAGCGTTAGAAGTGAGTTTTGTAATTTTTTTCGCCTATCTCCTCTTACCTGCCCTCTGTTTTGTTTGGTTTTTTTTTTTTTCACCTGGCAGGTGCAGCCCTGACACGGGATTTTATATACATACTGCCCACTGTCGTGATTCTGGCTTCAGCTCTGGCTGAAAACTGTATTTTTAAGACCTTAATAAAGGCGACCGGGATGGACACTATGCTCTACAGGTTTGGTTTCCTTGTCTGAGCTGTCCCTCTTAGGCAATCAAATCCAAATGTGATGTCAAAGTGTGATTTTAAAATTTGAAATAATTAAAGTCTTAGTAGCATTTCTATATCTAGAGGACCCCTTAAGCAAATTTTAAATCCATTCGTATCAGTCATATTTTACTTCGGTTGTTTATAGCAGACTTAATAAGAGACGTCCTTTTTTATTTTATTTTATTTTATATATTTATTTTATATACAGGGTTAGCAAGAAATGTGTTTCCCACTTCCGAGTACTCTAGAATGCGTTCTATTGGTCCAAATGAGATAAAATTTGAACTACAGATAATTCAAATGATGTGCTTAACAATAGTTAAATGAAATATAATACAAATATCAGCCAATAGGTGGCGCTATCATACACATAAAACATTTAATATGCTTTAAAAATGTTAAATAATATAAAAAAGTAGCATTAAATTTGCTCAATATGTCCCCCTTCATTTTCAACATTAACAGACATATATTATTTAACATCTATAAAGCATATTAAATGTTTTTATGCGCATTATAGTGCACTCTATTGGCTGATTTTTGTACTATTTTTATTTAATAAATGTCAAGCGCATCATTTGAGTGACCTGTAATTCAAATTTTATCTAATTTGGACCAAAAGAACGGAGGCTAGAATATTCTGAATTGGGAAACATTTTTCTTGGAAACCCTGCATATATGTACTGATTTTGTTGGTTATACATAAATAAGCGAATTTTTTCGAATCTTCAAGCATCTACTTATTCTCGACAAAAATTGCTTAACCAATTAAATGAGTAAAAAATTTATAATTTCTTAAAATTTTTGCTTTGAAGTTGAACAGTTAGAAACAACTAAATAATTTGACGTTTTCTTTTCTTCTTTTAAGTAGCAAAGATTTAGCTTTACAACATTTCTAAATACGCAATACCAAAAAATTGATTTTTTACCGGAATGTTCCTGATAAATTTTCTAAGTGGAAAATTAATTACAATTCTAAAAATGCGTGTTATCTTTTAGAAATAACTTGAAACTTATCTTGGAGGAACACACATTTGTAAAATTAAAGAAGAATATTCATAAAAAAAATGATAGTGATAAGAATCATCTTTAAAGAATACGATTATAAGAAAGATTATTTCAGATAAAGACATTCTTAAGATAACTATTATAAGAAAGATAATTTCAGATAAGGTCATTTTAAAGATTTGATTGATTCAGCAGGTTTCAGGTTAGTAAATGTTCTGTTAGAAAACGTTTTATTTTACAGTGTATTGCATAATTCATCAAGTCATTTTTTCCTGACCAGCAGTCATGGGCGTTTTAATATGTATATATATAAAGTATATACATATATATATCTAATATAATAACATATGTAGATATATAAAGTATATACATATATATATGTAATATAATAACACACACACACATATATATATATATATATTCATAAAATATATGCATCTATACATATATGATATAAGGGTGATTCCATACAAAATGAGCAAATCAGATGTGGCTGACATGTCATAGATTTTAATGAAAATCATCATGTAAGTAGATGATATTAATTTATTAGTAAATGGAAAGTAATAGATTTCAGAATTGTTTGTGTCAGTATTAAAATTTACATTAATAGTTCATACAAAATCGAGGTTTTGTTTACATGCTTGAAATTTTAATTATGATTGTTAGCGTTAGCAATGGAAAGACTATATCAAAAATAATTTATAATTAAGAATGAATTATAACTAAAAATTGGCATAATTTAGTAATTGTCATTTTTTTCCCTTAATGAGTAAAAAAATAAATAATGAAAAATTTTGAGACGAAAATGCAATATTTCTATTACTTGTTTAAAAATGAAGGAAAGGTCTTAAAATTTTAAAATTATTTGACTTTATAGATAAAAATATATATTTTAAATACAGAAACTTTCATTCTTGCCTTTTTAATCCTTAATTAGAAAAAAAATAAATAATGAAAAATTTGGAGGGGGAAATGCGATATTTCTATTGCTTGTTTAAATACAAAGGACAGGTCTTAAAATTAAAAAATTATTTGACATTATAGATAAAAATGTATATTTTAAGAATAAAAAAATTCAATCTTGCCTTCAGTTTATTTTTGCCTATTCTACATTAAAATATTCTTGAGCAAGAGTATTTTAAAGTAGAGTAGAAATGAAGAAATAATTATACAGTAATCTTAAATCCTTATAAATGACAGCATTAATTTTTTCCCCTGGAATAAAGTGCAATATGTTGAACGAAGCCAACAATTTTCAAGTGCAATGGCTCTTAGAATGTAACAAATATTATATTTTTGAACCCGATTCTCTTATGTTAGGAATCAAAAGGTAAATTTGAATTTTTTTAGCATATCATGGACTTATTGATCTTTATACCTATGCAATATTGTTGATGTCTGATTTTTCCTTCATTAGATTTTTGTGGCGACATAAGAGAAAAAATTGTAATTTTGATTTATGTTTAAGTTTCTAAGCTATTTTGAAGATAAAAAAAATAAATGGCAAATTCCAAACTTTAGCAATGTGATTTTCATGTGTGACACTACATCAGGCATTAATTTCTGAGATTTTTTTAAATATCTTTGTTTTTTATAACATTTTTAATTTTCTCAAATTTGACAAATTTTGAATTTTTACAACCAATTTAAGATTAATCCTAGTATTACCAAATTCTTATTACTAAATAAGTTTCAAGCTAATTTTCCAGAAGTTACAACATTATAAAGAAATTTAATTTATCTTAAATAGTTTTCAAGATAAGGAACTTCAAACATGCAACTTTGAACGATTGCACACATGCCATTCTATTGCACAAGTTTTTTAAATGTTCAGAACTGCTAATTTATTTGTTTTTTATCAAGATATTTTGCACAGCTCCATTTAAATATGAATTGAATCTCTGTACCAAATTTTATTAAACTCCGTTACTATGGGACCACGACATTTTTTAAATTTTTGCTCATTTTGTATGGAATGATCCATTAATGAATTATTTACATACCATAACCACATAACTGGCAGTACAAAAATGTGAAAACTTTACAGCAAGCCAGAAACTCTTAAACTCTACAATCCTCAGGAATAGAGCGGCATATGAGGTTGTCAACATTAGAATATATATGTCAACATTTGATATAGAATTTCGGCCAAGTGGGACTAACTTGGATAATCTAAAACGTTAATGATTTTAGTCACTCAACCACCAATTCTCCACGCTCACGTCAAACCTATTGTTGAGGAATGCATTCCTACATTTAAAATATCTCCTCAGGAAGTTAATATATTTAACTTCTATTTTCTATGTATTCTTCTTAAAGAATGTCTCTTTTTTTCTTAATGCTCAAATTATTTCTAAAATATATACTTAATTTATGTGGGGTTTTAAAATAGTACTCACTGTTCGCCAGTCTTTAGTACATAAAATACAAAATTAAGCGTAAATTTTAAATATTGTGGCAACTAAGAAAGGCACTTCTTAAGAAGGAACTTCTTTAAGAAAGGTAAAAAGAAGTTAAAAATAATCATTTCCTGGAGAAATATTTTAAATATATGCTAATGCATTCTACGTCCAAAGGTTTAACATTATTGGGGGGAATTGTGGAGTTTGCTGACCAACAGCTATAACTTTTTATGCGTAAAACCACTGTTTTATTCTAACAAAGGGACCACCAAAGATAGTGCTCACCGATTTTGATGAATTTAAAGTATTTTGTAGTGTTCTTATCCCTAATTATTCTGGTGAGGATTTCTTCAAATTGAGAAATTAGGGGTCAAATTTCAGCATACGTTTAAAATAACCATTAGTTTGCTTGTCTCAAAAAGGACTTCGTGGCGTGAACGTGGAGTACTCACCCCACAGCCTGAGGGTCTGAGTTCGATGCTGTCTCTTGGCATTCATTTTATATTATTGATACTTTACAACTTTTAAGCAAACTACAGCTTTGAAATTGTGGTGATTTCTTAGAAAAATAGATTTGTCAGGAAAACTTCAACTTTTTCTGTAATTTTTAAGCTAATATTTCTCTTGACGGAAATCAAAACTAATTTTTCTCTAATTTGCGCAAAAAATTTGCTTTCGTAAAATCATTATTATACTTTTATATTTTAAATAGAATTAATTCTGAAATAATGCATAATATTTAAATAAAAAAAATAACAGAATAATATCTACTTAATATTTGATTTTTTTTAAATACATTAAAATATGTCAAATGATGAAATACAGAAATATTTATTATTACTGAAATCGGTATTTTAGTTTACTAAATATGAAAATAATCGGATGACATATATCGGAAAAATAATCAAAACGGAAGATTTATACGGAGAATTTCCCTATATAGAATATAACTTCTTACCTAGTACTTGTCTTCAAAAGAAGATAAATGTATAAATAAAAAGAAATTTTTATTTATTTTGATGTCATTATAAAATACTAACTGACGATTTCTTTAAAAAAAGGTATATCTATCATAAGTTATATGTGGGATCCACGGATGATTTTTATATTTCTGGTTGGTAATTTTTGTTTTATTATCTTTATTTGTTACAAGGAAAAAAATATTTTGAATATAATTTGCCCATTTTTATTCATCTAAAAATAAATACATTTGGCACCTTTGCCATCAGAATTATTATTTATAATTTACACGAAATAATAAATTTTCACTTAAAATTCCATAAAGTAAAAAGAAAAAAATATGATGTATTATTTCAGAAGTTTACTTAAAATATAAAAATATAAAAAGTTAAATAATAGTTATAAAATAAAATTCTGTACATAAAATACTTTGAATAGTAGTACAGTTAGACAGTAGTTTAAAAATTAGAAAGAATATAAATTTTCATGAAATAAAATTATACGTAATTGTACATTTTTTTAGGAAAATATAAAAAAAAAATCATAAATCTTGTTTAAAAAGTTGTAATATGTCAAAATATAAAATTAATTAAAAAGAAAAAGAAAAGTCAAGAGGTAGCATTGAATCGGGCTCACGAGCGAGTATTCTAAGTGCACGCCACAAAGTCCACGTTGAAAAAAGCAAACTAATGGTTATTTGAAACGTATTCTGAACTTTGACCCCAAACTTTTTCAAAATCTCAAGCTCATTTGAATTCAATGAAACATTTTGGCCAGTTTATTGTGTAGATTCAGCCATGGTTTGCAAAACATTTTTTTTAACCTATAAAGATACGGAGGGCGTACTTTGTACGCCACTCAGTGAAAACCACTTGCTAATTCCAAAATAATTGTGTGATTAATTCTAATTAAACTGATCTTTTTTTTAACAATTTAATGTTTATTGATTTTCATTTAACAAGTATATCGTTAAATCATTGTATCATTAGGCTATAACAACCGAAGACTCATAAAGTGCGCCGCCCGCGGTTTTATATGTGTACAAACCATCCAAGTACACTCATGTCCGAAATTAAGGTCACAAACATAAAATCTGTGAAAACTGATGAAATATTCACTGCGTTGCTACAAAATTTGTCACAGAGGTATATTACAATGGGAGAAAGAATATAGCAACATAACAATATGAAAAAGATTTTAATTGTGAATTAAGATACTGTAGGCCCGGACTTCATGTTTATGGACGATAATGCGAAGCCACACAGAGCTCACATTGTCGATGATTTTCTTGAAGAAGAGGATATTCGCCGTATGAATGGACCCTCGAAGTCTCCGGACCTCAATCCTATTGAACGTATTTGGGATGGTCTAGGAAGAGCCATTTCACACCGTTACCCCTTCCCAGGACCCGCCAGGAGTTAAAAGCCGCGGTTTTGCAAGAATGGGTTTTATTGCCACAAGCATTTATTGACACCCTCATAAACAGTATGAGAGCTCGTTGTGAGACTTGTATTGCAGTGCACGGCGGTCACACTCCATATTAGACAGGCTTTTCCCGAGATAAATGCTACATCTCTGATTCATGATTTAACACTTTTTCATATACCCTGCTTCTTAATTCACAATTCAAATCTTTTCCATATTGTTATATTGCTGTATTCTTTCTCCCTCCGTGCCACATTTCGTGGCAACACAGTGAATAGTTCGTCAGTTTTCACAGGTTTTATGTCTGTGACCTTAATTTTGGACATGGGTGTATTTTAAAGGTTAAACATAGTTATTGAATTCTCGTATGGATTGTGTCTTTTGAAACATTCTATTTATATTAATTTAATTTATTTTATGAACATGTTTGTTTAGACACAAATCTTCCAATTTTCCTATCAGTCCGAACACTCGTTACACGTGGCTCTCTGTAATCTAATTTTTTGTTTAAATTGTTATTTCTAGCACGCACTTTGTATATTTCTCGCTTTGAACGTTTTACAATTTTAGAAATCTCAACAAATGACTTACAATTAGAGTTCAAGTGTAAAACACTTAATATTTTTTCTTCTGTGGGTCATTTTTGTCCGTAGCCTTCTGCATCTCAAATAACCAGCGGAAATTGAATATTAAGTGTTTTACAACTCAGAGAAAACGGTTTGATGGTTGAAACCAATCTAACATTTGTTAACTTTACATACTGTCCCGAAACTTTTGAGACAGGGGTTTATAAAGAAAATAAAAAATATTAAAAAACTAATTAATGGTGATATATCCATTGTAATATATTTACTATATTTCATTACAATTACAAATTGAATATTCGTCGTTAAATTATTCCATATATTTCTCCTCCTAATTTTACTATCATTTTTAAGCATGTTCATAAACATTTTCATACAGACTGTATAAATTTGAGTTTAATATATGAATAATCATCATTATAAAATTATCCTATGCATGCTTCATGACGTTTTAAAATTCTTCGTTGAAAAGCAGTCTAAAAATGAAAATTATAACTATATCAGTGAAGATCTTTAAGAATGATCCAATATTTTTAACAGATTATTGGTAAGTTAAACCTTTGTGCTTGCTGCTTTTTTTATTTCCTTGCAAAATTCATATCTCCCCACTTTTAGGCTTTTTCTAACAACTCATTTTTTATCGAGAATTTTGCTTTACTTGATTGAAGAAAACCCGCGATTAAATTAGGCAATTTTGTCTATAAGAAAATATTTGTAACAAAACAGCGTAAAACCTAGCAGCTATGGATAATATTGTGGTAAAATTAGTAAAGAACATAAGTAGGTTTCGATTGCTAAAAAATATATTTATATCCTAAACTTTTCAAAAAATGAATTTGAAATACTTTCTAATATCTAAAAATTGTATTTTAAGACTTGGGTGGTTTAATTTATAAACTAACTTAGTTAACACGTACTCTACAAAGCCATTTACAGATTTCATTATCAGTAATAGCATATTATAAAATTTCCATTTTTCATTTACATAGAAAGTGCATTTACATAGAAGTTACATAGAAAGTGTTGTCACTTTAACGCATTTTTGAGCTTCAATAACATTGCAAAATTTTCAAATAGTAAGTAAGTAATTCTCGCTTTTTTAATGACAGGCATTTTATGATTAAATAAGCGAAGTTTAATATTTGGAAATTCTAGTAGATGTTTTGAATAAAGAACGCGCTAAATTGGTAAATGCATCGAGATATTCCTAAAAGCCGTTGTGAACCAGTGTTGCGAAATATTGATAATAAAATTTGTTACCATATAAAACATAAAAAGTAGGAAAATTTTAAAGAAAAGTCTAGTCACTATTTACCCGACTGCCAAGAAGGGTTATGTGTTTCACGCGTATCTGGGTATGTGGATTTCTTTAAACTCTGGAAACATCCCAGCGGCAGGATGGATTTTTATGAATGAGGTCTCTATCGATTCGTCTTAACCGTCCGATGGTTATAGGCTAGGTTCTGTTTTTATGCATTCAAAATGGCGGCCGTAAAATACAAAAGGGCTGTAAAGACGAAAAAAAATTTTACGGACCCTATTGAGTGGCATATCATTGGATAGGTCTTTCAAAATGAATTATTGATTATTTTACAATAAGAAGCTACGTTTAAATATTACACAACCTGGAAGTTGTGTCGGTAGGATCTCTACATTTACTTTAACTCTAACCTTCATGGACATATATAGGCCTCATCAAAGCAGTGTTTATAGATAGGAACTAACAATTAAACGCAACTTAAAAGTCATCAATACAAGTAAATAAAAAAATGGGTAAATAATATAAAAAAATAGTTTCACATTGATGAGAAATAATTAATTAGTTAGCTTTTTACGCCGTCGGGTTTTTTGATTTTTTAAATTTGTTTTTATTGAATTGGTTATTAATATTTTAATTAGTTGGTGTATTTATATGTTTTAATTTTATTTAGAAATATTACTTATATAGTCTCGACCGTATGTGAAAAATCTATATGCATACCTGAATCAGGTAAACTTGTTAAATAAATACATAAAATATAAAATATTTATGTCTTATCATAGACATATAAGCTCTGATTTATTTAATCCTTCTTCTGACATATTTATGCGACTACGTTTTCGTGCAATCTAATTTATTATTTATTTAACTAAAGCATGTTGAGGAAATATTTACTTTTGAAAATTCTTAGCTTACTAAGAAACTCGTTGAAATATATAGACTTAAAAATAAACAGATTCGCTCATTTTACGTCTAACCAATATCTCCAAAGTACCTCTTGGTAATTAATACTTCTAAATTTTTGCATTGTAAATTGTACCTACTGTCCGATTTAAGCTTTATTAAATGGAGAATATTCCTGTTTGAAATAACTTAGAAGGTATTTCGTATCATATTTTATCCTTCAAAACGAAAGTCATTTTGAAATGGAAAGATGCGTAAAATCATATTAGAATTATTCAAAGATATAAATGGAACAAGTAAGCCTTAAAACATGCCGTCTAATTTAAAAGCAAGTAATATGAAAAAAAAAAAAAAAGTCAGTTCCTACTTAGGTCATCAAAGAAAATTTAATATAATCCCATAAGCTAAAATTAGTTTTTGTTGCATTAAAATATCTCAATTTGTTGATTTTCTATAAGCAAGTAAACCCTATTTGTTTACAATGGAAGTCTATTGGAATTTGGCAAAATATTAGAGATATCGCCAAGTTGGTGTCATTTTTTATGACTGATTTTGGTCGCCAAATTTAGCGATAAACTTGGCGGTATTTGGCGACTGAATAGGGTCCCCCCTATGGTAACCCTTATTATAGGTATGAAGATGCATTAAATGCTGTTCAAAAAACAATGGCCGCCATTTTTTCTCCCGTATAAAACTAAAATTAATTAATTAAAATTTAATTAATGAAATAATATTTGAAAAAAACTGTATTAACATCAAGTGTCATCCACTACAAGTTAAAAAAATTATTTGAACATGAGTGGATGAATAATAAGTATTTTATTAACGATTGACAATTCGAACAAGATATATACAGGGTGCAATATGTTACCTATCGCCGACCTTTAATTTCTCAACCGCTGGTCGTAGACATATAGTTCCAATTACAAAAACGTTTCAGATGAGGTAAATATTAACGTTGTGGCATTATTTCAAGTAAAAAATGAATTTTATAAAAATTACGAAAACTAACTTTTTATACGGTCCCCCAGTCCCTATAGTTACATTTAGTAAAAGTTTACGCATATCATAACAGATATAAAACAAAAAGTTTGACATCTGTACCACAAAAATTGACACAGTTATTAAATTTCAATGTTTGAGATTTTTGCACCCGATTTCGTCTTTCATTGAGGGATCAGTTAAAAGATGAATTAAAGCAATTCAAGAACAAAATTAGGTTGCAATGTCCTTTTTATGACGAAACCACCTTTAGCCGGTATCGTCGGTACGTTTGAATGTTGTTCGACCCATAAAAGTTAGCTCAAATTTTTAGATGAAATAACCCTATTTCGTCATTTCCCGATTTGGCGATACTGGCTAAAGGTGGTTTCGTCGTTAAAAGAACATTGCAAGCTAATTTTGGTCTCGAATTACTTTAATTCATCTTTTAACTGATCCCTCAATGAAAGACAAAATCATGTGCAAAAATCTCAAACTTTGAAATTTAATAACTGTGTCAATTTTTGTAGTACAGATGTCAAACTTTTTGCGTTATATCTGTTATGATATGTGTAACATTTTACTAAATATAATTATAGGGACTGGGAGACTGTATAAAAAGTTAGTTTTTGTAATTTTTATCAAATTGATTTTTCACTTTAAATAATGTCACAAACATGAATATTTACCTCATTTGAAACGTTATTTGTAATTAGAATTATATGTCTACGACCAACGGTAGTAGTTATATTTTGCCGGTTCTACATAAGTGGCACGGTGGCACGACCTTGAATGACCTCTGCGCGACCTCTGCATTTGGTATGAAGGTCATGCTGCGTACTCTTGGAGGCGGGGTCAAGGTTATGCGCCATCTTATAGTACGAGGGATTATTTTGAGTTTGATTTTTTACTAATGATAATTAATTTTAATTGAGGGACTTTAACTTTTTTCGGGATAATTTTTGAAGATTGATTTTTTTCGTCGTGCTATAGTACGAGGTGTTATTTTGAATTGGATTTTTTCATTAATGATAATTAAGAAATTTTAATTGGGGACTTTAACTTTTTTCGGGATAATTTTTGAAGATTGAATTTTTTAGAGATTAATTTCTTTTAGTCGTACGAGGGGTTATTTTGAGTTTGATTTTTTTCATTAATGATAATTAAGAAATTTTAATTGGGGGACTTTAACGTTTTTAGGGATAATTTTTGAAGATTAAAATTTTAGGAATAGATTTTTTTTTCTCACCGTTTTATAGTGCGAGGGGTTATTTTGAGTTTGATTTTTTCATTAATGATAAATAAGAATTTTTTATTGGGGGACTTTAACTTTTTGGGGGTAATTTTTGAAGATTGAAATTTTAGGAGATTGATTTTTTTTTTTTTTTTTTTTTTTTTTCGTCGTACTACAGTACAAGGGGGTATGTTTGCATTTATGCGCAATTTAGAAATTTTTATTGCGAAACTTAAAATTTTTAGGGAGTAATTTTAAGAGATAGAATTTTTTCGCGAACATTAATTTTTAGAGGTCGAACATTAATTTTTAGAGCTCTTCAGTTTTCGATATTATTTTTACTTGTGAAAAAGAACTTGTGTCATTCATCTATAATAATAAAGAAAGAAGTTTGTGTGCGAGTGAGTGAGTGAGTGTGTCGACGGCGTTCTGAAGAGACCACTGCACGTAGAGATACAAAATTTGGGGAAAAGGTACGTCTATATATGAAGTTTTGCACCTCGAAGCCCGATTTTCGATTTTTTGATTAGATTTTTTTTTAATTTTTTATGTGATTTTTAGCGCTTTTTTTATGTTTCGAGGCGATTTTTCCATATGAGAAGAATATGGTTTCTTTCTTTTAACCCAATATACTAAATTTTATTCTCTTTTCAAAAAAGTTTATTCGGAATTCGTGCAGCGATTTTTGAATTTTTGGCGAATTTTTCATGCAATTATTGAACAGCATTTAATACATTTCCATACCTATAAGGAGGTTACCGTAGAGGGACATAGTTCTGTCGCCAAATGCAGCTAAGTTTGTCGCCGACTTGGCGGTATATCGCCAAATTATAAATTTTAATGCAACAAAAACCAATATTAACTTAAGGGATTATATTAATTAGATTTTTCCCATTAGGAAAAATAATACAGTTTCTTTCTTTTAACGCAATATAGTAAATGTTGTTCTCTTTTCAAAAAAGTTTATTCGGAATTCGTGCAGCGATTTTTGAATTTTTAGCGAATTTTTTATGCGATTATTGAACAGCATGTAATACATGTCCATACCTATAAGGGGGGTTACCCTAGGGGTGATCCAGTTCTGTCACCAAATAACGCCAAATTTGTCGACAATTTGGCGGTATATCGCCAAATTTGGCTACCAAAATGAGTCGCCAAAAGTGACGCCAACTTGGCGATATCTCTAATATTTCGCCAAATTCCCATAGACTTCCACTGTAAAACAATAGGGTTCACTTGCCTACAGAAAAACAACAAATTGAGATATTTTAATGCAACAAAAACTAATATTAACTTAAGGAATTATATTAATTATATTTAAGGGAGCCCTAGTAAATTAATTACGAATAAAAGTAGCATGATTTAATGTTTAGCTTGATTTTCAAAACATAAATTTTAAGAGAGCCCAAAGGTCAAAGGGAACTTGAAACTTTTATCCAATTATAGTAAATTTTGACTTTCATGATTTTTGAACGTTTTGTGATTTTTAATGCGCTTTTTACGTTTCTTCGCGATCTGCTGCAATTTTTTGACATTCCATTATTGATCTAAAGTACATTCTGCCCTCATTTCAATAAAGTTTATTCGGATTTCGTATAGCAATTTTCGAATGTTTCGGGAATTTTGTATGTGATTTTTAGTGTATTTTAGCGATTTGCTACTATTTTTCCACATTAGTGAAAGGAATCAACTTGCAATCTTCGAGCATAATATATATATATATTCTCTTTTCAGAATTTGAGAAGCGATTTAAATTTTTTTCGCGATATCTTATTGTGATTTTCAGAGCTTTTTCGTAATTCCTGCTGTTTTTTGACGTACCCGGGCAACGCCGGGCAAGTTCGCCAGTAACGAATAAATGAATGCATAATTAAGATTTTAAAATAATTAATTTAATTTATGAACGCATAATTAAGATTCAACATTACATCACTCAAAACGAATTTAATTTATGAACGCATAATTGAGATTAAACATTATGTCACTCAAAACGAATTTAATTAATAAATGCATTATTTAGATTTAACAATGTGTAGTGATAACTAATACAATGAACGCATAATATAGAATTTATATCAAATTGGGGGGTCATTTTTTCTCATAGATTTATTTAAAATAAAATTGGAATATTTATTAATACTTTATTACCAATTTAACGCATGTGTCACATTTATTTAGGATTACATTAAAACTATTATGAAATTCGACCTTTTAAAACACATACTTTTTAAATTTATTCATTAACTGTGGGAATACTCGTCACGTCATGAATGAGTCATCGCGAATAAATGAGTTTTCTTTCGTAAACATGAAGTTTAGCGAAGGTTTTTAATAAATATATCGTGGTTTATAAATAGTAACACTTTTTTTAAATAATAATTCCGCACAGTGAACTTTAAACATTTAGTCTAGTTTTAATGTCAATCTAGTTCAAATTTTACTAAGTTTTCACGTTACGTAATAGAGGTCACGTGATATCATCACCAATCACAGTTCATTCGTTATCATTAATGCACACGCGCCTCTATGAGTGTATAAATTTGCATGCAACGAGACGTTATCATTATTCTAAGTGCTGAGATAGCTGCGTGAAGACGCTTTCGACTGTTCAGTAATTTTAGTTAGTATTTGCTTGTGTTAAAATGGAACAAGTCCGCCATTCATATGAATCCAACACGATGTTTCATACCCTTTCACCAGAATTGAAGTACCAAGACATGAAAGTTTCATCACATCATGTTTCGAAGAATGAAGTGCCGCAAACCCTGCATTCTTCTGATTACAACACGATGAGTCAACCACTTTCTCCAGAATTGAAGGACCAAGACATGGAAGTTTCATCGCAACCTGTTTCGAATAATGAAGTGCCCGCCTCTTCATCAGATCTACAGAAGTTTTCTTTTGTGTGTAATGTGTGCAACAAAGCTTTTTCTCAAAAGTTTATATTAAATAGACATATGAAATCTTACTTGCAGAAAAAACCATTTCCATTTGATTTGTGTGAAAAAAGTTTTATTCAAAATAGTGATTTTCAGCAACATAGGAAAATTCATTCAACGACCCCGATAATTTATAATTGTGAATTATGGGGTGAAGGGTTTTCGAGAAAACGGGTCATGATTTGACATAGGAAGATTCATTCAAAGTCTCCTGTGATTTTTTACTGTGAATTTTGTAGAGAAGTGTTTTCGAGAAAGCGCGATTTATTAAAACATAAGATTATCCATAAGCCTTCCAAGCAATTTAAATGCAATGAATGTGAGGAAGTGTTTTCGATTAAACGTGTTTTATTAATACATAAGATTATCCATAAGCCTACGAAGCAATTAAATTGCAATGAATGTGGGGAAGTTTTTTCAAGAAAGCGGGACTTAATTAAACACAAAAAGATTCATAAGTCTCGCAGGAAATATAAATGTGCGCAATGTACCGAACTACTCAACTGCAAATATGATTTATTACGTCATGTGAGTACTTCACATAAGGTTTCATGCAAACCTGTTAAATCATCATCTTTAAAAGATATGTTATATGAAAAGGTTAAGCATTTTAAAAGATTTAATGCACTCGGTATTTTTACTAAAATTATGATTGATTCGAATGAGGAGAATGACAAAGACTTTATCACATTTTTTGATAGTGTTCGACCAGACGTTTCGAACGAATTACATTATCAGATTGAAGTAAAAAAGTCCATGAAATGGTATGCAACTGTACAAGCTATTGTTAGCCGTGTAACTAATGAGGGTGACATAGAGACTGCAACTCCCTCTTTTCATTCTAAAACTGTGCTCGAATTAACGAATCAAAATTTAACTGTGCATATTGAGGAAGCCTTTTCAAAAATGATGAATTCTATGTGAAATTCACTGAACGTGGTTCTAATTGGGTTTTAGAACAAATTTTGAACATTGACTTGTCGACAGCTAAATATAATTGGAATTAAAATATTTATACCCTTTTTTATGATTTTTCAATTTTGTAACTGCTATTTAAAATGCTCAATAAATATTATGTGATTTTAAATGCTTAGTGTTTTTATTTAAAAATAATTTTCATATTAACTATTTTTTTTAATTTACTAAAGTCAAATTTTTTTTGAATACACTAGAATTTGGCTGAACATATCTATCTCACATACTTAAACTACTTTTTAAATTCTTGATTAAGTTTCATAAATGCTTGGCAAAAATCAAATATTTTCTAAATGTTAAAGAGAAATAAGAATTCACATGTAAATTGCAGTTACCTTTTTCGAACACATCTACTTTATGCACTTATTTGAATAATGGAGAAGACAAGTTCTTCTTTAGTGATACTTCAAATCACTGGCAAGTTTAGACAAGTCATGGTTGAGTCATTTATGGCTTTTTCCACATAGATGATGTCACTGATTATGTATAGATAAAAAAATTTTTGACTCTGAAGCTATAATTGCAATTAACAAAACTCCTCTAATTGATTTTTAGAATTGATTTTTTAATAATTAAAATAATTATTTAGTTAATCTTTTAAAAATAAATTATTTTTAATTCTATTCAATGAAAATATAAAAAATTAATAAAGTCATTCTGCAAACTCTTCTCAAATTTACTATATTTAACTTGCGCGAAATAAAATCGTACCTTCCACTATGCTAACTAGGAAGGGAATAACTGATAACATTCATGCTTATCTACTAACCAAAGATCGCATGCGCTGTGCTGACTAGTAACATCACTGATTGCTGATAAGATTAGAACTTGCATTCATTTCTTCCCAAAGCAAGAGTACGAGCTAGACGTGTCTAGGTAGGTAACAATTCAAGTTCTTTTTTTAATAAGTTTTTAATATGTAGTGTAGACAACTATAACATTTTTTTTTCCTTTTTCAGAAAAATTTCACTATTAAATAAAATTTTTTTTAACCAAACGCTTTAAAACTTCTACATTTTATTGTTAATCCACAAATATACTATAAATATATATTCCTATGTGTGTGTGTATTTGTAAGTGTGGAAAAAATTTAAAAGGTAAACATATTAACAGTTAATAATAAATATATATATTTCAAGTCAGTATTTAAGATTTGAAAAACGCTAAAAATTATTAAAAACGATTTTTTTTTTATTATTTTGTTTCAAATTAACGAATATGTTTTTTATACATATGTTAACATAACAAATGTTTTAAATATTTCGATGCTATTTCCAAGTTAGCCAATTTATACTTTTTGAATATGCATTTATATATTTATAAATTTTAATGTTTTATGTTTTTACTGACTAGTGAACGCATATCCCCTTTTAATTATTTATCCCAGCTATCGTTTATTTACACAATAAACCAACCAACCAACTGCTTTTCAAACAACTATATGATTATCATAACAACCCAAAACCTTTTATCTACTCATATGCAAACATTTTAAAAAACTAGAGTCCACATTTTCAATCGAATAAAACAATGACTTATCAAATAGGTTATGTCCAAACTTGAATTATACCTTAAATGTGATATTATTAAACTAGCTACTAACATGTCATTACTAAACTAACTTGTAAAAATAACATGATAACTTGTTTTCACTATACTAACTTAATAATTTTCGTAGGTTTTATATAATAATCGACATGTTTGGTTATCTCTCACCATAGTTTTCTAAAATAAATCCCAAAAAGTTTGCTACTATTAAAAAACATGCTTTTAATTCAGATTGTTTTCACTCTTATTATTTTAAAACATAAAACACAAAATATTTTTATTAAATAATCACTATTTTTCACAAGTTTGCAATATAAGTAATTTGTAAATTTTTATGCTAACTAAGATTAGTAGTATTCACACTATTACAAATTATTGTTTTAAAATTAATCAAAAATATTTAATACTATTAAATTTTAATTTAAAATACATTTTACAATAAAAACATACAAAATTATACTTATCTAATACGACAGCTAGTTGAACACACAACCATCTTGTACAAAAACTCCAGGCGAAATGAATAATTCTAAGTCCTTATCAGCTAATCTTATCACTGATTAGATTATCACAAGATCTGTGTGACGTCACTAGTCACGTGACGTATATCACGCGACTAATGGTGGCTATTCTAGATTTCAATTAGTACATTTCCTCTAATTGGTTTTTATAAAAATGTTTTTATTAAATTAATTATCAGCATTAATTATTAGAATTAATAATTTTTGAAATTAAATATTTCTTAGTACATAGATACTAAGCTTTGTTTCAATACATAGTATTTATACTAAGAAATATTTAACAACAAGAAAACAAGTTATCATGTTATTTTTAAAAGTTAGTTTAGTAATGACACGCTAGTAGCTAGTTTAATAATGTCACATTTAAGGTATAATTCAAGTTTGGACATAACCTATTTGATTAGTCATTGTTTTATTCCATTGAAAATGTGGACTCTAGTTTTTTAAAATGTTTGCATATGTGTAGGTAAAAGGTTTTGGGTTGTTATGATAATCATATAGTTGTTTGAAAAGCAGTTAGTTGGTTGGTTTATTGTGTAAATAAACGATAGCTGGGATAAATAATTGAAAAGGGATATGCATTCACGAGTCAGTAAAAACATAAAACATTAAAATTTACAAATATACAAATGCATATTCAAAAAGTATAAATTGGCTAACTTGGAAATAGAATCGAAATATTTAAAACATTTGTTATGTTAAAATATGTATAGAAAACATATTCGTTAATTTGAAACTAAATAATAAAAAATAAATAATAAAATTTTTAATAATTTTTAACGTTTTTCAAATCTTAAATACTGTCTTGAAATATATATATTTATTATTAACTATTAATTTGTTTACCTTGTAAATTTTTTCCACACTTACAAATACACACACACATAGGAATATATATTTATAGTATATTTGTGAATTAACAATAAAATTTAGAAGTTTTAAAGCGTTTGGTTAAAAAAAAATTTATTTAATAGTGAAATTTTTCTGAAAAAGGAAAAAAAAATGTTATAGTTGTCTACACTACATATTAAAAACTTATTAAAAAAAGAACTTGAATTGTTACTTACCTAGACACGTCTAGCTCGTACACTTGCTTTGGCAAGAAATGAATGCAAGTTCTAATCTTATCAGCAATCAGTGATGTCACTAGTCAGCACAGCGCATACGATCTTTGGTTAGTAGATAAGCATGAATGTTATCAGTTATTCCCTTCCTAGCTAGCATAGTGGAAGGTATGATTTTATTTCGCGCGAGTTAAATATAGCAGATTTGAGAAGAGTTTGCTGAATGACTTTATTAATTTTTTATATTTTCGTGGAATAGAATTAAAAATAATTTATTTTTAAAAGATTAACTAAATAATTATTTTAATTATTAAAAAATCAATTCTAAAAATCAATTAGAGGAGTTTTGTTAATTGCAATTATAGCTTCAGAGTCAAAAAAATTTTTATCTACAAATAATGAGTGACATCATCTATGTGGAAAAAGCCATAAATGACTCATCAATGACTTGAATGACTTGTCTAAACTTGCCAGTGATTTGAAGTATCATTAAAGAAGAACTTGTTTTCTCCATTATTCAAGTAAGTGCATAAAGTAGATGTGTTCGAAAAAGGTAAGTGCAATTTATATGTGAAATCTTATTTCTCTTTAACATTTAGAAAATATTTGTTTTTTGCAAGCATTTATGAAACTTAATCAAGAATTTAAAAAGTAGTTTAAGTATGTTCAGCCAAATTCTAGTGTATTCAAAACAAAGTTTTGACTTTAGTAAATTTAAAAAAAAATAGTTAATATGAAAATTATTTTTAAATAAAAACGCTAATCTTTTAAAGTCACATAATATTTATTGATCGTTTTAAATAGCAGTTACAAAATTGAAAAATCATACAAAAAAGAGTATAAATGTTTTAATTCCAACTATATTTAGCTGTTGACAAATCAATGATCAAAATTTGTCCTAAAACTAAATTAGAACCACGTTCAGTGAATTTCTCATAGGAATTCATTTTTTTTGAAAAGGCTTCCTCAATATGCACAGTTAAATTTTGATTCGTTAATTCGAGCACAGTTTTAGAATGAAAAGAGGGAGTGGCAGTCTCTATGTCCCCCTCATTAGTTACACGGCTAACAATAGCTTGTACAGTTGCATACCATTTCATTGACTTTTTTACTTCAATCTGATAATGTAATTCGTTCGGAACGTCTGGTCGAACACTATCAAAAAATGTGATGTGTGCACAAGTCTTTGTCATTCTCCTCATTCGAATCAATCATAGTTTTAGTAAAAATATCGAGTGCATTAAATCTTTTAAAATGCTTAACCTTTTCATATAACATATCTTTTAAAGATGATGATTTAACAGGTTTGCATGAAACCTTATGTGAAGTACTCACATGACGTAATAAATCATACTTGCGGTTGAATAGTTCGGTACAATGCACACATTTATATTTCTTGCGAGACTTATGAATCTTTTTGTGTTTAAGTCCCGCTTTCTTGAAAAAACTTCCCCTTATTCATTGCAATTTAAGTGCTTGGTAGGCTTATGGATAATCTTATGTATTAATACATCACGTTTAATCGAAAACACTTCCTCACATTCATTGCAATTAAATTGCTTGGAAGGCTTATGGATAATCTTATGTTTTAATAAATCACGCTTTTTCGAAAACACTTCTCTACAAAATTCACAATCAAAAATCACAGGAGACTTTGAATGAATCTTCCTATGTCTAATCATGATCCGTTTTCTCGAAAACACTTCACCACATAATTCGCAATTATAAATTATCGGGGTCTTTGAATGAATTTTCCTATGTTGCTGAAAATCACTGTTTTGAATAAAACTTTTTTCACACAAATCACATGGAAATGGTTTTTTCTGCAAGTGAGATTTCATATGTCTATTTAATATAAACTTTTGAGAAAAAGCTTTGTTGCACACATTACACACAAAAGAAAACTTCTGCAGATCTGATGAAGAGGCGGGCACTTCATTATTCGAAACAGGTTGCGATGAAACTTCCATGTCTTGATCCTTCAATTCTGGAGAAAGGGGTTGACTCATCGTGTTGTAATCAGAAGAATGCAGGGTTTGCGGCACTTCATTCTTCGAAACATGATGTGATGAAACTTTCATGTCTTGGTACTTCAATTCTGGTGAAAGGGTATGAATCATCGTGTTGGATTCAGATGAATGGCGGACTTGTTCCATTTTAACACAAGCAAATACTAACTAAAATTACTGAACAGTCGAAAGCGTCTTCACGCAGCTATCTCAGCACTTAGAATAATGATACGTCTCGTTGCATGCAAATTTATACACTCATAGAGGCGCGCGTGTGCATTAATGATAACGAATGAACTGTGATTGGTGATGATATCACGTGACCTCTATTACGTAACGTGAAAACTTAGTAAAATTCGAACTAGATTGACATTAGAACTAGACTAAAAGTTTAAAGTTCACTGTGCGGAATTATTATTTAAAAAAAGTGTTACTATTTATAAACCACGATATATTTATTAAAAACTTTCGCTAAACTTCATGTTTACGAAAAAAAACTCACTTATTCGCGATGACTCATTCATGACGTGACGAGTATTCCCACAGTTAATGAATAAATTTAAAAAGCATCCGTTTTAAAAGGTCTAATTTTATAATAGTTTTAATGTAATCCTAAATAAATGTGACACATGCGTTAAATTGGTAATAAAGTATTAATAAATATTCCAATTTTATTTTAAATAAATCTATGAGAAGAAATGACCCCCCAATTTGATATAAATTCTATATTATGCATTCATTGTATTAGTTATCTCTACACATTGTTAAATCTAAATTATGCATTTATTAATTAAATTCGTTTTGAGTGCCGTAATGTTTAATCTCAATTATGCGTTCATAAATTAATTTCATTTTGAGTGATGTAATGTTCAATCTTAATTATGCGTTCATAAATTAAATTAATTATTTTAAAATCTTAATTATGCATTCATTAATTCGTTATGAATGACACAATATTAAATGAATGTTGAAATCATATGAGTCAATCATTAATAGTGTTTTTAATTTGAAATATATCTCTGAAAAAAAAGAAAGAAATCCAATTACGCTACACATAAATTTCTAATTCTCATAAGCTAATCTAAATTTGTGACCCTCATTAATCAATCGAAATTAAAATCTAATATTCTGTTACTCAGTGTGTAAAGGAAAAACCCTTATCTCCTTATCTAGATAAAGTGAATCACTCCTAAGTGTGAGCAACATAACACAAATTCAGTATAGTGGAGCTTGCCTTGCAGAAACATGCGTTTCTCGAAGGCTCCGAGATTTTACCGTGTCGAAATATATTAAAGTAAGTGCGCTTTCTTTTTCGAAAATATATGTAACATCAAATAGTGTTTTAAACTTAGGTATTGAGTAGTTTTATTCTAAAAAGCGCAATTATTAATATTAGCATAAATTTGCAAAAAGTGTGTTTTTTTCCCAATATCTTATTAAAAATTCAAAGTGTTTGGATGAAACATTCAAAAATTATATATGTTTAAAAAGCGCTTCGTTTATAAAATCGATTTTCTAGTTTTTAAAAATATGTAACTTTCCGAAAACATGCGTAAAATTTTTTTTAAGCGACATTGATTATTCAAACGTACCCTTTAATAGGTAACCCTGTATTTTAGATATATATATATGTTGAAAAGGGGGGGGGGGTGGGATTTCCTAATACCTTAAAAAGGGACACTCTATATTTTTCTCAAAATATATTTTCATATGGATTAAGCAATACATACAAACCTAAAAATTGCAAAACAAATCGTAAACCCATATCCTTATAAATATCTTACCAATTTCTATTTATGACTAAAACCGCGAAAAAATATTCACTAATCTAACACGGATTCAGTAAAAAAATTCTAAAGTTTAGAAGTACTATTTAAAAGGTGGGTTGATTTTGAAGTCCGCTTATCTACACTAAACCCGAAGGGGGAGTACCCTTCATGGAGGTCTTTCTAAGGAAACCTAACCCGTATTTACGCATGGAAATCCATGGCTCGAATAAAACTCCGAACGATTAGGCCGACGGGCGCGATTGGGATCGAACCCAGCACTTCCCGTCTACCAGCTTCGAGAGCAGAACCTCACAGCCATTGGTTGGGTAGTACTATTTAAAAATTCGCAAAAAAAATTCTAACACTAAATGACAAAATTCACATGTGGTCTCATTCATAATTTTAATTAATACTAAATATTCGAGCGCATACGTCACTAAATTGAATCTCGTAAAGTCCTCTCATCAAATTTATGTTTAAAATTCCATTTTTATCTAAAAATTTGCGTTAAGGAATATTTAAAAGTCTCCCAATTAAAATTTTTAATTAATGTTTAAAATTCGATTGCTAAGGGAAAATCGCGTAAAAGAAAAAATATTTTTAAGTTCTCAAATTAATATTAAAAATCGCCATTAGTAATAACTCTAACACAAAAATTGCGCCCCTAAAAATTTTAAGTCTCCTCATTAAAATTTCTTAATTATCATTAATTTACCTTTTACATAAAAAAATTACACTACAAACTGAAGTAAACTAAAAAAATTCTATCGCCTAAAATTACCCCCAAAAAATTTGAAGTCTCCCAATAAAAATTTCTAAATTACGCATAAATTAATTTCTTTTTCACAAGTAAAAATATTATCGAAAACTGAAGAGGTCTAAAAATTAATGTTCGCGAAAAAATTCTATCTCCTAAAATTACTCCCTAAAAATTTTAAGTTTCGCAATAAAAATTTCTAAATTGCGCATAAATGCAAAAATACCCCCTTGTACTGTAGTACGACGGAAAAAAAAAATCAATCTCCTAAAATTTCAATCTTCAAAAATTACTCCCAAAAAGTTAAAGTCCCCCAATAAAAATTTCTTAATTATCATTAATTAAAAAAATCAAACTCAAAATAACCCCTCGCACTATAAAACGGTGAGAAAAAAAAATCTATTTCCTAAAATTTTAATCTTCAAAAATTACCTCCAAAAAAGTTAAAGTCCCCCAATTAAAATTTCTTAATTATCATTAATGAAAAAATCAAACTCAAAATAACCCCTCGTACTGTAGTACGACTAAAATAAATTAATCTCTAAAAAATTCAATCTTCAAAAATTATCCCGAAAAAAGTTAAAGTCCCACAATTAAAATTAATTATTATTAGTAAAAAATCAAACTCAAAATAATCCCTCGTACTATAAGATGACGCATAACCTTGACCCCGCCTCCAAGAGTACGCCACATGACCTTCATACCAAATGCAGAGGTCGCGCAGAGGTCATTCAAGGTCGTGCCACCGTGCCACTTATGTAGAACCGGCAAAATATAACTACTAACGGTTGAGAAATTAAAGGTCGGCGATCGATAACATATTGCACCCTGTATAGGGAGAGTTTGAACTAATAGTAGGAAGTGAATAATTACAATTTTGAGCCTATTCTGATGCAGTATATATTTTAATCAATTTCTTTTAATTTCATATTTATTTTATTTCATTTCATTGGTAGATTTTAGTTTAGCATCAATATCCGCTATCTTATTACAGTCTTTTATTACACAGTCTCAACCAGTCTTTTCAATATATATATATGTAATTTTGTAATAAAAGTTTAACCCATTTTTTAATATGCTAGAATTATAAACATTTACGTTCACAGATGGGCGTAAAATGAACGAATGATAAATATTTATTCCACTTACTTTTTGCTGATGATCAAAGGATAATTGCACAAGATGAGTACGATATTGACTATATGATGAGAAAACCCTTGGACACATATACGGAAAGGGGACTAAATATCAATTTTTGGGAAAACTGCATGCTTAAGTCTGTTCTTAACTGTTCTGCTCAACAAGCGCAAAACGCTTTGACACATTTACAAGTTCATTTTTTTAACGGAAAGTTATAACATTGGAAAGCCTGGTCATGGAAGTGATTTGGAATTGAACTGTTTTTTTCATTTTTTGATCGATCTATCACCTATTGAGTTATAAAGGATTTTGATCACGTCACAAACACGTTTTTCTTCCGCTCTTGAGTGCTCTTTCTTCCTTCGCGCGGAAATTCGGCTCAAAACCCCCACTTTGACACTATTTTCTGAAAGATCTATTGCGTTTGAAAAAAAATGGAAAAAACAGCTCAATTACATTGTTTCTGCATAACAACACCAGCTAGTTTCATGCATTTTCGAACAAAAATAAATTAAAACTTATGTCAGAAAGTTGCCCTTTTGGATTTGAGAACGCCCTTAACGTCAGGTTTCAAGGAAGATATCATAATAGAAGACAAAGTGATAAAGAGTGTACCTCATTTTAAATGCATGGGATCATAACTACATGAACAGGGTGAAATAAAAATGGAAATAAATAGAAGAGTAGTAACAACAAGAAAAGCAACATCAGCATTAAACTTTGTGTTATGGAGTAGTAATATGATAAGACGAAAAAAGTAATCTATAATACAATCATTGAAAGTATTTTATTATAAGGTGCAGAAAATCGGACAATCAATAAAGCAAATGAAGAGAAACCATTGGCAACGGAAATGGATTATTGGAGGAGATCGGCAAGAAAATCGAGATTTTAAAGAAAGACAAATATTGAAACTAGAAAACAGGAATTCTGCTTTTTCAGAATTTAATGTCGCCCGCGATGAATAAAAAAATATGTATTTTAAGACTTACAGCACACGCTTTTATTTGATGTAAAATGACGTCATTCTCATCCGCTTAAGAATTCCACTTTACGATTCACTCTTAAACATCTACAATAAAGTATGCATAGGACGTCACTATCGCGAAATAATACACAAATGCAGCAAAAAGATGCCGTCATTAAAGAAACTCGACGAAAAAACAAAAACGGCTGTCTAATGATTCATAGGCCTTCATTTGTTAGTAACATTAATATAGAAACGTTAAAATTAAATATAGTTTATAATAGCTCTATGTTTTAACAGAAACCATTCGTTTATATTTTTTCAAAATAGCACGTACTTTAATTACATTTTCTTTCGGTTGTTATGAAAAAATGGAAACAAAAATATATAATTAATGTTTCACAACTATTTTTCCTTTACTTTCTACAGAAGTGGAGCACTTACTTTGCCAATATTAAACAAATGGCTCCAAAAATTACAAAAAAAAATTAATATTTCAAAAATGAATGGAGATGCAGTTTTCAAAATAATTGCATTTAAAAGTCCTTTTCTTTTCCAATACGACGGTATAAAAATTGAAAATGTGCGATGCTTAGAAGTTAAAAATATTGCTATAGAGTATTTAATCGTACTGCTTTGTTTTACGGCTGGCTTCTATAAGGTAACGGTAGGTTTCGGATATGACACAAAATAAGCTAGGAGAAAGAACAAGCATACCGTACCGGGAGCTAACAAGAAATCAATTAAATGTGAGGACAAATGTTACGCAAAAGATAGATGAGAAAAGGATGGAAAACAGTTGATTGCCAAGGTCACTAATAAAATGGTAACAGGAAGGAAGGAACAGAAGAGGAAGACCGAGAAAATGTTGAGCAATAACCTTAAACAAAATATGGACTGGGAGAGGCAGAGGCGGAGGACTGAGTTGAGTGGCGAAGGAAGTTACATTTAGATTTTGGTTGAGAAAAACTTCAAATGCGGGGAAACTCCTAACGAAGAAGACGTTCACAACTGTGATTCAGATGACAATAGATATTTGGATATTTCTAGAACATGATTATAATTTAAAGCTTTGATTTTAAGGCATATTCTTGTTAGCCGCCATAGATGATCAATCGTCTAATACTCACTGTAACTCATACAATTGTGAGTTGAAACAACCATGGATTTAATGAAGCGCAAATAATTGTCGTTAAATTATGCCAAATAGTTCTGAAATTGCAACAGTAAAACATTTTAAAGAAAAAAAAGTACCAAATTAAATTATAAATAAAAAATAAAGTGTATATTTTTTTAATATATGCGGTTTTATCAATGAATAGTTTAGTATTAATTAGTTTACGATTACACGTTAAGAAATCTATTTAGAAATTCTAAAAGGATAGGTTAAATAATGTTTCATTTTTTCTTTCTTGATGCCCATCTTAAAAACAGAGCGAAATTCTATATTTTTTTATTAAGTTCACTTGTTTGCTCTTTGTACCAAGCAAAAAAAGAAAAAAAGAAAAAAAAAACAGTCTAATTTTCAAAATTGAGTTCGGTGCCCACATCAAATTAAGGTATTATAACAGAAATTTTGAGGCAAAAACATAAATTGCAATAAAAAAAATTAGGCTTGATTTTTAAGATGAACATTGAATACTTATTTAGAGAAAGTGTTTGTTTTTTTTTTACTATTTTTAATTTATACTTATTTTTTTAATAATCTTGAGGTTAATCTGCATTTTTTATTATATTTACTTTTCTATAGGCTTGCTATTAATTCCCAACTGTGATAACTCTGCCGCTAATTACTTTACATTATTGTAGTAAATATTCTTTATTATGATAAAATTTAAGAAAAATCAAACTTGAAAATTATTGAAGAAATGTTTGAAGAAAAGTCCATCCACTCTTTAAAATTATCTGTCGAATTTAATAACGTTTATTAAATTCGACCATTAAATCCGATGAAATAGCAATGATAGCACTGCCACTAACTACTTCACATTATTGTCAGCAGTAAATAGTCTTTATTTAGATAGAGTTAAAAAAAATCATACTTGAAAATTGTTGAAGAAAAGTTTGAAGGAATATATTGAATAATAATTTGATCTAAAATCTATCCACTCTTAATAAATATCTATTGAATTTAATAATATTGTTTCATATTATAACTAATTGGTGCATTTAAATTATTTAAAATGTTTGAATTTCAATTACAAATGGTAGTTGCACAATATTCATACTGTATAAAACACTTTTAAAATTCATAAATTATCATAATTAAAATTCATAAATCAGTTTAAAATTAAATAATTTTAAAATTTATGGAAACACGCTCATAAATTTCACAAAGTATAATATATTTCTATTTTATGATAGACTTAAAAGCATTTATTTCTTTAAGCCTTCTGTTGAAATCTTTATGCGAGATCGTTTTCGTACAAACGAATTTAATATTTATTTAACTAAGTCATAATGAGGAACTAGTATTGACTTTTCAGAATTCTTAGCTCGCGGACATGTATAAATTTAGAAGTGAACAGTTGCTGTCATTTGACGCCTAACAAATATCTTCCAAGATACCTCTTGGGGATTAATGTTTCAGAGAACATATAATTTTTTACTTTGTAATTTGTACGTAGCTCTAGATTTAAGTTTTATTAAATGAAGAATATTACTGTTTCAAATAATGTAGACGATATTTAATAACATATGTAATCCTTCAAAACGAAGGTCATTTTAAAGTGGATGGGGGTTTATAATGTCAAATAACATATCGTTAATCTAATCACGTTAAAAATTTTCAACTATTAATTAATTAGCCTCTGAATTTCTCAAAAACGTATTTAATTCTATACACAAATCACGCATTCAGTGTTAATATATCTTCTTTTCTAAATCTGAAAATTCAGACGTGTTAAATTTTTCATATGTCATCGTGCTATAATAATGATTTTCATTTTTCATAAATCAATCATTTTCTTGTTCCAGTAAAATATTTTATCATAATGTTACTTTATGCTATTAACTACTTACATCATTCATCAGTAACGCTTTTTCCGTTAAGCTATTATCTTATTATAATAAATCAATCACATTAGACGATTTCATTTCCTTTACAAATTTGTACATTAAGCATATAATAATAATAATAATTATTTTTATGAATGCTATTTTTTCCTTAATATATCTATTTTTATATATTATAAATATCAATTTCATACTTCTTTAATAAAAACCAGTTCATCTATCAAAATATAATTTAACTTGCCTCTTTTAGAACATAAAATTATTGGTTACGATATCATAATGTGTTTTGGTCTTGACCGTTGAAAGGTTTTATTAAACTGTTATTACATTAATATTATGATTTTGAGATAGTGAAATAATTATTTCACTGTCGTTATAATGATTTTAATTGGACACTTCCCAGGCCACGCCAAATTCCATATTTTTTATCATTTTGTTTGAATGTTGGCGAGTTTTATTATTTTTGTATGCCAACACATGAAAACTGCTATTGCTGTTTTTACTAACTCTTTTTACTCTTTTTACTCTGCTTACTCTTTTATTCTTCTGTAACAACAATTCATATTTCTTCAATAAAGATTTGTCGTGCAATATTATGGAGCATCTTTATGTTAAAAGACTTCAGATTTGAATTATCTTTTTGTATAAAAAAGAATCATTTGCTCATACATTTTTACCCATTAATGAAATTGAATAGTGGACATTTACATCATAAGGTTTAAAATCACATTGGAATTATTAAAACACATAAATGAAACAAGTAAGCAATCCCTCGAAACTGATTATTATTATTTTTAATATTTACAATTTCGAGCATATTTCCATGCAATATGTCATTTAATCTTAATTTAATATTAATTTTAATGTGTATACTTCGAATAGAAATATGTCTTTTTATTCAGAGATTTTAGTTTGGCACTAATGTGTGGTATCTTATTTTTAAAATGATCTTGAGGTTAATTTGCTTTTATTAAAAACCTTTCTCTGGGCTTTCTTTTAATTGTCGACTGTAATAATTCTGTCACTAGTTAATTTACATTATTGTAGCCAGTAAATAGTGTTTATTTAGATAGATTTGAGAAAACTTATACTTGAAAATTATTGAAGGAAATGTTAAAGAAACTTAATGAAGAAAAGTTTAAAGAAAAATCTATGCACCCTTTAAAAATATCGTTTGAATTTAATAACATATATTAAAATTATAATTAATTGGTGTATTTGAATTATTGAAAATGTTGGACTTTCACTTACAAATGTCAGTTGCACAGTATTCGTCCTGTATGGAAAATTAAAACTCATTTATTAATACATGCCAACATGTTCATAAATTTCATAAAGTACAAGACAATTCTATCTTATAATAGATTTATAAGCTTTTATTTATTTAAGCATCCTTCTGAAACCTTAATGCGTCAGCATTTTCATACAATCTAATTTATTATTTATTTAAATGATTCATGTAGGGGAAATATTTACTTTTGAAAATTCTTAGAATATTAAGAAACTCGTTGAAATGTATAGACTTAGAAGTAACATAGGCGTAACCAGCCTTTAGAACGAGGGGGTGCCCAGACGTTTGAACCTGAACTTATTGGATACAAACAATATCTTATGTAGTAAAACATGCTAAAACGGAACTCCATGAAACCGGTTGACTTTCCGTTTTAGACAAGTTTTCATCTTAGAAGGTATAATTGTGTGGTATTTCTTTTAAAAAGGGCTCAAACGCGATTTTTGTTTGCGTGAGGAGGGATGAGAAGGGGTTTAAAGCATCAAAACTAAATCTAATGTAAAAAAAAAAAAAAAGATATGTAAATGTCCTTCCATCACAGGTGACATGCAGGTACATCAGTGACATGCTGTAAGACAGTGACAAAATGTGGACACAAGTGTAAAACCTTTTCGCACCCTAACTTCTTATAAAGATTAAAAAAGGCTTTTAATCATGCTGCAGTGATGTCGCTGTACTTGAAAAAACCTGGGTCCCCGAGACCCGGGATTTCCAAAAAACTGGCTCCCTTTTTTACAAAAGCGGGTTCCCACCAATAATAATTTATATTTTAAAGGAATAAATGAAACTTGTTTATTTGTAAAAGATAAATTAAATGCATTAATTATTGTTTTAATAATAATTAAATAATTAATTAAAACCAGTGTTATTTGCACTCAAATAAGATATTTTAAAAAAATATTAAGAGAAATTTGCTTTACTTTTTTTAAAGTAAAAATGCAAAATACAATTTCAATTGTAAAATAATGTTTATTTGAGAGTAGAAGATACCAAGTTCCACTAACAAGTATCACTAATGTTCGCATTTCTTTTAAAAAGGGGTAAGACGGGTTTATTGAAAAAGATATTTTTGCTGAAAAAAAAAATACTTATGTTAAGTAAAGGTGTACTTTTTGTTGAATGAATGGGTGCTTTCATTATACTTCCCATTGAATTATTTGTCAGTATAGATCTCTGTTGGAATCCGACATTTTCCTTGGAAGGGAAATTTACATCTAAATCATCGATAAGCATCAAATCCTAAATTTTCCGAAGGCGGGAGACATTTCAATGCAGGAAGAAGGGGGGGATTTTTCACTGGTCCACCCCCTAAATACATTATCAAAGTACACTGAAATCATGCTGTATTTTTAAGAATCTCATAAAAAAAATTAAATCCCATTTTATGAATTTTCTACCTATAAGTTTAGTTTGCAACTCTTTTTTTGGTGTCTTGACTAAATTCACGTTTTTTCCGCTATCCTTTTGTCGAAATTTGAAATTTTTTCACGAGACTGTCATGAAAATCGTGTTTTCTCCGCGATACTTTGACAAAATTCGGCTTTATTCCTTGATTTTTAACGAAATTCGCAATTTTTTCGCGATCTTTTGACAAAATACGCTATTTTGTCACAGCCCTTTTACGTAAATCGCGTTTTTCCACGATATTCTGATGAAATTTGTGCTTTTTTCGCGATCATTTGACGAAAATTGATTTTTTGCGATTTTTTGACGACATTCGCTATTTTTTAGCGATCCTTTGACGAAATACGCTATTTTTTCGCGTTCCTATGAAGAAAATCGGCTTTTTTCCGTGATATTTTGAAGAAATTTGCGCTTTTTCGCGATCCTTTGACAAAAATCGGCATTTTCCCGCGATTTTTTGACGAAATTCGCTATTTTTTCGCGATCTTTTGACGAAATACGCTAATTTGTCGCGGGACTTTTACGAAAATCGCGTTTTTTTCCCGCGATATTTTGATGAAATTTGCGTTTATTTCCGCAATTTTTTGACGAAATTCGCTTTTTTTCGAGATTCTTTAACGAAATTCGCTATTTTTTCGCGGCCCTTTTACGAAAATCGCGTTTTTTGCGCGATATTTTAATGAGATTTGCACTTTTTTCGCGATCCTTTGACGAAAATCGTTTTTTTTTTTCGCGGACCTTTTGCGAAATTCGCGTTTTTTGCGCGATATTTTGATGAGATTTGCGCTTTTTTCGCGATCCTTCAACGAAAATCGTTTTTTTTCCGCGATTTTTTGACGAAATTACACGTCCCACGAGACGCGTATGAGCTATTTTTTGCGTCCCGTCTCCGATTTTTTCGCGTAATTTACGCGCTATAGAGCGTCCGCGGCATCCCTGTGCTGAAAACTTCTATATGCACAGGGGAACACTGCATGAGATCTAAAATTATCTCTATCAAAGTCTTGTCGATGAAATTTTGCCGGATAATAAATCTCAGATAATACATGCGGTACACCTGTACATACGTACGAAAGTTTTTCAAAATGTGACTCCATGACCTCTTAGGGATCACCAGAGGGACCCAAGACATTTTGGAGGAAAGTCTATGTAAATAATAATTATAATATTATAAATAATTATAATATTCATCAATACCGTAATTTCCAGCCTATAATCCGCGGATCAAACAATCATGCTTCGACCCATAAATTTTATTTCATTATTGAAGTTAAATATTTATCGCGATTGAACAAGTTACGTTGTATGAAACAAGATTTCTGGGTCCGATATTGTTTGATCCGCGGATTATAGGCCGAAAATTACTGTAATTCATGTTTTTACTTCAGAATGTGTCGAATATATTAGGTAAAGCAGCTCATGATAACATACACTAAATTTTATCAAGATGAATAAAAACTATACTATCATGATGCGACTGTAATAATACAGATAGGTGCTTGTCTGTCTCTGTGTATGTGTACGCGCGCGCGTTGAACTCTAAAAAAAAAAAAAATGCAGGCTGTACAGCCGTAAGATTTGATAGGACCTGTATGCCTGAACTCATGCATATCGAAGACAATTTCTGTAATTTTTCAATTACTTTTTTATGCTATTTTTTTCGCATTTTACTGCAATTTTTTCAAATTAGTAAAAAAAGAATCCGATTTCAATATTTTATCCAGTAAACTTTGTCTTCTTTTTAATAAAGTGTTTTCGAGATTCTTACAGAGATTTTTCAATAAAAAAAAATTAATGCTATTTTTAGAGAGTTTTTATCGCATTTCGCGGTGATTTTTTCTCCCGAAATTCCTAAAAGGAATCCCGTTTAAATCTTTTACCCAAATAGTTAATTTTCGTTCCCTGTGGTTTTTTAATCTTTTCTAAATATTTAATGCGGTTTTTAGCGAGGGTTTTTGTGTTTTTAGGTGATTTTTTGGCTTTTTTTTTAAACAGAAAAACTCTCCGGTAATTTTTGCAATTGTCGTGATTAAATTCGAATTAGAATAATGTCAAATCAGTTCTTATAAGAAAGCTGAAAATTTAATTTTGCTCGAAATAAAAAACGCAATAATTCAAGATTAGCTTGTTTCGAGACAGAAGAAGTCGTAGCTTGCTCGGGAGTACGTTGTCGAAGGCAGCCCCCCCCCCCTTCCCTAAATCCTAGATTTGTTTAATTCAATGTCCGTTAAAAAACAATGAAACTCCACTAGTAATGAAGTTTTCTTTGAGGGACAGGGTTTGAAATAACGTGCGGGATCGCGCGCTTTGTGCGCACAAAAGTAAAGTTCCGCATAATAAAAAATGCTGTGCAGTATTTCCCTCTCCAAATTTTTTCACAGACCTGTGATTCTTCAGTGAGTATTTTAAAAAAAAATTGAAGTCGGCGATTTTTATTTCTTTTATGGAATTTCTCAAAATCAATTCCTGCATCGGTCCCAGAAAAATTTGAGAATTTCTTCAAACGATCGAGGAAAAATATCGAGAATTTCGATAAAGGAATGCAGAAAGTAATCGTCAATTTCGTCAAAAGATTGTGCAAAAAAATTACGAATTTCGATAAACGATTGACGAAAAAACTTTGAAAATTTCGTCAAAATGTCGCAGAAAAGAGTAGAGAATTTTGTTAATTGGTACGGAAAGATATCGATAATTTTCCCGATGGGTCGCACAAAACTACCGCGAATTTCGACAAATGATCTCCCTGTAAAAAAATCAGTTTTGCCAATCGGTCGCACACAAAAAATAAATTTCGTCAAAGGATCACGGTAAAAACAAGAATTTCGTCAAAGGATCGTGGTGAAAACGAGAATTTCGTCAAAGGATCGTGGTGAAAACGAGAATTTCGTCAAAGGATCGCAGAAAGAAAGCGGGAACTTCGTCAAATGATTGCGAAAAGAAAAAGCGAATTTCTTCAAAAGATTGAGGAAAGAAAACGCGAATTTCATCGACGGATCGTGCTAAAGAAATGCCAATTTCGTCAAAATATCGCGGTAAAAAATGTGAATTTCGTCAAAGGATCGCGGTAAAAAAAACACGAATTTTGTCAAAGGTTAGAGGTGAAAAGTATGGATTTCAACAAAAAAAAAAAAAAAAAAAAAAAAATACGCGTAGAAAGACGCGAATTTCGTCAAACAATTTTGGGAAAAAATTGTAAATATCATGAAATGATCGCAGAATAAAATCGCGAATTTGGTCAAAATTTACTGCACTGGGCTAAAAGATTGAAACCGGGTTCCTTTTCCTACTTTCAAAAGAACACCGCGAAACGAGAAGAAACTCTAAAAATAGTATAAAAATATTCAGAGGAAAAAAATTACTATATTGACTTGAAAGACTCCAACCATATTTCTTTTACGAATGTCAGAAAATGGCCGCGAAACACGAAATTCAACCAACCAACCAACCAACCTCCAGATTAATTTAAATTTTTTGTGCTATTATTTTTCATTTTCAAAGAAAGCAGTGTTTGTGTAACCCCCCTCCCCCCCTTTTCCCTCGGCTAATCGCATTTTGGAATTATCGTTTCACATCTGCATCCCTTTCAATTTTTTTTTGCTTCTTTCTAGATTTTAAACTACTAAAGCAAAGAGACAAATAGTTTCTATCCTCGTCAAAAACTTGCATTAATTTCTCATGAAATTGCAGAAACGTGCAATGGAAAGAACGGTGTTAAAAAAAATCTCCCAGAAAAAAAAAAAAAAAAAAAAAAAAAAAGGACTTCAAAGTGGGATTATAAACCCATCTATCTGACTTACTATGACTAATACAGGTTCTTGTAAATATTCTAGTTTAAAAAAAGATAAACAACATAATTTTCTTTAAAAAAAAAAAAAAAAAAAAAAAAAAAAAAAGAACATGGATTTCTTTTCTTTATCACATTTCAAAACTTAGGCAGTTAGTTTTCTGAACTAAACTAATTGAACTCTGTTATCACTTCTTCTTCTCTTTCTTTTTTTTTCTTTTTTTTTTTTTTTTTTTTTTTTTTGTACATTTCAAATTTTTTTTAAATAAATGTGCTCGAGTCTGAGCAAGCGGGGGGGGTGCCCGGGCACCCAGGGCACCCCCCCTGGTTACGCCTATGAGTAAACAGTTGCCCACATTTAACGTATAACCTACACTACATCATCAGAAAAATCCTCTTGAGAATTAATGCTGCAGAAAAAGTACATATTTTTACATCGTAATTTGTAATCAGCTTTCGATGTAAAATTTATTAAATCAAAATTAGTCCTGTTTAAAACAAAGGTGACGTTATTTCATAACATGTGTAATCTTTCAAAGCGAAATCTATTTTGAAACGGAGGGAAGTGTAAAAACACACTGGAATTATTAAAGCCTATAAAAGAAGCAAATAAGTAATCCCTTGATACGTGCCATTTAATTTTAAAATAATTACAATTTTGAGCCTATTCTGGTGCAGCATATCTTTTAATTAATTTCCCTTATCTTGAGATTAATTGTATATTTTTTCATTAATATACCTTAGTTTATCGCCAACGTGTGCTATCTTAGGTTTAAAATGGTATTGGCGTTAATCTGCATTTTTTCGTTTTATTTTTCTTTGGGCATGCTATTAGTTTCAAACTGTGATAACTCTACTATTAGATACTTTACATTATTGTAAATAGTACATATTCCTTATTTAGATAGATTTAAGAAAAATTATACTTGAGAAGTACTGACTGAAAATTTGAATTAACATATTAAAGGAAAGTTTAAAAGAAAGTCTATTCACCTCTTTAAAAATATCTGTTGAATTTAATAACATTTATTAATATTATAATTAATTGGTACATCTGAATTTTTAAAATTATTGAATTTACTTACAAATATCAGTTTCATCCTGTTTCCAAAATTAAGGAGGTTGGTCACTCAGCTTCGGAATTCTCCTCCGTAATGTTAAGTCTATGGACTTTTGATGCATTCGTATATTTAAAACTAGGGGGCTCTGCCCCCTGCAAGCTACGCTCGCCAACCCCCGTTCAGACACCGCAGAATCTAAAAATCTAAAAATCTAATCGGTTTTAAAAATATTAGAGAAGATTAAATTATACTGAAAAAGCTGTGCAGATCTCCCTGTAAACGGGTTTCCATTCAATTCCCTTTGATTGCAAAAAATTAACGGAGGATTAGTTGCTGTTAAGACATCCAATGGTTGTTTTCGTGTTTGATTAAAGAGGATCAGTTAAACATTTGAAAAGAAGCTAAAATAAAATGAATTAAGTATTCAGAGTCTTTGTCAACCGATATTTTAAAACAATCTCTATAACAATAGCCTAAATCATGTGACTATCATCAACAGTTCCGGGCGGAGTACTTTGCTTTTTATACTCTATGTGCCATTTTGATACTTTAATGTTATCCAGGCACAGGTGATAAGTCGCCAAATATTATTCTATACCCATCATTTCATCTATATTATAATAGTCAAAGTCATCAAATGCCATAAACAAATACGATCTGATCCCTTCGCCTTTCATATGAAGGTTTGGAACAAATGTCATATACGCCCCCATATTGGCGCGATTTTTTTCCAACGCCAATTTGGGGAACGCATCAACAGCATAAACAACAACATCCTGCTTACCATATCAAGCAAAATAACGATACTTTGGCGCCAGTTAAGTACCCGTTGCGTATATGACATTGGCGTCAGAAAAAATCGCGCCAATATGGGGCCGTATATGACATCTGTGCCGAAAGAAAAAAAAGCCGGGTGCAAATCTCGCCAATATCTTTTTTTCAACTCGCCAGTTACCATTTTTTTTTTTTGTTGTTGTTGTTCGGGTGGTAAATTAAAACATTGATTTGAAGTTGAAATTAAATGTCATGGTTTGTTACATAATTTAATATTTCGCCAGATGTCATATACGGCATGTTTGGCATGATTTTTTTTTTTTACGAAAATTTGGCGAAAACCTCGTTTTCGAATACCAGTTGCATATGTATTTTTGGTACTACTTAGTTATCCCGTCGACAAAATATCTATCGCGAACTATAAGATTAAATGTCAATAATGGTTGATCGTAAATGTCACATTCACTGGACTTTTAGCAAGTTACACGTGTTTACGTCATCAAGTGATTTTTATTTCGACGTTTTATTTTTATATTTATTAATGTTATACTAATTTATTTGTTCTTTCGTTATTTAAAATAAAAATTTTGTCAATCTGTACAATTTGGCGAATGGTTTGGCGATTTATATAATTTGCGAAATTGGGTGACGGAATAACTACTACATTGTACCGTATTTTTTAATTATTTTCTATTATTTTCAAAAGGAAATAGCAAAAAAATAAGTAATTACTATAGAACAAAATAATTTATAAAAATTTAAAAAAAAATAAAAGTAAATATACATTTATTATTAAATAAACAACAATAGCGGAGTTACCATGTCTATCAAAATAATGCCATTTGTGCGCCAATTAGGTACCCCGGTGCGTATATGACATCTGTGCCTAATATTTTTCTTTTCGTTTTTTTTTTTTTTTTTTTTTTTTTAAGAAAGAAGTGAAAGCCATCAATTTAAATGTTTCATTTTTAAATGAAAGTTTTGTATTTAATAAAATGATAACGAAATACAAAAAAAGCATTGTTCTTAGCATAGATTTAAAGGAGGCCAAACTGTCGCCAAATTAATTTAAAATAGTAACCTTTTCTGAATTATGAAGAAAAAATTTCTGTTATGATTGAAATTTGAGTTGCCATCATTAGGAAAAATGTATTTAAAATTAGAAAAAAATTAATATTTCGAAAACTAATTCGAATTTAAAAATTCGAATACCAGTTTTGAGATCTGTGGATCAACACGGATTTTTGGAGTTAATTTCATCGCAAAGTATTCCATATTTTAGGAGAAATCGTCGTGAAACAAAATCAGTTGTTTAATCAGTCGATTCAAAGAATCGATACATTTCAGGCGTTTCATATATTCGTTTCATAAATTCGTTTCATTAGGATTTTATATATACTAGGGGATCGAACCCGAGCTCCTCGGGTTACAGAGTATAGGTGAAAACCATTCTTTTTTTTATTATTGTAATTATTTTTTTACTTGTAATATATATTTTAATTTGCCCACTAACATCAAAAAGAATTTTTATCTGAAAAATATCAATTATGCAATCAAATAAAGTTTTAAATTTTATTAAAAGCTATACTTTCACATGTCAGCGCATGCCAGGAGTTATTAGCCCAAGATTTTACGACTTACGGCAGTTTTTCCGATCATTTCAGTGCTTTAAGCACGTGGTTCAATCACATGTCTGTTAAATTGTTTTCTTATTTACATTATTTTATTAATTTTTCTATAGAGGAAGTTACGGAAACAAATGCTGAACTTTTTACATTTTTTAAGGGAGATTAATCTTTCGTAATCGAGCTACACGGGATAGATAAATTGAAAAATAATTCATGCTTGAAAATCTATATATTTTATGCTATCGTAGGTGGCACAGAAATCGCGATTATTTGTTAATTGTTTAATGGCAACACCTGAGTGTAACGCATCTCATTGGTTATTGTCTAATATTTTTAAAAAGGAAATAACAATAAATAAAAAAAAAGTTTAATTAATAACTATAGAACAAAACAATTTATATAATTAAAAAAAATAAAATAAAAGTAAATAAACAATTTATTAATAAATAAATAACAACATCCGGGCTACCATATCAAGCAAAATAACGACACTTTGGCGCCAGTTAAGTACCCCTGTGCGTACATGACATTGGCGTCAGAAAAAAGTCGCGCCAACGTAGTGCATATATGACACCTGTGCCGTCATTTATTCATCTAATTTACAATACAACAAATAAATAAATAAATGAAGGTACTTTTCCTGTATAGGTACTTGGCGAAATAGAGAAAAGGTCCATGGCGAGAGAAGAAATTTGGCAACGTATTTTCTGGCAACCTATTTCATCAAAATATTTTTTTCGAATAATACTACATAAAAGTTGCTATGATCGCAAAAAGTTCGTACTTTCATATTAGCTGGGCGCAATTATCGCCAATAGCATTTTTTAATTCGCCAGCAGCATTTTTTATTTTTCGAGGTGTAAATTAAAACAATGCTTTGATGTTGAAATTAAATGGTTTATGGTATTTATTCTTTTCGTTTCTTTTTCCTTTTTTAAAGATTTTTTTTTAAGTGAAATTCGTGAATTTGAAATGTTTCAGTTTTAAATTAAAGTTCTCCATTTTAAAGTGAGTGAAAGGGTTATATTTTAACTTAATATTTCATATTTCTTTAGAAATATGAGAAAATACGACGGGTACTATGTTTGGCAATTTATCACCTGTGCCCGACTAACATAAAAATACCGAGTTCTTGATTTCTCTATCAGAATCTTCCGATTTGGCGAAGGATTGAGCAAGTAAATTAAATTATGAATAAAAGTAACACGATATAATGCCTAGCATTCCATTTAAGGGAGACCAAACTGGTCACCACGGGCAGCTAATTATTTTAAAAACCGTAATAACTCAGTCAATTAACATACAATTTTCAAACAATTGCATTTGAAAGTACATTTTTTTTTCTCTATTTGACGGTGTAAAAATTGAAAATGGCTTTGAATTGGAAACTTAAAAAATCGCCGACATAGCACGCATTGTAATTTCAATTTTTTTTTTTTTTTCAGTTTTTATGAGAAAACGGCAACAAAAGCTACAGTAATATATTATTTTCTTTACTCGGGGATTATTTTCCCTCTAAACCCTCCATGACTTTCAACAGAAATGGCGGACTTCCGTTGCCACAATTACAAAAAATATATTAAAAACTACAAAAAAATTAATATCTCAAAATTAAATTGAGATACAGCTTTTAAACAAATTGCATTTAAAAGAGCATTTTTTTCCTTATACAACGGTGTAAAAATTTAAAATGTGCGATGTTTAGAAGTTTAAAAATTTGCAGTAAAGAAAATTGCAAAACCGAAATTTCATTTCAAATTTCAAAGTGTTGCCATTCGCAGAATGACGTATGCGTTACGCACAGATATGTTTGTCCTTTATAATATAGATAGGGTAGATATCTTCTCGGGAAATTCATATTTTTAACAACTTTTTTCTGCGTACTCTTCCTAAAGGATGCCTCTTTTTTATTTCTTAGTTTTCAAAATATTTCTAAAATCTATGCTGAATTTAATATTTTATGTGTTAAAAGCGGGCGAACTGTGAATAAGATTTTAACACTTCCTATAAAATTAAGTTTATACTTTAGAAATATTTTGAGAACTAAGAAAAAAAGAGACCTCTTTTAGCAAGTGTAAACAAAAAATAGAAGTTAAAAAAATTAATTTCCATAGGAGATATTTTAAATATACGAATGCATCAAATGCCCATAGACTTAACATTACGGAGGAGAATCCCGAATCTGAGTGACCAGCCCTCTTAAAAGTCATTTATAAATCCATGTAAACATGGGCAGAAATTTTGCAAAGTATAAAACATTTCTGTTTTACTATAGGCTTATGAGTATTTATTTCTTGCTAGCATTCTCTTGAAATCCTATTGCGACGTCGTTTCCATGCAAACTGTTTAACTAATTCATGTTGAGGAACAATTTATTTTTTAGATTTATTAGTTTATTAAGAAATTCGCTGTAATTTATAAATTTATGTCATTTGACGTCTAACCTATTCACTCTTTTAAAATATCTACTGAATTTAATAACATTTATTAATATTATAATTAATTGGTACACTTGAATTACTGAATTTACTTACAAATATCAGTTGCACAGTATTCATCCTGTATGAAAAATTAAAACTCATTTTATAAATCCATCAGAAATTTTACATTTCTGTTTTACGATAGAGTTATCAGTATTTATTTCTTACTAGCATTCTCTTGAAATCTTAATGCGACGTCGTTTTTATACAAACTAATTTAATATTTTTTTAACTAATTCATGTTGAGGAACTATTTACTTTTTAAATTTCTTATCTCATTGAGAAACTCACTGACTTGTATATATTTAGGAGTAAACATTTGTTGTCATTTGACGTCTAGCCAATATCCTATGTTATGTTTAAAATGATTTTGCGGTTAATATGCAATTAGTTTTTCGTTTTACCTTTCTATGAACTTTCTATTAGTTGCCAACTGTGATAACTCTGCCACTAGTTATATGTTATTGTAGCTTGTGCATATTCTTTATTTAGATAGATTTAAGAAAAATTATACTTGAAAAGTATTGACTAAAAGATTGTATTAATATATTGAAGGAAAGTTTAAAGAAAAGTCTATTCACTTTTTAAAAATATCTATTGAATTTAATAACATTTATTAATATTACAAGTATTTGCTGTTTTTGAATTATTGAAAATGTTTGAATTTCCCTTAAAAATGGTAGTTGCAAAGTATTCATACTGTATGAAAAATTAAAACTCATTTATTAGTCCTAATGAACATGATCTTTAATTTCCCAAAGTATATACATTTCTATCCTTTGATAGACTTATAAGTATTTATTTCTGTAAGTCTTCTCTTGAAATCTTAATACGACATCGTTTTCATGCAAACAAATACAATATTTATTTAACTAAATCATGTTGAGTAATTATTTACTTTTCATATCTCTTAGCTTATTAAGAAATTCGCTGTAATTTATAAATTTATGTTATTTGACGTCTAACCAATATCTTCCGAAGTACTTGTCGCGAATTAATACTTCAGAGAACATATAATTTTTACTGTGTAATTTGTATGTAGCTCTCGATTTAATCTTTATTAAATGGAGAGTATTGCTGTTTGAAATAACATAGACGATATTTCATATCACATTTAATCCTTCAAAACAAAAGTCGTTTTGAAACGGAGGGAGGTGTAAAATCGCATTGAAGTTATTAAAACATATAAATGAAATGAGTAAGGAATCATTAAAACATGCCGTTTCATTTAAAAGTAATTTAAATTTTGAGCTTATTCTGATGCAGCATATCTTTTAATCAATTTAGCTTAGCTTGATATTAATTGAATGTCTTTTTACTTAGCACCAACCAGTGCTATCTTACGTTTAAAATGATCTTGTGGTTAATCGCCTTTTTTGTTTTGTTTTTTTTTTTACTTTTCTCTGGGCTTTTTGTTAGTTGCTAACTGTGTTAACTCAAGTTACCTTAGATTATAATAGCCAGTTAATAAAACAGATACATTAAAAAAAAATCATACTTGAAAATTATTCAAGAAAAATATGAAGGTACTGCGTGTTGTATAAAAGTTTGGAAAAGTCTATCCACTGTTTAAAAAATATATTCCACTTAATAACATTTATTAATATTATAATTAATTGGTGTATTTTAATTACTCAAAATGATTCAATTTCACTAAAAAATGTCGGTTGCACAGTATTAATCCTGTATGAAAAATTAAAACTTATTTATTATCTATGATCACAAATTTCACAAAGACTAAAACATTTCTGTCATATGATAGACTTATAATCATTTATTTCAAGAGAAGGATTTGTTTAACTATTTCATGTTGAGAAACAATTTACTTTTTAGAATTCTCAGCTCATTAAGAAACTTGCTGTAAGGTATAGATTTAGAGGCAAACAGTTCCTGTCATTTGACGTCTAACCAGAATCTTCCGAAGTACCTCTCGGGAATTAATGCTTCAGAGAACATGTAAATTTTTACTTTCTAATTTTTCCGTATCTCTCGATTTAAGCTTTATTAAATGGAGAATTTTACTGTTTGAAATAACGCAGGTGATATTCCTCAACATATTTAATCTTTCAAAACGAAAGTCGTTTTGAGACGGAGGGAGGTGTAAAATCACATTGGAATTATTAAAACATATAAATGAAACGAATAAGGAATCATTGAAACATACTGTTTGATTTAAGAGTAATTAAAATTTTGAGTAGATTCTGATACAGCATATCTTTTAATCAATTTAGCTCAACTTGATATTAATAATATGTCTTTTCACTTCGCGCAAGGTGTGCTATTATATGTTTAAAATGATCTTGCGATTAATCTGCATTTTTTTTTTTTTTCGTTTCAGTTTTCTTTGGGCTTCCTATTAGTTGCCAAGTGTGCTAACTCTGTCACCAGTTACTTTATTTTAGCCAGTAAAATATTCTTTATGTAGATAGTTTTTTTTTTAATCATACTTGAAAATTATTGAAGAAAAATGTTAAAGTTACGTTTTGAATAAAAGTTTGAAAAATTCTATCCACTCTTTAAAAATATCTATTGAATTTAATAAAATTTATTAATATTATAATTTATTGGTGTATTTGAATTTTTAAAAATGTTTGAATTTCACTTACAAATGGTAGTTCCTCAGTATTTATCCTGTATGAAAAATTAAACTCATTTATTAATCCATATAAACATACTCATAAATTTCACAAAGCATAAAATATTTCTACCTTATGTTAGACTTATAAGTTTCTATATGTTTAAGCCTTCGCCTTAAATCTTAATGTGACAACTATTGCACACGAACTAATTTAATATTTATTTAACTAATTCATGTTGAGGAACTATTTACTTTTTAGAATTCTTAGCTTATTAAGAAATTGGCTGTAATGAATAAATCTAGAATTAAACAGTTCCTGTCATTTGAAGTCTAATCAATACCTTCCGAAGTTCCTCCCGGGAATTAATGCTTCAGAGAACATATAAATATTTACTTTGTAATTTGTAAGTAGCTCTCCCGATTTAATCTTATTAAATTGTGAATATTTCAAATAACTTACACAATGTTTCATAAGATGAGCAGTAGATTTCAAAATGCCGAAAGTACCTTTTGTAAAAATAAGAGCTAAATCTAAATCTTATTAAAATTTCACACAAAGTTTATGTTTTTATTCAATTCACAACAAATATCTTTTAATGTCAATAGAATATCAAGGGATTACTTATTTCTTTTATTTATATATTTTAACCCTAGAACTACCGAAAATTTTACTCAAGTTTTATAAAAACATTCTACACCAGAATTTTTACTTAAAACTATTTAATTTGTTTATTTAACTTATTATTGTCTGATTTATAAATTTAGTTTGTTTTGAAGAAATTTCTGGTTTGAATAAATATTTTGACTGTACATGTCGGGTCCATTGGACCCTTCTGGTAGACAGAGGGTTAATGATTCCAATGTGATGTTACAGCTTCCTCCGTTTCAAGATGGCTTTCGTTTTGAAGGATTACATATGTTATGAAATAATTCACCTTTGTTTCAATCGGGAATATTTCTCATTTAATAAAGCTTACATCAAAAGCTGCGTACAAATTACGGTGTAAAAATATATACAGTATGCCCACCAAAGTCACTTGTTACCCTCTTAACTTCGGAATGTCTGCTGCTATATTCGTAAAAGGGGTGTCTAGGTATATTAAAGTAGCCAAGCGCTACTGAATGAAACTGCTTACGGCGAAGTGAACTTACTCTGGTGAAGAACTGCAGAGTTAGAATTCCTATATCAAAAACCGAAAGAGGTAGGGAAAAAAGGGATTTACAAAGTTGTATAGCATCATCGATTTAGAACAAAAAGACACCTGGTGGGTATTAATGCGAAAGAATAGAACAAATAAAACACACATTTGTTTTTCCGTGATTTCCTACAGTTGGACGGGAGAAAACAATCTTATAAAGAAGAAAACAACTACTTATAACAATATACCTTTATTTTAGATGTTCAAACTTCTCACCGTCAACTACAATGCACATTTGGATGCACATTTGTCCGAAAAATAATCATTTCTCCTTCCATTCAAGTTTCGTGACGTCACAGTGTAGGAAATCATAAAACAAATGCGCGTTTTAACCGTTCTATTCTTCACATTAATGTCCACAAAGTTTCTTTCTGTACTAAATCGATGATGTTCTACAACTTTGTAAATCACTTTTTTCCTTATTTCATTCCGTTTTCGAGGTAGGAATGCTAACTATACCGCTTTCCACCAAGTGGTGCTGTAAGCAGTTTCATTCAGTAGCGCATAACTATTTTAATATACCTAGACACCACTTTTATGAATATAGCAGCAGCCATTCCGCAGTTCAGAGGGTGCCAAGGGACGTTAGTGGGCATACTAGAAATTCTCTGCAGTATTAATTCCCCACAAAATTCTTCGGAAGATATTTGTTATACGTTAAATAATCGCAACTGTTTACTTCTAAGCCTATGCATTTCGAAGAGTTTTTTTCACAATCCAACAAATTTCAAAAGTAAATATTTCCTCAACGTGCACCAGTTAAATAAATATTAAATTAGACTGCATGAAAATGCTTTCGCATTATGATTTCAGAAGGATGCTTAAATAATTAAAAGTTTATAAGTCTATCATAAGATATACAGTGGCGGTCAAAAGTTTCCGGCCAGCATAAAATTTTTGGTTAATTTATAAGTATACCCATATGAAGAGGAATCTCAAAGTGATGCTTATACACTTTATTGACATAACAGTTAAGAACTTATTTATGGAATAAAAATTAAATATTAATAAATTTAATTGACAAAATTAATTCCAAAAGAAAACACATGGTCTCAAAAGTTTCCGGCCACCTTGACAAGTTTGGAAAAAAAATGGTGTTATAACAGAGAATAAATGTGATCAACAACATTTACAATTAGTATTTTGTATTCATACATTTAGCAATAAGTACTGCGGCGCAGCAACGTGGCATCTATTCAATGAACGGTTGTAGATCACCAATGTTAAGTTTTGTCCACGGTTCTTGCAATTTTTGTAAAAATGTTGCTGAATTGGAATATTTATAATTCCACACACGTTTTCAAGTTTCTTTCAAAGATTTTTTATTGGATTCAGATAGGATGATTGGGCTGTCCATTTCAAAAATAGAATTTTTTTGTGCAAAAGCCACTGCTTGACGAGCTTGAGTGTATGCTTCTGGTCGTTATCATGATGAAACAAATAGTTGCGACCACAAGTTTTCTTCTAATTAGGCCGCAAATGACCTTGCAAGATATCCTTATGCATTGTACTATTCATATTGCCGCGGATTTCAAATAACGGACAGGCACATTTTTCAGAAAATTCTCCCCACAGCATAACGTGTCCTCCGCCATGCTTCATTGTAGGAATAATATATCTCGCATCTTATCTTTTGTTTTTAGGTCGTCAGTTGTAACATCTTTTATCACTCCCAAAAAGATTGAACGTCGATTCGTCGGAAAATAGTATTTTTTTTCCAATTTTCACTTGACCAGTCTTTGTATTCCTTGGCAAACGCCAGTCGGGCATTCTGAATTTTTTCACTTATGAAAGTTTTTTTTATCACCGACTGTTCCATAAAGTTCTACGTCACATAAAACTCTTGACACTGTAGACAGACTTGTTTAAGCAATATTTTAACGCCATAAATCGCGTGGAATTGCAGCGACATTTTTACGCGGGTCATCAATTGCTTGTATTCTGATAATTCTATCCACATGAATAGTCGTTTTCCGGTTTCCTCCAGACTGTGGCAAGTTCCGAATGCCATGACCATCTTTATATTTTTTTTTACAATATCGTTTACAGCAAATTTGTTTATCGACAACTTCGCTGCATTCTCACGAGAGGATTGTCCCTTTAGAGACAAACAAATCACTCGTTTAGGAACAATAAATTGTTCAACTTTTCATTTTTGAATTTCAAATGCGTTATTCATGTTGATTAATTAACAAACATTGCCAAAAAACACTTTAGCGATAGCAAAAACTAATGGATGACTAATGGATGACGAATGGCCGGAAACTTTTGCGCGCGCGAATTTCGAATTCCCCCCCCCCCCCCTTTGCATTAAGTATCTTATGTATCCAATCAAAATGATCACGTGGTCAGAGGTAATTGGCTTATTCCTAACTTTTGGAGCAATTGTGCTTCTTCTTCGCTGAAACGTTCTGTCAAACAAATCAAAGAAACTTACTGGCCGGAAACTTTTGACCGCCACTGTAAATGTTTTATACTTTATGAAATTTATGAACAAGAAGTCATGGATTATTTTAATTTTCCATACGGAATGAATACTGTGCAGCTGACATTTGTAAGTGAAATTCCAACACACCAATTAATTATAATATTAATATTATGTTATTAAAATCAACAAATGTTTTTAAATAGTGGATAGACTTTTCTATTTATATTTTAATATTGGTCGAACTTAATCGAACTTTTGATTCAGTTCAAGGTTATTTCATTAAAAAAATCTGATGTACTCACTGGATGGCGCCACTGCATTTTTGCAATCATATCGTTGGTCAAGACTCAACAAATTGTCTCTCACACAAGAAGCATTCATCTCTAGACTTTTAATCATTTCACCATCATATTTCATCGTGGGGACGACTGTAGATGCTCGAAACGTAGATTCGATTTTTATATAATTAATTTTAATTGTGCAAGTTCATATAAAAGCTCTTGTTTATGTGTACCTCTGAGAAAGTTTATGTGTCTTTAACGAATACATTATTATTTATCGTCATTAATAAATTATGTAAATGAGTACATGTTATCAGATAGTCCTTGTTTAGGAGGACTATCATCATTAAATAGTACTTTTTGGCTTATAGCTAAGGATTGTAAAAGAAAAAGAATTATAATTTTGTAAAAATCCATTTTTTTATGCACTAGTTCATGGAATCATTTCACATCCTGGTGCCATTTTCTTTCAAAAAGGATTTAACGACACTACAGTGCTGGAGAAATGTTTAGGATCCCTAACAAAAACAGTGAGGCTATAAATTTAAGGGAAAAATAATAACATAATTTAAAAATTACACACTTAAAGTTACGGAAGTTTTGTTCTTTATTTTAAATTACAATAATATGTTTTAAATAATGAGCAAAAATTAATACTTACATAACCAAACTTGGTTGAAAAAAGTTTAGGATCATTATATTCACTAGGGGGCTCGGCCCCCTACGAACGATGCTCGCCAACACCCGTTCAGACACCGCAGTTTCTAAAAGCACGCTAATTTGTTCGGCTTTAAAAAGATTTTGAAAGATTGAATTATAATTTAAAAAACAGTGGTGATCTACCTATAAACGGGTTTCTATTAATTTCTCTTTGATTGGGGAATTTTAAGGAAAAATCGGCTGCTGTTAAAGGGTACTATGGCTGTTTTCCTCTTTGATTAAATAAAACCAATTAAACATTTCTAAATAAGCAAATATAAAATGAATTAAGTAAACAGAGTCTTTGTCTCCCGGTATTTTTTAACAAAGCAAAAAGAAAGCTCTTTTAAATAAGACATTTTAAGCGGGCTCTCATGTCACGCACACAAGTCGTATGTTTGTTGTTCAATAAATAAATAAATAAATGAAGGAAATTTTAAATGTATCGTTTTTAATCTCACGCAATTTTCACCCAAACTTTTATTTCTCTTTTTAATATTCACGTGAAAATACTTTTGTTAGAAATGAAATATTGTTTGCGCTTTCCCAACAAAAATAGTTGAAACGTTCATCTCGAAATATCAAATAAATGTCTCGCGCAATTTTTAAATTTAAACTGTTTTGCAGTATTATTTTTTGTTCATTTTACTTAATAAGTGTAATGTGAAGTAAATGTGACGTAATTTCTCCTATTTAAGACTTCTAACGCATGTTAATGAATTTATTATTTTACAATATCCTTTCTCTGTTAAAATTCACGTGTAAATATAGTTTTTATGAAGTAATTTTCAATAAGTTCCTGATTTTTTTACGTAATTATTTAATTCCAATTTGAAAATTTTATTTCTGTTTATAATAGTCCCGTGTAAATATTTTTTTAATTTGAAGCAAACATTATTGTTTGCGCTGTTTATACAGTTGGCAACAGGTTAAATTAGTACAATTTTCTAAAATAAGTAAAAAATATCTCTGGAAATGCTGAAAATTTGAAATTAAAATAGAAATAAAAGCTCAAAAAATGAGTCAAATTTTAAAATAAATGCATTCTGCACACCGGGAAATTATAACGTATAAAATGATCTAAAAATGATTAAATTCCTATGTACAGTTTTTGCTCCTATTAAACTTTTTTAATGGAACGACTTTGTCCAACTTTAGCATTAAATATCTCTTTAAATAATTCTTCGATTTGAAAACTGTCGGCATCAGTGTGTTTATCAAACATTTCTCTATAATAGCGCCGTTTTTCATATTTTTGTATGCAATATTTTTCTTAATATTAACGGAGAAAGACCCCCTGTCACAAAAAATTCAAAACCGGCGGCGGTGACAGCGTAAGTTACTTTTTTTTAGAATAGAGAGATTATTTTATTTTCACTTCTAAAAGATTTGTACAATAATTGTCAGTACCTTATTTGTATCCCCTTAACATGGAGGTCATCCAAAAGACACCTTGGGAAGGATTTGGCCATGTTTTCCGATGCGGAAAGAGGTATTTGGCTACATGTTTCCAAGATGGCTGTATGATGTCTTAATCATATGCTATGGAACTTTAAGTAGATGAAACTAATCAAACTGGTTTTGAAATTCGAAGACTGATCTGGCCGTAGATTTCTAAGAGAAGAAGAGATAGTGGCTTGCGTAGTGTTATTACACGTAAAAATTGCAAGCGACAAAACTCGCCTGCGACTTGACAGATTTCCTGAAACTTTCCTAAACCGCCGCGACGAGCGGCCCATCTTCGTCCGCAGCCCTTTCTTCTTCTACTCTAGTCCCACTCTTTTGCGGAAGCAAGATACGTAGGTCCCCAGCCACGTCCCGAGTGAAAGACTCCCTAGCGAAAGCCAGGTTGAAAAAAAAAATCAAAAATTGAAACCGGACAAATTTAAAAGGGAAATTACTCAAATTAAAGACACCGAAAAGCGGGATAAGTTGGGCTCGGAGCGATGAAGCTACCGAACCAAAGCGATATAAGTAAGCGTCCTATCTTAAATGGGAGAGATAACCGCAAGATTAAAGATGAGGTCACGTCAATCAAGGTCATACGCCACCCAGCGGACGGAGTGAACTACAAGAGGATGATTAACTTTTTTCCCCTTTGTGGATGATCTATAAGTTCGATATCTATGAAATAACTATGCGCACGCACAGCCGTGATTTTATTCGTTTGTCGTCTGCAGTACTTAATTGTTGAAAGTATAGATATAATTCGATTTATTTATTCGTCATGATTTAATTTATTAATTGAAGTTAGTTATTTAAACAAAATCAGTTCTTTTAAGAACTTATATTACTTGGGAAAATGCCACGTTGGCGTTCTAATTATTTCAGTTTTCAAAACTGCAAAAATAACTCTCTATCTGAGAGAACTCATTTTTTTCGCTTCATAAAAGAGAAAAACAGGTTAGTTTTGTGTTTTATTATAATTTATAAAAAAGTTAAAATATTATTTAATATATATCATTAAATGTCAGTGATTTTAATACGTTCTATTTGAATTATATTTTTGTAATGCAATGAACAAGGACATATAAAAATTAGTTAATGTATGTTAAGATAAAATTTTGCAGCAGCGTTTTTAATTCAATTCCTGATAAGATAAAGTTATAAAAATTACATAAACATGTGTATTTCCAATGAGAATTAAACGTTTTATTACGCTTAGAGTTTAAGTATAAATTATTTAATTAATTTTAAGGCATATTTTTTATTTACCTGGTCGCAGGCGATAAATTGCCAAATATTCTCTTGATCGAATTGTATTTATAATATTTTAAATAGAAGCATTCCATTTAAAACTCGTTTAATTTTACATTAGGATACACTTTAATTTAAAATGCAAGCAGTAATTCTTGTACTATTAAACCAGCAATAATTGATTATTTATAGTTTTAAATATTTTGAGAAATTTAGACAACAGCCTTAAAAAAATTCCTAAAATCGACAAATTACTTTTTTTTTTTAAATCTAGAAATATGTCGGTCATTGTGTCATATCCGGGAAAAATAGTTTTCATGGGATACCTGCACTTCGCACAGGTGAATAACATTACAGAAAGCATACAAAGTATAGAAGAAATGTCAAAAATTGGAATAAAATATAAAATATTTACAAATAGTACGTGGTATGCTCAATTAAACATTTATTATCTTACACCGGTTCTTCGCAGGGGTAAAATGGATAACTTTCCGTAATCGGGCCGATAGCCATGATTGGCGTCAAATGAGAAAACAATATACAATTGTAACTGTATAAAAGTTAAATAATGGTTAGAAAATGAAAGTAACTTTTATCGAAATAACCCAATTGCGGAACATTCTCCAAATTTGAAAAAGGCTTATGAAACACACAACAATTGCTAATAACTGAAAACTATAGACTAATAATAAGCTCGACGTAGCAGTTCTTGGTCGGTAGCCAATAATTTCAAATTTCCTTTTTAATTTTGTCCGGTTTCAATTTTTTTCTTTTTTTTTTTTTTCAAATCTGGCTTCCGCAAAAGAGTCGGAATAAGTAGTAGAAAAAAGGGCTGCGGACGGAGGTGGGCCAATTGAACGTATTAAAATCACTGACATTTAATAATATATATAAAATAACATTTTAACTTTTTTATAAAAAATGATAGGGCTGAAAATCACGTTTAAGATGTTGAAAGGTTTTAAATATTTCTCTTTTGCAATTTCTCAACCAGCTGGTATAATTTAGAAATCGTAGTTTGTTACATAACTTACTCAATTGTTGTACTTGTATATACAGTTGTAACAACCATAAAGAATGTTTAAGGATTTATCAGCTACGTTTAGATAAGGTAAAATTAATTTGCTAATTTATATCAAGTTGTAAAAATACTAAAATGTTGTATTGTTACTAGAAACACATCCATGTACATAATTTTTATTTTCTAGCATATCTGGGAGGGAAAAATTGAACAAAATTTTTTATCTTTTCATATATATGAACAGGGTTAGATTAAATAAAAAGTGTAAAAAAGTACTTTTATGTTAGTCGGCCGCAGTTCATAAACCGTCAAATATTTTCCCCATCACCAGCGTTTATGTTGCGTTCATTTCATTCAAACTATAAAATCATCATTTTAAAAACATACTCGTCATTTGAAAAACATAACTTTATTTAAAATACAGACATACTGGTATATTACATCAATTTAAACACATGCTTTTCGCTCATTATATTTAAAATACATTTTTTTTTCTAATAAATAATAACATAAACAAGTTTCATAACAAGTAACATAAGTTTAAAGGTGGGCAAGTTTCTTCCAATGTGGGAAAAAACCATGGAATTAAAAGTTACGCCTATAACTTTTATTAACAAAAATGGTTTTCTTTTAGCCTGAACAGCTTGCATAAAATTCAGGTCTATTTGAAGATATTTACAATTTAAGAGTTATAGGCGGAAAAGCAGACAAAGCCATTTTAGAGAATACCTGTTAAAATTTTAATCGTGAATTTTAAATATTTACTCACTCATGGAAGATTAACCTTCTTTACCAGATTTATTGCAAAATATTTTTATTACAGCTTGTTTTGATAAAAATATATATCTCTATTCTAAAAAAAAAGTAACTACCGCTGTCACCGCCGCCGCCGCCGGTTTTGATTTTTTTTGTGACCCGAGGCCTTTCTTAGTTCATATTAACAAAAATAATGCATACAAAAATATGAAAATCGGTGGTTTTATACAGAAATGTTTGATAAACACGCTGATGCAGACAGTTTTCAAATCGAAGAATTATTTTAAGAGTTATTTAATGCTAAAGTTGGACAAAATCGTTCCACTAAAAAAGTTTTATAGCAGCAAAAACTATACATAGCAGTGTAATCATTTTTAGATCATTTTATGCGTTAGAATTTGCCGGAGTGCAGATTGCATTAATTTTTTTATTTTGACTCATTTTTTCAGGTTTTATTTCTATTTTAAATTCAAATTTTCAGCATTTCTAGAGATATTTTTTACAGATTTCAGAAAATTGTACTAATTTAAACTGTTGCCAACTGTATAAAAAGCGCAAGCAATAATGTTTGCTTCAAATTAAAAATTTATTTACACGTGACTATTATAAACAGGAAAAAAACTTTCAAATTAGAATTAAATAATTACGTATAAAAAGCAGGAACTTATTAAAAATTACGTCATAAAAAGTATACACGTGAATTTTAAAAGAGAAAGGATATTGTAAAATAATAAATTCATTAACATGCGTTAGAAGTCTTAGGAGAAATTACGTCATATTTACGTCACATTATAGTTATTACATAAAATGAACACAAAATAATATTGCAAAAAAGTTTAAATTTAGAAATTGCGCTAGACATTTATTTGATATTTTGAGAATTAATTTAAAATGTCTCATTTAAAAGAACTTTCTTTTCGCTTTGTTAAAAAATACCAGGAGAAAAAGACTCTCTTTACTTAATTCCTTTTATATTAGCTTATTTTGAAATGTTGTTACACGTGTATACGTCATCAAGTTATTTTTATTTCGACGTTTTATTTGTGTTTTTATTAATGTTGTACGAATTTATCTGTTCTTTCGTTATTTAAAATAAAAATTATATCAATTTGTATAATTTGGCGAGTGGTTTGGCGATTTATATAATTTGGCAAAATTGGTCGACAGGATAATCAAGTAGTACCGCAGCGGATTTGGCGTTAAAATTCCCCAATCAAAGAGAAATGAATAGAAATTCGTTTATAGGGAGATCGCAACTGTTTTTTAAATTATAATTCAATCTTTCGAAATCTTTTTAAAGCCGATCAAATTAGCGTGCATTTAGAGCCTGCGGTGTCTGGACGGGGGTTGGCGAGCGTAGCTCGTAGGGGGCCGAGGCCCCTAGTGTATTTAAAAAATAGTTGCAATGTCAGTTTAGTTTCGGGACAAAAGGCAATACTGTTTACGTAGCATTAGTGCTTTTTCTCCCGAAATTAAAATGACATTGCGATTTTTTTTTAAAATACACATATTTCATTCAAAACAAACTATAACAAAAATATTTTGCAATAGATCTGGTAAACAAGATTCATCTTCCATGAGTGAGTAAATATTTGAAATTCATGATTAAAATTTTAACAGGTATTCTCTAAAATAGCTTTGTATGCTTTTCCGCCTATATCTCTTAATTTGTAAATATCTTCAAATAGACCTGCGCACGAGATGCGCAGATAGTAGATATTCTGTCATATATGACGTCATACAAAAAACCCGCGTATTTGCGGTATTCACTCCATCCACAAGATGGCGCAGCTGTGTCAATTTACGACAGATTCCAGCATTAACTTTGTACGCTTACTTATAGCGCTTTGCTACCGAACGACTTCTAGCTGCTTCCAGCCCATTATTAGTCATAAATTAGAAGAAAGCAATAGTAGAAGATAATGAATAGTTATGACAGCATAGTACATAAGTGCACATACACACACACACATTACTGCTGAAAATTTCGCCAAATGTTAATTTTCATGTACTGTAATGTTGTTGAATTTGATTAAAAAATAATAGGTTGGTTTTGCGATTTCAGAATGAACCGTGAAAAATACTTGTAGATTTCTCGAATTAGAATCAAATTCAATTTACAAATATATTAATTAGATAATAATCAAGATTTATAAAATTTCCCTTCGTAAATTATTTGTATCATTCTTTTGAAAATTTAGAATATTTTTGCAATATATGTTATTTAAAATATTTTCTTATTTACATTACTTATAACATTATAATACGTAAATAGTATTCTAAACATTAAAATTATTTTGTCATTTTTTCAAAACTTCAATTTTTTATTATTTTTATATTTTGTTTACATTGGCCAATGTTGTAAAAATGTTATTAGTATTCCAACATTTAGAGATATCTATAGACATTCGTAAAAACAATATCATTTTTCAGACATTTCAAAATATCTGTCGGCATTAAGCATATCTGACGAAGTTTGTAATCTTGATCAAAGTGAATGGAAAGTTCTGAAGGACCGCCCATTTCTTTCGTTTTCCTCGAAGAGTATTTGATGGAGACACCTGCCATGAAATTTTCAATGTATATATTTGAAAAAAGAAATATATATATATATATATATAAATCTGTTGAGATTAGTATGGAAAATTTTCTGCAGTACAATTTATATAACAATTTATAACTACTACAAGAGAAAAATTTCTCAAGAAAAGCATTTCATATTAAAATTTAATGATAGTGCTATATAAAAACTTAATAAGGAAATCTGCAATTATTGCTCTAGAATTATTTGTATTTAAAACTAGTTGGATGTGCCAATTTCAAAACTTTCTTCTATCTTATACATCTTAATATTTCAAAACCTAGTTACACATGTTAATACTTCAATATTATTAGTTCAATACTATACCAACTTTGATTTTCATCTTAAATTTCTGCTCAAGTCAATTAAACGGACTGAAAACGAGTTAATCTATATCATGATATTTGTTAAAATTATTAATTTTTCCTTATTCTGTCGTTATCAGCTGTTTGTGAATAGCCGGCATAGCAGGAAGCGAGTCCCCGCCGCTGCATGAGCCGCAGATGCACAATAGAACTACGAAAAATCAAGAAAAGTATACAAAAATCGCTAGCACGGAGCCCCTTTACCGCGCAATATTTCCAAATTCAAGGAGAACCTGTTGGCCAAAGCCAAAAACAAGCACAAATATTTTGGTTCAATTCTATGCATAATTTTATACGCTGTTCGATGGTACAATAATGAAAATGGCACAGAGATCGAAATTATAGCGCCCCCTTCTTTCGGAATTTTTTCAAGTTCAGGGAGGACTTGTTTGCCATAGCCAGAAACATGCACAACAAATTTGGTTCAATTATATGGATAACTTCATACACTTTTCTATGATACAATAATGAAAATGGCACATAGCTCCAATTATAGCGCCCCCTTCTGACGGAATTTTTTTCAAATTCAAGGAGAACCTGTTGGCCAAAGCCAAAAACAAGCACAAATATTTTGGTTCAATTCTATGCATAATTTTATACGCTGTTCGATGGTACAATAATGAAAATGGCACAGAGATCGGAATTATAGCGCCCCCTTCTTTCGGAATTTTTTCAAGTTCAGGGAGGACTTGTTTGCCATAGCCAGAAACATGCACAAAAAATTTGGTTCAATTATATGGATAACTTCATACACTTTTCGATGGTACAATAATGAAAATGGTACAGGCATCGCAATTATAGTGCCCCCTTCCGGCAGAATTTTTCCAAATTCAGGGAGGACCTTCGTGACATGACCAAAAATAAACACATAAAATTTGGTTCAATTCTATGCATAACTTCATACACTTTTTGGCGGTACAATATTCAAAACTGCACAAAAATTGTACAAAAATCGCTATTACAGCGCCCTCTATGAGCGATTATTTTACAAATTAAGGGAGGACCTCCTTGCCTTAGCCAAGAACTTAAAATTTTTTTTTTGGTTCAATTCTATGCATAACATCATGCACTTTTCGATGGTGCAATATTAAAATCGCACAAAAATCGCTATTACAGCACCCCCTAACGGCGAATTTTTTGAAAATTCATGGAGGACCTGCTTGCCATATCCAAAAACTTAAAATAAAAATTTGGTTTAATTCTATGAATAACTTCATACACTTTTGGACGGAACAATATTCAAAATCGCACAAAAATCGCTATTACAACGCCCCCTACCGGCGAATTTTTTCCAAATTCAGGGAGGACCTGCTTGCCATAGCCAAAAACCTATAATAAAAATTTGGTTCAATTCTATGCATAACTTCATACACTTTTCGATGGTACAATATTCAAAATAGCACAAAAATCGCTATTACAGCACCCCCTAACGGCGAATTTTTTGCAAATTCATGGAGGACCTGCTTGCCATATCCAAAAACTTAAAATAAAAATTTGGTTTAATTTATGAATAACTTCATACACTTTTGGACGGAACAATATTCAAAATCGCACAAAAATTGTTATATCAGAGCCCCCTAACGGCGAATTTTTTCCAAATTCCGGGAGGACCTGCTTGCCATAGCCAAAAACTTATAATAAAAATTTGGTTCAATTCTATGCATAACTTCATACACTTTTCGATGGTACAATATTCAAAATAGCACAAAAAACGCATTTACAGCGCCCCTACCGGCGAATTTTTTCCAAATTCAGGGAGGACCTGCTTGTCATATCCAAAAACTTAAACTAAAAATTTGGTTCAATTCTATGCATAACTCCATACACTTTTGGATGGTACAATATTCAAAATCGCACAAAAATTGTTATATCAGCGCCCCCTACCGGCGAATTTTTTCCAAATTCCGGGAGGACCTGCTTGCCATAGCCAAAAACTTATAATAAAATTTTTGTTTAATTCTATACATAACTTCATACGCTTTTTGATGGTACAATGGCGACAGACAGACGGACAGACGGACGGACGGACAGACGGACAGACGGACAGACGGACGGACGGACAGACGGACACACAGACAGACAGACATTTTCTATAAACATGTTTTTTGGAATCTCTGACCCCTAAAACATGCAAATCCGTCGAAAACCGGAAGTAGAAAAAAATTTCGATTACAATACTTTCTTCTATTGAAGATAGAAGAAAGTAAAAATATTGTAGTGCCTATAACAATGTTAAAATACAACAATTGTTAGTTTTATAAAAAACGAAAGATGCTTTTTTATTACATAATATTTTTACATAAAAAATATCTCTTTAAAGAGAACAATTTCTGTATTTTTTAATGGATACTCTGTTTACCTTTTTAAAATGGTCTGGAATTTCAGACTTTTAAAATAATTTTATTTTTTATTATTGAAAGAATACAAGTTTAGTTTCAAAAGTCTGTCATTAGTTTTCAACATAATTTCTCTTTAAATTTCTAACAAACTTAATAATAAAAAGTGATATTTAAATAAATCTTTGTTAAAAAAATGAAAAAAAAAGGTAGTCGATTGTGACTGAAAGAGTATGAAATAATTAAATTATATTTCTGTCAGACATGTTTTACATCACTAACAGAAAAATATACTCCCACCACTTTCTATTGAAAGTTTCTTATTACTGCATTTTTCCGGGGTAAACACTGTTTATACTGTAGTAATAGAACCATGTTTCTCTGTCTTATTCCATAATAAAACTAGAAATCTCTTGAGCATAAACTCCTCCTAGACTCAGTGAGAAGTTTACGTTCACCACATTTTTGCAAATCGCTTTCGATGGTGTTCAAAAGTAAATTAATATCTAAAGAGTTATAATTTAATATTTAAAAATGTTATTCTGAAATATTAGAAAAATATATCGCTCAATGTCAAATAATAATATTAAGCAATGACAGAAAAAGATATCACTTAATGTCATTAACTGATATTCAGAGGTGTTGTGAAATATTGACCAACATTGCCGAATATCAAAAAGTGACATTTGTGGAATATCTTTTTAGTGGGGGTGGGGGGGGGGGTCATTTAACGTTGGCCAATATTACATTTTGATATCGGCCAATATCTGATTTTGATATTGGCCGATATCTTTGTGCTACCTGGGTAGTTCGTTGTATCAGAATAAATATTTTGCACAACAGTCTTAGATTTATTTACTTTTAAGGCAATTTGCATTTCACTCAATCCGAAAAAGCCTTGATTTTACTCTTTTCTTCTTCAGTCAGTGATTTCCCGCGTCCAATGCTCAAAGCAGCAGCTGCATATCCCAAAAATTCAAGTCTAGTGACTACTAACCTATGAGCACATCACAGATAAGTCCCGTAAAAATACTACGGTTCTGACGTCATCTTATTACGCTAGATTTAAAAGAAACTATTGGGCCTGAATTTATTTCCTTTTACCAATATTATAAGTTTTTAACACTTGTAGATAAAAATACATTTTTACATTTACAGCTAAATTGACACCACATATTATATCTGATATGTGTGCCTAAATTCAAAATATGTAACTTTTTCTGAAATTTTATTCTTAAAAACAAAATTAGCATGTAATCTTAAACCTTTTAAAGCACTGTATAAAGTACTAACTATCAAAAAAGAAATTTAGTGGATCAAATTTAATGAATCAAAATTACTTGCTTTTAGTATTAAACAATATGGGGATGGCATATATTTTGGAATTACACAGTAAATATTACAGTAACAATTATTTTAAAAAAGAAATAAACTAAAAAATGTGATTTTTGTTACTGCATCGTGGATGCCAAATATTTAATTTTCATGCTTAGTTACTTTTAACAGAATGGAGGCTGAATTGTGTTAATCTGACACTTGGTTTCTATTTGAGTTTTTCATAGCATTCGTATCAGAAAATAATCTAATCAGCTAGCTGATCACGGGCAGAGCATTTCTACTAAAATTCGCATTCCTGTTATATTTCCACAGCTGTGTTCCGGCATGTTCACTTCAATATATAATACATGATTTTCACATTGCTAACGAAGCGCAGATCTGACGATGCGAAAAAGGTCCAAGCTGGAAATCGAACCCGGAACCCTTGTAATAGCGCTCCAAGTGCTCTACCATTTAAGCTACTAGGACGATGCCCAGCTTAGCATTTGCCAAATATTTTGGTAAGGCTGCAATTTCAGCACAAGATGGAATAGTCTTCATGAGCACACAATCCTGTGGCGAAACATGAGACATAAACAAACCCAGCATCGGTGAACCCATACATAATTTTAATTAATTTTTTAATGAATTTTCAACAATGGAATTACGCTCGAAATTCTTGAATATATAACACGTGATTTATCACATTGCTAACGAAGGGCAGAACTGAACCATTCCAAGGGCTCCTATTTCGATTCCCGCTTGGACATTTTTCGCATTGTTGGTTCTGCGCTTCGTTAGCAATGTGATAAATCACGTATTATGTATTCAATAATTTCGAATGTAATTCTACTGTTGAAAATTAATTGAAAAATTAATTAAAATTATCTATATGTTCACTCAAATTGCAAATTCATACAGTTTCGCCTTCGTTGGATAATTCTATTTTAGCCATTGATCGGAACGTTCTGTGGCTCGCCTAAGCCTAACAGCTTCATTTCTAATGGATATTCTTTCAATCTTTTCTTCCGCCGTTTCCGCAGCGCGTCGTTGTATTCTGTGTAAATTATAAACTTCACGCTGTAAATTCATTTTTGCGAAAAAATGATAGAAAATAGAAAAAGATTAGCGTAAAGTTACAGATTTTTACACCTCAAAATGTCCCCTTCTCCTATCAATGAATGAAACCTCGCATTACGGCAGACCATTAGATCCTCAAAATCATCGTATCAAAATATTGATTTACAAGCAACTCATTTTTTGCAAGAATTACAATAAATTAAATTAAAAAAATTAAAAAACCCGACTCCGTAAAAAGAGAACTAATTAATTATTTCTAATGAATGTGAAACTATTTTTATATTAGCGAAACAGCACCGAAAACTGGCGATATGAAGCAATTAAAATAATAAAACTTTGTAAAAAATCACCATAAAATTAAAATAAAACACAGGACGCGTTTCGAGCTAAAAACATAACAGCTCGTCATCAGCTAAGCATACACGTGTCCGAAAACGAACAAGTTCAAAAATGAACTGAAGAAAAAGAATGTTGCGAAGAATGCGACAGATGGCGCTACCTGATAGAGGGATATGCAAAAGGGAAATGTGTTGAAAAAAGAGGAAATGTCTTTTTTCAACACATTTCCCTTTTGCATATCCCTCTATCAGGTAGCGCCATCTGTCGCATTCTTCGCAACATTCTTTTTCTTCAGTTCATTTTTGAACTTGTTCGTTTTCGGACACGTGTATGCTTAGCTGATGACGAGCTGTTATGTTTTTAGCTCGAAACGCGTCCTGTGTTTTATTTTAATTTTATGGTGATTTTTTACAAAGTTTTATTATTTTAATTATTTTTATATTACTTACCCATTTTTATATTTACTTGTATTGCTGACTTTTAAGTTGTGTTCCTATCTATAATCACTGTTTTGATGAGGCCTGTAGATGTCTATGAAGGTTAGAGTTGCAGTAAAGCGAGAGATCCTACCCACACAAATTCCAGGTTGTGTAATATTTAAACGGAGCTTCTGACTGTAAAATAGTCAATGAAACATCGTCTTCATTTTGAAAGACCTAACCAATGATATGCCACTCAATAGGGTGCGTAAAATTTTTTTCGTCTCTACCGCGATTTTCTATTTTACGATTGCCATTTTGAATTTATAAAAACAAAACCTATCCTATAACCATTGGACGGTTAAGACGAATCGATAGAGACTTTATTCATTAAAATCCATCCAGCCGTTGGGTTGTTTCGAGGGTATAAAGAAATCGACATACCCAGATACGCGTGAAACACATAACCCTTCTTGGCAGTCCGGTAAAAAATAAAGAAGCCGGATAAAGTTACGTTTAGCATGCTTGATTTTGAATAGCCATTCTGCTGAACTTTATTGATGACGAAGGCGTCAGTGTATTCAACACTTATCACTTTGAAGATGGAGAAAGCAAAGAAAAATTTGACGATGTCATTAAGAAGTTTGAAAACCACTGCTTACCCCAAAGTAACGAGAAATTTGAACTTTTTAAATTCTTTTCCTGCTCTCAGAAACACGGACAAGCCGTAGAGTATATCTGACGGAATTAAGGACATTAGCCTCGTCATGGGGATTCAGAGGCCAAGAATCTATCCTTCTGCGAGATCTAATAGTACTTGTAATTCGGGACAAGAGCTTACAGGAAAGACTATTTCGGGAATCAGATCTGACGCTGAAGGATATGGATATTCTTTCGATCATTTCTTCCACAGTTTCGGCAGCTCGTCGTTGTATTCTGTGTAAATTATAAACTTCAAACTGTAAATTCATTTTTGCGAAAAAAAGAAAGAAAATAGAAAAAGATTAATGTAAAGTTAGCGATTTTTATACCTCAACATGTCCCTATCTTCTATCAGTGAATGAAACATCGCATCACGGCACGCCGTTAGATCATCAAAATCATCGTATCAAAATATTGTAATTACAAGTAACTCAATTTTTGCATGAAATATTACAACAAATAAAGAAGCTGGCTAAAATTAAGTTTAGCTACAGCGTCTAGAATACATAGTGTGGAAATATGCTATCCAAACAATGCTAAAAATTTGTATCCCTTAAATGTGCGACGATACCAAATGTGCGCTGAAATACAAAGAGTCGATCGCAGCGACATCTGTGGGATTTTCGTATTACATTATATAGACTAGCACTGTTCTTGCAGTTTTAGAAAATATCCTGTAGATATCATTGCTAACTTTATATTTCAGCAGCATCGTTGCACATTTAAGGGATACAATATTTTAGCGCTTCTTTTAAGTATTACAGGGATAGCCGATTTCCACACTATATATACTAGGCGCTGTTTGTTTGTTTGTTTTATTGAACACATACATCAGACTTGTGTGCTTGACAACAAGGCCCGCTTATAAGTCATCGTCGATACACAGGGACGAGATAGCACAATGAAATTTACAACGCACAGAATTTTTACATCCGGGAGCTCCACAAAGAGTGTGCAATGGAGCCAGCGGGAGTCGAACCTGACAAGCCTCCTACGCTCTAAAGCGATTAGCAGCGTGGTGTCTTAACCACTCGGCCGCGGAGGCCCCCATTCTAGGCGCTATAGTTTAACATGTTTGATTTTCTAAATAAATCACTCGTTTCCATCGGAAAAAGAGAAATAACCGATTTTTCGTCGCCACGTACCTTTGTATTGTTTATAGAGTTTGCAAATTTCATACCAATTCTCTATAATTTCTTGATTGACATTTTTGCATGTAATGTTTGGGGATTTTTCATTTCAATATTCTCTAAATAGTTTCTTGATTTGGTAAATTATAGAGCTGATATCGGAACAGATTGAACTTCAGAAAGCTGCACTTTCCAAACTCAAAAGTGTTTATGCATTCGGTTTGTCTGTCCATCTGTCCGTCTGTCCATGCTCTAACTCCCGTAAATATACTCGGATTTCATGCAATTGTTTAAAAACTATTTAGGGTCACCAAGGCATGTTTGGTATTGTATATGAACAATGTAGGATTAATGGCTCATTTACAGGGGCACTCAAATAATTTCCGTTACATTATAGTCAATGGGGAAAAATCGTTTGCAGCGAATTTTACTGACTTTGCGCTATTTCAAATACATTGAAATTGATATAAATCACTGAATTTCACTACAAGATGATTGCTATACAATAGAGCAATACAATATATACACGGCTGATCAAAGAATTCGGGTAATTTCCCGATTGTACGTAGGAGCAGCTGATATTGGGTTTTCAAATATGTTAGGCCAGGAAGGGCGAACCTATGGCACGCGTGCCACTTTTGGCACGCGAAAGAATAATTTTGGTACGGCATTGTTGTGGCTCTAAATCAAAATAAAGAGAGATTACACAAAATCGCGACTGATCTTTTCTAAATTCGATTAAAGGGAAATTGAAAAATTTTAATTGCGGCATATTATGTTCCAATCTAATTATTTATGGTTTCAAAAAATTTTCAAAGAAAGACGATAGCATTTGAAAACTATCGATAAGAATTGGTTATTAGACATTACTTAATTCTGATCGTAAATTTATGATAACTTTTGAATTTATTTCAGAGCTATTCAAAGAAATTGGCCTTTGCTATTTCAGCAGTTTTTCTGTTCATCTATGCTTTCCAATACTGTTTTCACAAATGAGTAATGTGAAACTTCAAACTGAAAGCACTTGCTAGATAAATCCGGTTCAATTTGCATTAAAATCAACCTTATATGAAGATGCAACAACAGAAAACAAATTACGTCGCATTAATTTTATTTTAATTATTTTCTAAAATTTATTTGTTTCCATAATTATTATAGTATAATACCAACATGTATATGTTCTTCATATTTTTTAAATCTTAATAGAAAACTTTAAGTAATTTCAAACAATTATTTTTCCACCTTTTTTAGTTGGCACGAAATGGTCACGTAAATTATATTTCGATCAAATTTGGCACGCGGCAACAAAAAGGTTCGCCAACTCTGTGTTAGGCGTTTCCATACGGTTGAATTAGGCATAATATTTGAACTTATTAAACGGTGCAGTTTTGTATCATTATTCTGAATGTGTTGGAAAGTTATACATAATCTATGCTTGACGCATGATTTTTTCTTTCTTGTTTCAATTTGGGAAAAAATTTTAAAAATTGGAAAGACTCAAATTGTTTAAATTCATGAAATTTGATTAATTCCATTCTCTTTTATTTTAGAACCTCGGTCAACGCAGCTCCGAAAATAGTCTTTCGCATGCCACTCGTAAAACTTGTAACATACGTTCGCTATCCCTGCTCAAGTCTAAAAAATAAAATTATCCTTACAAAATTGGGGGAAAAACTTACAGAAAAAGTTATTGTAATAACTTAATGTTCATTTTGTAAGTTTTTGCTTCAGTTTTTAGGTAGATTTCGTAAGAAACACTACCCATTATTTTCTCCCCTTTGTTGGAATTTCTGAAAACATTTTGCAGATCTACGATGATCATGACCCCTAGAACCCAAAACTACCCCTAGTTCAAAACTTTATATATATTATATATATATATATGAAAGGATAAAAAGATTTTTTTCATCATAAAAAGATTTGACACTAATTGATAGTTATGAATTTGTATTTATGAAGCAGAGTTGGAAAAGAAAATTACTCTTTGTTGACATAAGACAGCCATTATAAAACATATTAAATTAGTTTGTAAGCATCATCATAGTTTATAGCATAAACAAACTGATTGTTTCATTCTCAGTTAAATCATAAAGTTTAATCAAGTTTCTCCAGAATGACAGCTAGTAATTTCAGATCAATAAATCAAAGTAAATATGTTTAAAGTTAAAGAGTTAAATTAGTGTCAAAATCAAATATTGATGATTACATTATAAGAGTTAAATCATAATTAACTTTTGTCTGATTTGAAAGGTCATACTATGATTATCTCATAAATAATATATAACAGTTAAATTAGAATTACCTCTGGATGATGCAAGACCTGAATAATTATTAGAAAACCCGTCATTAAAAATAGTCTTAGCCAATTAAATTAAAGTTTCCTCCCAAATTGACATTTCCGCCTTCTGCTGGAAAATATTCCAAACGTCATAACAAAACTAATGTGCTCAACCTAAGAGATTTGAGGTGCCTCTAAAAGATCAACTATGTGATTCTAGAAAAATATATGGTATCTCGGGGCCTCCGCGAACTCATGACTCTCTTGTACTGCCAATGTGCTGAATAAAAAAGAGTTTACTGAAAATGTGAGGTCCCGAGTCAATTATTTAACCTGCGGCAACATCTTTCAAGTATCGCCGCTACTTAAGACATTACATATATATATATATATATATATCACCTTTTTATGAGCACGATAACTTCCTTAATTCTGCACAAATCTCTTCAATACTGACACATAAATTGAAGGGGTGAAAAATCTCGGTCAAGTTCGTTGATGGGCAAAATCAGACTAAGAGTATCGAAATGGGGAAAGTTTTTGTGAAAACAGATAAAACCCCATATCTTCTTAGTTATGAGACATATCGAATCAGTTTAAAGTTACTATTACTTCTAGGACAATGGTCAAAAAGTTATGTATGACAGATTTGTGATATCATTAAAAATGGCCTCAAGAGGAGGAAAATATAAAGTTATCTCTCTATTCTAAAAAAAGGTAACTACCGCTGTCACCGACGCCGCCGCCGCCGGTTTTGAATTTTTTGTGACCGGAGTTCTTTCTTCGTTAATATTAAAAAAACTGTTGCATACAAAAATATGAAAATCGGTAGTATTATAGAAAAATATTTGATAAACACGCTGATGCAGACAGTTTTCAAATCGAAGAATTATTTTAAGAGATATTTAATGCCAAAGTTAGACAAAATCGTTCCATTAAAAAAGTTTTATAGGAGCAAAAACTGTACATAGGAATTTAATCATTTTATGCGTCAGAATTTCCCGGTGTGCAGATTGCAGTTAGTTTTTTAATTTGAATAATTTTTCGAGGTTTTATTTCTATTTTAAATTCAAATTTTCAGCATTTCGAGAGATATTTTTTTACAAACTAGGGGGCTCGGCCCCTACGAGCTACGCTCGCCAACCCCTGTCCAGACACCGCAGACTCTAAATGCACGTTAATTTGATCGGCTTTAAAAAGATTTCGAAAGATTGAATTATAATTTAAAAAACAGTGGCGATCTCCCTATAAACGAATTTCTATTCATTTCTCTTTGATTGGGGAATTTTAAAGCCAAATCCGCTGCGGTACTACTTGATTATCCTGTCGACCAATTTCGCCAAATTATATAAATCGCCAAACCACTCGCCAAATTATACAAATTGATATAATTTTTATTTTAAATAACGAAAGAACAAATAAATCCGTACAACATTAATAAAAACACAAATAAAACGTCGAAATAAAAATAACTTGATGACGTATACACGTGTAACAACATTTCAAAATAAGCTAATATAAAAGGAATTAAGTAAAGAGAGTCTTTGTCTCCTGGTATTTTTTAACAAAGCGAAAAGAAAGTTCTTTTAAATGAGACATTTTAAATTAATTCTCAAAATATCAAATAAATGTCTAGCGCAATTTCTAAATTTAAACTTTTTTGCAATATTATTTTGTGTTCATTTTATGTAATAACTATAATGTGACGTAAATATGACGCAATTTCTCCTAAGACTTCTAACGCATGTTAATGAATTTATTATTTTACAATATCCTTTCTCTTTTAAAATTCACGTGTATACTTTTTATGACGTAATTTTTAATAAGTTCCTGCTTTTTATACGTAATTATTTAATTCTAATTTGAAAGTTTTTTTCCTGTTTATAATAGTCGCGTGTAAATAAATTTTTAATTTGAAGCAAACCTTATTGCTTGCGCTTTTTATACAGTTGGAAACAGTTTAAATTAGTACAGTTTTCTGAAATCTGTAAAAAATATCTCTAGAAATGCTGAAAATTTGAATTTAAAATAGAAATAAAACCTCGAAAAATGAGTCAAAATAAAAAAATTAATGCAATCTGCACTCCGGCAAATTCTAACGCATAAAATGATCTAAAAATGATTACACTGCCATGTATAGTTTTTGCTGCTATAAAACTTTTTTAGTGGAACGATTTTGTCCAACTTTAGCATTAAATATCTCTTAAAATAATTCTTCGATTTGAAAACTGTCTGCATCAGCGTGTTTATCAAACATTTCTGTATAAAACCACCGATTTTCATATTTTTGTATGCATTATTTTTGTTAATATTAACGAAGAAAGGCCTCCGGTGACAAAAAAATCAAAACCGGCGGCGGCGGCGGCGGTGACAGCGGTAGCTACTTTTTTTTAGAATAGAGAGATTTTAGAAAATTGTATTAATTTAAACTGTTGCCAGCTGTATAAACAGCGCAAACAGTAATGTTTGCTTCAAATTAAAAATTTATTTTGCACGTGAGTATTATAAACAAAAAATATAAAAATCAGGAGGTCATTGAAAATTACGTCATAAAAACTATAGTTACACGTGAATTTTAAATGAGAAAGAATATTGTAAAATAATAAATTCAGTAACATGCGTTAGAAGTCCTAAATAGGAGAATTTACGTCATATTACACTTATTACGTAAAATGAACAAAAAATAATATTGCAAAACAGTTTTAATTTAAAAATTGCGCGAGACATTTACTTGACATTTTAAGATGATCATAATATTTCATTTCTAACAAAAGTATTTTGACGTGAATATTAAAAAGAGAAAGAAAAGTTTGGTGAAAATTACGTCAGATTATAATTGTCAGATTCAAATTATAATTCAATCTTCCGAAATCTTTTTAAAGGCGATCAAATTAGCGTGCTGTTAGAGTCTGCGTTGTGTGAACGGCGGTTGACGAGCGTAGCTCGTAGGGGGCAGAGCCCCTAGTAAGAAAAAAAAATTATAACTTCGTCAGTTCTCAAGATCCACTTAAGAATCCACTTAAATTTATTATAAATTTTCTTAATATTATCTACAAATTTTATATTGACAAATGTTTGATAGGACCAAGTCTCACAGCAAAAAAATTAAATAAATATAAACAAAAAAAAAGAGGGGGTGGGTGTTCTAGAAAAAAAAAATCACATAAACATGATTCTGATAAAACAAATTCTTACAGAAAAATGAAATTAAAAGCTCGTTAAAAGCGGCCTTATAAAATTGTTAAACTGGGTTTATCTCTAATCTCGACTTAGTGTTTGTTGGTGAAATTAATACTTAACTTCGAAATCTACCTGTGCCTGTAGACCATGCACAGAAAAAAATGAAGTACTCAAAAATGAGTAAATCGATGTACTCATATCGAATTGAGTATGTTTGGATCAAAAATGAACCTATTGCTTTCTCAATTTTGATATATCACATGTTATCAAACCCAAACGAAACGCTAATTTTTTACTTTGTAGTGATTTATTTCATTCATGGAGGCTTAAAAGATATCCTTTAAAATCGGAAAACGATGTAATATACCATGGAAATCAGAGGTAAAATATTACATTTTTATTCCTTTGAAGGAACTATATCCCGTATCGCCTTTATAATGTGTAAGGTTACATTGTGTTGTTGTTTATCAATGCTTCGAAAATTCGATCTGGTTTGTGTGCTACGTGAGATGGATTTTTCGTAAAAACAAAGATTAGAAAAATGGGATTTTCAATATTTCGCGGACAACTTTGAAAGTAAATGCTCTCTGTTAAATATTCAATGCATTCTTTTTTCTTGTTTAATGTAATCAGCCGTACATTCTGTAAATATTGTAATAATGTAAATATTAAATTATACACAGTATTTTAAAATGATTTAAAAGTGCTTAGAAACAATGTTCTTGTCATAAAAGTAATTGTTTAGTCTTGATAAAAGTCTAATAAAAGTCTTGATAATAATTTTTCTATTTTTTCTTAGTAAATAATCAATTCAGTGCTTCTTGTTAATAATTTTTAGCGGGAAATAAATGTCAGAAAATTTTTACTTTAATCTGTAGTTAAGTGTCTCAAGGGAGGGGGGGGCGGACATTGACAAGAAAAATGTTTTTTCCATTTAACTTAGCTTAGTTTTGAAAGTCTTTTATAAAATGTGTGTCTTTTAGCCCAGTTTTTTATTTTGGTTTCGAACGTGTTACTAATCAGCCATCTTGTTTTAGTTCATATTTTTATGACAGAAGTGGTGTTTTCGAACACTTTTAAATTATTTTAAAATACTCTGCATAATTAATTATTTGCATTAATGTAATATTTACTGCGGTATAGCTGATTACATAAAATAAGAAAAAGATGTACTGAGTATTTAACAGACAACATTTACTTTCAAGTTCTTATTTGAATACATACATGGGATCAAAAATGAGTACGTAAACATTTCATGTTTGAACACATGCATAAGATCAAAAATGAGTACATAACTGTTCATATTTGAACACATCCATAGAATCAAAAATGAGTACATGTGTTTCTCAATTTTGACAACATTTGGATCGGAGCTATTTTGAGTATGTGACGTATTTAAAAATGAGTACTTTTTACTCAATTTGAGAACCCATTTTTTTCAGTGTGCCAGCAGAGATTTTGTTAAAATAAAGACGGTAATATAATTAATATTTAAGTCATTTCAAATCAAGTACTTATAAATTATAAACCTTAAAAATCTTCTCAAATAATTACAAGTAAATGTGAAAAGAAAAACTTGTATACGTAATATGTTCAGCTGCAAGTATTATATGTAACTAAAATTATAACAGGAACCCAGCCCGCTAGAAAATTCAATTTACTATATTAATGGAATTTTCACATTGGTCTTTCAAAATGTCGTATCCAAGTTTTAAATGAATTCTGCAATATTCAAAATTGGATGTTTACGCTTTTCACAGTTATGGAGATATTCCATATATTAGAATCGTTGAACATCGATGTTCAATAAATTTCATTAGTTCTCTGATTTACAGTTGTATATGGATGCCCAGATATGAAAATATTTTGCCTTTATTACTGTCGTTGTATATATAACTAAATTCCGATAAATAAACTAATATTTAACTACTAAATGCCCTTTTAATTAACAGATAGGGTAGGTGGGGGTATAGATACGTACTTAACATAAATTTTGATTTTTAACAAACACATTGGTCTAAACTTTGTGACAAGCCATTAAAATGTTATATTAGAATCTTAAGCATGTGCCACAATCAACCGACATTTTGTTAAATTATTATTTTGTGAGAAATTGCAATTTTTAAAAAGCATTGCTCTGCGTATCTTTACCCCATTTGTTGGGGTAAAAGTACGCAGTGGTGGGCCCATTACTGCGGGATTTTTTTATCCATTTCCACTAAAACGAATGAGTTACGTAAAAGTCTGTTATGTGAAACCCTGTTAATGTACTAAACTTTATGTACAGGGCTACTATAATTAAAACTCACCTATTCAGAAGCCTCTAGTGTTACTGCTAGACTCCTAACGAACTTAATATCTATAGTTAAACTGGAATCTATAATAAATTTCCCTTGTATCTATGTTAAACTGAAAAGTACAAGTTAAACCGTGAACAAGCAAAAAATAAATTTAAAAAATCAAAAAAAAAAAAAAAAAAAAACCCGACTGCGTAAAAAGCGAACTAATTAATTATTTTTCATCAATGTGTAACTATTTTTTATATTACTTACCTATTTTTTTTATTTACTTGTACTGATGATTTTTAAGTTGTGTTTAATTGTTAGTTTCTATCTGTAAACACTGTTTTGATGAGGCCTATAGATGTCTATTAAGGTTAGAGTTCCAGTAAAGCTAGAGATCCTACTTACACAACTTCCGGGTTGTGTAAAATTTAATCGAGCTTCTGACTGTAGAATAGTCAATGAAACATAGTCTTCATTTTGAAAGATCTATCCAATGATAGGCCGCTCAATAGGGTGCGTAATTTTTTTTTCATCTCTACTCAATTTTGTATTTTACGGTCGCCATTTTGAATTTATAAAGACAAAACTAGCCTACAACCATCGGACGGTTAAGACGAATTGATAGAGACCTCATTCATTAAACTCCATACAGCCATTGGGATGTTACGAGGGTATAAAGAAATCCACATACCCAGATACGCATCAAACACATAACCCTTCTTGGCAGTCGGGTAAAAGAAGGAAAAAAACAGCGGTCTGTGAGACGGCAAGCAGCAGTTAACCATTAACCATTAACTGTAGTAAACTTTATGTAAAGGCGTATTATAATCAAAATTCCCTTATTCAGAAGTCTCTAGCACGACTACTACGTTTCCGAATGAATCAAAATTAAACTAACATCAATAGTTAAACTGAAAATTGCATTTTAAACTGCGAAAACTGAATATAGCAGCGGTCTGTGAGACCGCTAACAGGAGTTAAGAGTTAAGGTTTAAAACAAAAGTGTTTCATGAAAGAATATTTTTTAACCCGTTGAGTGCCACGGTGACTGACACTGAAGCTGAAAAATGTACAATGTTTTAAGTAATTTTTAAGGAAGTATAATCCTGTAATTAATAAAAGGTGCGTAAATTTAAAATAAATTTTCAGTAATTACTTAAAACAATATACATATATATTTAGTTTTATATCATATTTTAGACTGTCAGTCATCGGTGAATGACGCGTTCTAAACAGAAAGTTGAGTGTCGGTCACCGGTGACCGACGTGGCGCTTTACGTGTTAAATAGGTTATGTACAGTCGTGGGAAAAAAAAGTAAACACCCCCTACTAACTCCTCAAGAAATCATCATAGAAGAAAGTTACTGGTACCGAACGATTGGAAATAAAGTCTACTTTTAAATGATGTAGATAAAATATTCTTAGGGGTCATCTACATATTAAAACGAATCCTAACTTCATTCTTTTCAATATCAATACCCAATTTTAACGAGATATTTCTAACCTTCGGTTCAAACTATGCCTGGACACCAAATTTCAAGTCATTTGAATGATAAGTTTTTGAATTATAAACATTCAAAATTGAGTGCTTCTAATGTTAAATTATATTTTCATATTTTTATTTATATCTCCCGAAATTATGCTCCTGATGTGCTAATTTTTTTTTGTGGTAATAATACTAATATACCCAAACATAAATAAGCTGAATTTGCAATTTTTTATAATTTTATGACATGAATTATGAATTATGAAATTAATATTCGAAAAAATTATGAATTGCAACCTACAAATTTTTTGATGGATTTAGATTTATTAAGTCCTGCTTTATGGAAATTCAAAAATTTCACATTTTTCTTCCAAGTAGTTTTCAAATTATGCTTAAAAAACGGCAAAATGATGGTTTAAGGGGCCGTCTATGATGGAAGTGAGTAGACATTTTGAAATTTATTCTGCCGTACTGTAATCTAACACGCTTCATTGACTCCTTGAGTGGCGCTTAAGGTGCCTTGATCAAGGAAGCGGCTCTCTTGGTTAACAATCCAGTACGGAACTTCAATTTGGATACAGCCCTTAAAATACGCTCGTTTTAAAATAATTAATTTCTCGGAAACTTATGGTACGAATTGCATAAAAATTCGTTTTTAGGCTAATTGAAGGGTGCAGAGTTCATTTATGCTGTCAGAATTGGGTACTGCTATTGAAAAAAACAAAGTTATGGTTCGTTTTAATATGTAGGTGGCCCCCTAAGCAAATTTTATATACATCATTTAAAAGTAGACTTTATTTACAATCGTTCGGTACCAGTAACTTTCTTCTACGATAACTTGTTGAGGAGTTAGTAGGGGGTGTTTACTTTTTTTTTTTCCACGACTGTACCTACCTACGTTCTTTATTTCAAATAACTTAACTAGAAAAGGGAAAAGGTAGTTAACTAGCTTATATTAGTTAAGTACCTATTATACTTCATACAATACTGACTTAGAAAAAATATATAGCTTTCCAGAATTACGTTGTGGAAAGCTTTGCATCTGGATAAAACGATGGGGCTAAGCGTGCATCTTAAACTTGTGCATATCTTTGCTCCAAGACGGAGGCGTGATTTTTCACCATTCGGTAGTATGTTGCTTAACCGGCTTCCCGCAAGTTTAAGCAAATGCAATCGTAGTAAACTACACAGCATTTAGAAGCTATGGAGCTTGCTTTACCCCACTGAGTTTTTGGATTTGAATGAATTTGAGATATTCTCAGCAAAACAATAAACTGAAATTTTAAAAATGTTTCACCAAACTTCGAAAATTGAAACTTGTTTCATTTTTTTTGGCATGGGGTGCTATTTTTTTCACAAGGTTTGAACACGCAATTACTACACTTGAAACCAAACTGCCACCTAGCGGTCATGATTGTAGTGTGGTGAGTCGCTCGTATAATATAATCACTCACTTAAAAACACTTTACTACCTTTATTCGTAGAACATTGATAAACGTCGATTCTGACACTCATCGTATTCGAACACACAAAAACGCAATGTAAACATTTTTCGTCTGCGCTGCTATGACAACGGCTCTGGCCAGCTGCCATTCCGAACGAAGAATTTTCTCCCTTGCCTTTCTGCGGCTGCCACAGAGTATCCCCCCAGTGACGTAGGGTACCGAAGAAACGATATACAAGTGTATACTATTTTTTTTTTTTTTTTTTTTTTTGACTATCTGTGTCAGAATCCACGCTTGTGGAGAAAAATTACAAGGATATTTACATGAAATAAAATTGCAATATATAACAAAATATAGGCATAATGTGTAGTATGCAAAATGATCAATTTATCAACAATTTCAGTAAGTAATATAAGATGCCAGTTTTTTAGGAAAATGGACATGTCTGCCCGAACGTGTGACAGTTTTTGTTTGGTCAGGGTTACTGTCCGCTTTAAGAGAGAGTTTTAATTTAGAGTTCTCTGGAACAGTTTTCGTGGACAAGTCTGAAGTAGAAATCAAATGAGCTGGCTTCACTCGATCTATTGATACCGTAGACTTACGACCATTAAGCTCGATTGTTATAGTTTTCCCAGTTCTACTTAGGACTTTGTGAGGACCAGTATATGGTTGACACAATGGAGGTTGTACATGATCCACTCTTAGAAAGATGTGTGAACAAGATGTCAAGGAAGGGTGTATATAGAACTTCTCTTGGCAGTGAGATGATGTAGCAACTGGACTTAACTGCCGCATGGTGTTTCGTAGTTGCGTGACGAAGTTATCGTTGAAAGGTCGGATCTTGTATTCATCCAGCATATCACAGGGCAATCTCAACGTAGTGCCGTAGACAAGCTCAGCGCAAGAAGCTTGTATATCTTCCTTCACTGCTGTGCGAATGCCTAGTAAAACTATCGGTAATATTTCAGTCCACCTACTGGTTTCGTGAGCTTTGATGGATGACTTTAAATGTCGATGAAATCTTTCGATAATGCCATTCGATATCGGATGATATGCCGTTGTGCGGATCTTCTGTGTTCCCATCATTTTTGTGAATTCATCAAATATTGCTGATCGCATTTGTGGGCCTTGATCCGTGGTTATGAGCGAAGGGCAACCAAATCTTGATATCCAATGCTTTAATATGGCACTACAAATTGTTTTAGCTTGTGTATCAGATATAGGTACGGCTTCTGGCCATCTGCTAAATCGGTCAATCATCGTTAAAAGATAGCTGAAACCGTCAGATGGAGGCAAGGGACCTACGATATCTATATGTATTTGGGGAAAACGTGCATCAGGAAGAGAGAACGTGCCAAGAGGTGCTTTGGTGTGCCTCTGTATTTTTGATCTTTGACACTTCTCACAGCCACGAACCCAGTTTTTGATGTCTCGTTTCATATTTGGCCATACGTATCTGGAACAAATTAGTTTTGTGGTAGCTGCTATGCCTGGATGGGCTAGGTTGTGCAAATGTTCATATATCAGCCGACGAAAGAAACTAGGAACTAAGGGTCGAGGCGTACCTGTTGAAGTATCACATAGTAGGCTACAATCAGAAATGAGGCAAGGTTTCAATTCCAATTTGAGCAATGTACTATTATGCAGGTTCTGTAGCTCTGAATCATTTTCCTGAGCTTTTGCGAATTCCTCAAAATTTAAGATTGGAGATTTTGAAATAGAATCAATTTCAATTCTTGAGAGGCAATCTGCAACAATGTTTTCGGAACCTGGTACATGTCTAATGTCAGTGGAATATTGGGAAATGTAATCTAAATGGCGTGATTGCCGCGGCGAACATTTATGGGGATTTTGCTTAAATGCATAAATTAGCGGTTTTTGATCAGTATAAATTTGAAAAATTCTCCCCTCTAGCATGTGCCGAAATTTTTTTATTGCCGAATAAATAGAAAATAATTCCCGGTCATATGTTGACCAATTCCGCTGACTGTTGTTTAATTTCATGGAAAAAAATGCTAAAGGTTCATAACGTTCCTGATAAAACTGCATAAGGGTGCCACCGATCGCGACATCTGAGGCGTCAATCCATATACTCAACTGAGCGCCTGGAATAGGGTGCCGTAAAAGAGCAGCCTGAGATATTGCATTTTTGGCAGCTACGAAAGCTTTTTCAGCATCTTCGTTCCAATTAAGGGGTTCTGTTTTAGGAACACGGGAACGAGATTTCTTTTTGTTTGTATGGCCTTCTAACAATTTCACTAAAGGCGCAAGTATGTGTGCAGCTTGATATATGAAAGACCTATAAAAATTAAACATACCCAAAAATCTTCGAAGTTGAGATAAGGTTGTGGGCTGCGGAAAATCGATTATGCATTTAACTTTATCTGGAAGTGGTTGAATACCATGTTCAGATATTCGAAATCCTAAGAAATCAATGGTAGGTTTACCAAATGTGCACTTGGATACATTTATGCACAAACCATATTCTGCTAATTTGGAAAATAGTGCTTTTAAATGATGATAATGCTCCTCGGCATTTTTAGAGGCTATGAGTATATCATCGACGAAAGCATAGACGCCTGGTAAATCACGTATTACCTCATCTATGAATCTCTGAAATGTTGAAGACGCATTGCATAAGCCAAATTGCATGTGTGTGCTTTCGAACAATCCAAAAGGTGTGCATATCGCTGTTTTGGGAATATCATCAGGATTGATTGGTATTTGATGATATGCTTTGATGAGGTCAAGTCGACTAAAAATTTTAGTGTCACGTAAATTAGCAGTAAAATCAGCTATACATGGTATCGGGTATCTGTCTTTTTTGGTTTGCGCATTCAAGGCACGATAATCACCTACAGGTCTCCATTCCAAAGTTCCCTTTTTTGGAACCATGTGCAAAGGTGATGCATAGTTGCTACGTGAAGGTCTTAAATGTCCGAGTTGTATCATATTTTGAAATTCTGTTTTAGCAATTTTCAGGCGATCCGGAGCCAACCTGCGGGGTTTTGCAACAACTGGAGGTCCTTTTGTTGAAATAAAATGCATTGTGTTGTGTTTGACAGGCTGATTGGGATCTGGTAATTTTGTAATAGATGGGAATTGTTTAAGAAGTTCATTATATATATTATCAATATTGATTGTTTTTACTGAATGAATTAATGCACATTTCATGTGACCTGTTGTTTCAAATTTTGTTTTTAAATCTCTTAGACATTTGTGGCGGAGATCTGGAACCAATTCGAAATTATGGAGAAAATCTGCTCCCAAAATTGGTGTACTAACATTTGCCACTAGAAAAGTCCAATTAAATTTTCGTCTTAACTTAAAATCTAGAGAAAGGGTTTGTTGACCATAAACATTTATAGGGGAAGAATTAGCAGCCAAAAGCGTTTGTACGGGTGGATTCCGTTTTTGTACATTGTTGGCAGGAAGGATTGACACGTCCGAACCGGTGTCGACCAGAAAAGAAACATTTGTAGTCCGGTCTCTAATGAACAGGCGACGTGACTGTTGAGGCAAAGAATAAGTCGCCTCTACTCTTTGCTGGTTTCGTTTCCCGCCCAAGAACACGGCTTTATGCATTTTTCTTCCCTACATTTTTTTCCAAATCGTCTATGATACCAACAGATACTTGAATCCCGATTATCACTATTACTTCGCCCTCGAGGTTTACTCCAGTTTCTGCGGTATGGGGACCGACCACGTGAAACAGCAAGCTGATCGATGCGCTTATTTAATTTTTCGATTTCTTTCAATAATTTACCCTCTATCGCCTGTTCATTCGAGCAGGACACGGCAATTACAGAAGCTGGGGAAGGGGTAACTTCTGAAATACGATCTGAAATTTCCGCTGCTTTATCAAGGGTTAATTCAGAAACAGCCGCTAAAATTGTCTGAACAGAATTTGGTAATCGTTGCAAAAACAATTCTAACATTAAATTGTCTGGAACATTTAGGGATTCCGCGCGACGTTTCATACTACGTAATAAATCTGAAGGTTTCCGATTTCCTAGTTCTTCTCCAGACAAGAGCTGTCGTATCTCTTGCTGGGATGATTCACCTGAGCGCGCAATTAATTCCTTTTTTAAGACACCATAAGGGTCAGTATCATCTGGTTGCATTAAAATATCACGAATGATTGATGCAACATCGGGTGGAAGATGCGAAACAATATAATTATATTTTGTAACAGATTCTGATATTGCCTTGGGGGTAACTAAAGCAAATGTGCTTTCGCACATCACAAACCACAGCGCAGGATCTGATCTGTTATATAATGGAATTTGAACAGCATCGACACTAGACATGATTTATGGTAATAAATATATAAAATAGTACAATCAAACCAAAATAAATTCGCGAGTTAAATTTTTCTAATAAAATAACAGGAAAAATATCAGGAAAATGACTCAGAAGAACTTATCTGCTTTCCATCGAGCCGCTGTAGAACGATGTATTCTTTGAAAGATGAAGATGATCGGATAACATTCCAACTCATCTAGGAAGGCTGATGCTCTATATAAGAACAGTCCATGGTCACCATTGTGGTGAGTCGCTCGTATAATATAATCACTCACTTAAAAACACCTTACTACCTTTATTCGTAGAACATTGATAAACGTCGATTCTGACACTCATCGTATTCGAACACACAAAAACGCAATGTAAACATTTTTCGTCTGCGCTGCTATGACAACGGCTCTGGCCAGCTGCCATTCCGAACGAAGAATTTTCTCCCTTGCCTTTCTGCGGCTGCCACAGTAGAAATGTTGCTTCATATTAAATCAGCCAGTGTGTATCTTTGCCCCGTGCGTATCTTTAACTCCATCTACCCCATATGCGTATACATGATGCATACAAAAGCTTTGCGAAGATCGTAATTGTGGGGGACGCTATAACACAAAAGAACCCGAAATAATTTTTACTACGTGGAGCCGAAATCAGCCAGCGTTGAATTGCACCATCGCAAAAAAAAAAAAAAAAAAAAAAAAAAAGCAATTTATCAAATTACAATGAACATTTGGAAAACAATTTTTTGAAGACTAAAATTTAAGACATAAAAAATCGCACGGAGTTGATCATACATTACGTACGCCATGAATTAAACATTAATAGTGTTATTACACGTAAAAATTGCAAGCCAAAAATATCGCCTGCGACCCGTCAGATTTCATGAAACTTAATTATTATCCACCTGAAACTTACGTAAATATCCAAGCATTTCATTGACTGTTCGGGAAAAGGTTTTTCCATCGTCAGATTTCCAAGAAATCTGACGGCCCATTTTAAATGAAATTTCATTCTTAAACTTCTAAACATCCGGCAATATTACTTTTTACACCGTCGGATAGAGAAAAAAATGTACTTTTAAATGCAATTTGTTTGAAAGCTGTATCTCAATTTGTTTCTGAGTTAATTTTTTTTGTAGTTTTTATTACTTTTTTGTCATAGTGGCAACAGAAAGTATCCATCGTTGTTGAAATTAAAGGGAAATAAAGATTACTGTATAGATCAATCAGAAAACGAATAAATTGGAGATTAAACCAATGAAAACCTTCAGATATGCTTTTGATTTCCCATCCTGACGAGAACAATAACCATTTTTCCAAATGGTTAAAAAAAAAAAAAAAAAAAAAAAAAAAGCAATTTAACAAATTACAACGACCATTTAGAAAATGATTTTTTCAAAGATTAAAATTTAAGACATAAAAAATCGCACAGAGTTGATCCTGCATTACATGCGCCATGAATTAAACATTAAACGGATTATCCAAGCATTTCATTGGCTGTTCGGGAAAAGGCTTTTCCATCGTCAGATCTCCAAGAAATGTGACAACCAATTTTAAATGAAATTTCATTCTTAAACTTCTACACATGCGACAATATTACTTTTTACACCGTCGGATAGAGAAAAAATGTGCTTTTAAATACAATTTGTTTGAAAGCTGTATCTCAATTTGTTTTTGAATTTTTTTTTTTTTTTTTTTTTTTTTTTTTTTTTGTAATTTTTGTTACTTTTTTGTCATAGTGGCAACAGAAGTATCCATCTCTCTTGAAAGTAAAGGTTAGTGTATAGGCCAATCAGAACACGAATAAAATGCGGATTAAACCAATAAAAACCTTCAGATATGCTTTTGATTTCCTACCCTGACGAGAACAATAACCATTTTTCCAAATGGTTAAAAAAAACAAGAGAGAAAAATCATGCGTCAAGCATAGATTATGAAACACTTCCCAACACATTTAGAATAATGTAACAAAACTTCATAGTTTAATAAGTTAAAATATTACGTCTAATTAAACCATATGGAAACTCATAACACATCTGAAAACCCAATTTCCGCTGTTCCCGTCTGCAAAAGGAAAATTATCCGAATAATTTGAGCAGCACTTTATATGATTAAAACAGTCAAATTTAAAAGAGCAAGCCGAAATTGAAAACGCACTTCAGCAATTACAGTAGAACCTCTTTTATCCGAAACTCTTTTAACCGAAACTCTCGGTTAACCAAAATCCATTTTTAAAGCCCTTTTTTTACTATCACATTCTTTGTGTGCAAAATCCATTTTGAAAAGCTTTTAACTACCATATTCCTTGTGTGCAAGCGGTCCTTTCCGAACTACGAGTAAATATAAGTATTTTCGACCACCTTTCTTAGAGTTCCTTCGAATTTAACTTGAGCTCCCGTAACCAGCGGAGTGGAGCGAAGAAAACGAACAAATTAGAAATTCTGAAGCTTTTGAATGCTTTGCAAAAGGTTTGGCATGGCTGGAGCAGCAGGAAGACTGTGATACTGGTAAACTAATAATATTAAAAAACTACGTGATAGAGCTTCAAAGCAAAGGCAATCGAAACTGTGATAAACAAAACCTTTTTTCAAACCCTATGTAAAAGGTACTTAATTTCAAAATTAAAATTCAGGTAAATTATTCTTGTTTCTATTATGCTATTGCTTTATTTTTATTAAACAATTGTTACCATAATACGAAATATTGCACATATTTCTCCTTAATCTTAAAATTGAAGCATCCTCAATTATCCGAAAATTTCGATTTTCCGAAAGATAGTCGGTCCCAATTATTTCGGATAATCGAGTTTCTACTGTATTATTCAAAGATAGTATTGTAACGGATTTCTTTTGTGTGTCCCTGTAAATGAACGACAAATGCTATGAACACCCTATTCTGTCGTAATCATCTTATAGTGAAATTCAGTGATTTATATCAGTTTCAATAAATTTGAAACAGCGTAATGTCACTAAAATACTCTGGAAACGATTTTCCTCCATAGACCACAATGTAATGGAATTCTTTTGGGCAGCCCTGTAAATGAAATATTTACACCGCATACTTCATATGCGATACCAAACATCGTTAGGTGACCCTAAATATGGATTATAAATTGCATGAAAATCCGAGTATATTTACGGGAGTTAGAGCGTGAACAGACGGCCATACGGACAGACGGACAGACAAACTGAATGCATAAACACTTTTCAACTTTGTTGGAAAATGTTAAAAACTATTCGCTTTAGATAACTGAGGACTATTTATGTCCTGCTCATAGAAGAGTGTAAACAATATCGCTTCATGGAACAAAAAAAAACTTTTAAACCTAAGTTCTCTTATTTAAATAAAAGACTTAACTTGAAAAGAAAAAGTAGTTAAGTAGATTACGTTAATCGAATATTGATCTACTTCATACAATACTAACTTAGAAAAAACATTACGCTTCTCACAACGTAATTTGGAAAAGATTTGTACATGGGTAAAATGATGGTGCAATACTCCGCATCTAGCAGTTGTGCGTGCATATCTTTGCCCCACCACGTAAACGGGTTTTCACCCCATTGCGCAGTGTTTTTCTTAACCGGCCAACTGCAAGTTTAAACAAATGCAATCGAGGTAAACTTCTGGGCATTTAGCAAATCAAGAATTTCCATTCTTCACTGAATTTTTGGATTTGTAGTTATTTTAAGTAATCTCAGCTCAACAGTCACTTAATTTTTTTTAAATATTACATTAAAAATGAAAAATTGAAACTTACCTCATTTTATCTCAACGGAGTTCTGCATTGTCGTAAGTTTTAAACACACAACTGGTACGATTGAAACCTAACTGCCGTCTACTGGTTAAAAGTTTAAAAATGTTGCGTTCATATTAAATTTGCCAGTGTGTGTTTGTGTCCCGTGCGTGTTTTTGTTCAGTGCGTGTCTTTGTCCCATACATACCCTACTAAGCATACATACATACATACTAGTGGGCTCCCAAATGGTCCGCGAACTGTACACCAATATTTTTTAACAGAAAATTTCATGACAGGTTTCTACAGTATTTCCGATAGACTTAACCTCCGAGGGTGATTTGCAAGAAAAATCTAAAAAAAAAATTTTCTAAGAAAATATTGGTGGTCAGTTAGCCGACCATTTGGAAGCCTTGCTCTACCTGCTCGTTTATAGGTTGCTTCACGAAATTCCAGATATTTTAAAAACCTATGAGGAGTAAAGAAAACTTTGCATTTTACTTGTACAAGTACAGCCGTTACGTCATTAAATAAATTAAAAAATTAATATTTATTTTTCAAGGTTTGAATTTATTTGAATTTCGTAATGGTCGTATCTGTACATGTAAAATGCAACGCTTGCTTTAATCCTCCAGCCGCGTTATACAGAGTGTGTCTGAAAAAGGTGTCAAAACTTTATGGGGTGATAGAATGCAACTTTTACGAGCAAATTTCTTAATAGAATGTATGGGAGAGTGGGAAAGAAAGGGACATTTTGTCTTTATAAGCTTATAAAATAATGACATTAAAAGATATCACTTTCAAATTTGCGCCTAGTTCTCGTCTGAAACCTTTGCTTTGATACTACTAAAACCTCTTATCCTCAGGTACAGTAATTTAAAATACACTACGTGGCCATTAATGACCGGCAACTTTCAATTTTAGACATTTTGTCGAATATTTAAAAATGTACTTCTCAGATTCTTCTGGAGTTTTAGGGTTAAAAAGAACAAGTTTGACTTCATATTTAACAATACCGCTTTGATAAGGAGGACAATTTGGGGGCCAACAAAAAATTAAAGAAAAATAATAATACTTGGGATCACCCTGTAAAATAAAATGCACGAAATGATTTATCGCTGCGGAATATACATAAGTAAACATTGTACAATATGTGTATTCATTTGTGTAAGAATAGCACGTATATTAATAGAGATATAGCGATTTATTTTTAATTTAAAAAAATCTTGCATGTTTTTTGCTTATAACATGCAGGGTTTTTAACCAAATTTAACGCCAGTTTCTGAAAAATTGGCAAAATGTAGTAGAAGCAATATAGTGCAGTTGGAATATATATATATTAAATATTTAAGGAAATATGGGCAGTTGTATAAAATAATTTTTTATCTGCGCATGTGCAAAAGATAACAATTAACATTTTGCATAATTTAATAGTCAACTCTATGTAGCAACAACTTATTAAACTAGTTGGATGTGCCAATCCCAAAACTTTCTTCTATCTTATACATCTTAATATTTCAAAACCTAGTTACACATGTTAACACTTCAATATTATTAGTTCAATACTATACCAACTTTGATTTTCATCTTAAATTTCTGCTCAAGTCAATTAAACGGACTAAAAACGAGTTAATCTATATCATGATATTTGTTAAAATTATTAATTTTTCCTTATTCTGTCGTTATCAGCTGTTTGCGAATAGCCGGCTCAGCAGGAAGCGAGTTCCCGCCGCTGCACGAGCCGCCGATGCACAATAGAACTACGAAAAATCAAGAAAAGTATACAAAAATCGCTAGCACGGAGCCCCTTTACCGCGCAATATTTCCAAATTCAAGGAGAATCTGTTGGCCAAAGCCAAAAACAAGCACAGACATTTTGGTTCAATTGTATGCATAATTTTATACGCTGTTCGATGGTACAATAATGAAAATGGCACAGAGATCGGAATTATAGCGCCCCCTTCTTTCGGAATTTTTTCAAGTTCAGGGAGGACTTGTTTGCCATAGCCAGAAACATGCACAAAAAATTTGGTTCAATTATATGGATAACTTTATACACTTTTCGATGGTACAATAATGAAAATGGTACAGACATCGCAATTATAGTGCCCCCTTCCGGCAGAATTTTTCCAAATTCAGGGAGGACCTTCGTGACATGACCAAAAATAAACACATAAAATTTGGTTCAATTCTATGCATAACTTCATACACTTTTCGGCGGTACAATATTCAAAATGGCACAAAAATTGTACAAAAATCGCTATTACAGCGCCCTCTACGAGCGATTTTTTTACAAATTAAGGTAGGACCTCCTTGCCATAGTCAAGAACTTAAAATTTTTTTTGGTTCAATTCTACGCATAACTTCATACACTTTTCGATGGTGCAATATTCAAAATCGCACAAAAATCGCTATTACAGCGCCCCCTACTGGCGAATTTTTTCCAAATTCAGGGAGGACCTGCTTGCCATAGCCAAAAACTTAAAATAAAAATTTGGTTTAATTCTATGCATAACTTCATCCACTTTTGGACGGTACAATATTCAAAATCGCACAAAAATTGCTATTACAGCGCCCACTACCGGCGAATTTTTTCCAAATTCAGGGAGGTCCTGCTTGCCATAGCCAAAAACTTAAAAAAAAAATTTGGTTCAATTCTATGCATAACTTCATACACTTTTCGATGGTACAATATTCAAAATCGCACAAAAACGCATTTACAGCGCCCCCTACCGGCGACATTTTCCAAATTCAGGGAGGACCTGCTTGTCATATCCAAAAACTTAAACTAAAAATTTGGTTCAATTCTATGCATAACTCCATACACTTTTGGATGGTACAATATTCAAAATCGCACAAAAATTGTTATATCAGCGCCCCCTACCGGCGAATGTTTTCCAAATTCCGGGAGGACCTGCTTGCCATAGCCAAAAACTTATAATAAAACTTTGGTTTAATTCTATACATAACTTCATACACTTTTTGATGGTACAATGGCGACAGACAGACGGACAGACGGACAGACGGACGGACGGACAGACGGACACACAGACAGACAGACATTTTCTATAAACATGTTTTTTTGGAATCTCTGACCCCTAAAACATGCAAATCCCCCTACAGTCGAAAACCGGAAGTCGAAAAAAATTTCGATTTCAATACTTTCTTCTATTGAAGATAGAAGAAAGTAAAAATTGCACAAAAATCGCTATTACAGCGCCTCCTAACGGCGAATTTTTTGCAAATTCATGGAGGACCTGCTTGCCATATCCAAAAACTTAAAATAAAAATTTGTTTTAATTCTATGCATAACTTCATACACTTTTGAACGGTACAATATTCAAAATCGCACAAAAATTGCTATTACAGCGCCCCCTACCGGCGAATTTTTTCCAAATTTAGGGAGGACCTGCTTGCCATGGCCAAAAACTTAAAATAAAAATTTGGTTTAATTCTATGCATAACTTCCTACACTTTTGGACGGTACAATATTCAAAATCTCACAAAAATCGCTATTACAGCGCCCCCTACAGGCGAATTTTTTCCAAATTCAGGGAGGACCTGCTTGCCATAGCCAAAAACTTAAAATAAAAATTTAGTTCAATTCTATGCATAACTTCATACAGTTTTCGATGGTACAATATTCAAAATCTCTCAAAAAACGCATTTACAGCGCCCCCTACCGGCGAATTTTTTCCAAATTCAGGGAGGACCTGCTTGTCATATCCAAAAGCTTAAACTAAAAATTTGGTTCAATTCTATGCATAACTCCATACACTTTTGGATGGTACAATATTCAAAATCGCACAAAAATTGTTATATCAGCGCCCCCTACCGGCGAATTTTTTCCAAATTCCGGAAGGACCTGCTTGCCATAGCCAAAAACTTATAATAAAACTTTGGTTTAATTCTATACATAACTTCATACACTTTTTGATGGTACAATGGCGACAGACAGACGGACAGACGGACAGACGGACGGACGGACAGACGGACGGACGGACGGACGGACAGACGGACAGACGGACACACAGACAGACAGACATTTTCTATAAACATGTTTTTTGGAATCTCTGACCCCTAAAACATGCAAATCCGTCGAAAACCGGAAGTCGAAAAAAATTTCGATTACAATACTTTCTTCTATTGAAGATAGAAGAAAGTAAAAATATCAGTCAAATATCGTAAAAATTCAGAGAGATATCGGCTTTAGAGTGAGCTGTTTTTTAGTTTCTCACTAAAACTCGCTTAATGATAAGGGATTGGTCACAAATTGTTATTTTTAAGTTATCAGACAGCGTTTGGAGCAAGTTTTTTGAAAAAGCTATTAAAAAGTTGAGTGCCACGATGACTGACACTGAAGCGCTGAAAAATGTACAATGTTTTAAGTAATTTTTAAGAAAGTATAATCCTGTAATAAATGAAAGGCAGGTAAATTTTAAATAAATTTTCAGTAATTACTTAAAACAATATATATTTTTTTAGTTTTATATCATATTTTAAACGTCAGTCATCGGTGAATGACGCGTTTTAAACGGAAAGTTCAGTGTCAGTCACCGGCGACTGACGTGGCGCTTAACGTGTTAATAGTTTACGGTTATGTTTAGGAAGATTTTGACTCTAAACTACGATGAAAAGGAAAATATAGTCCATACATTCATTACATTAACGTACATTGAGGAGTTTATGGTAAAATTTTATGAAATTTAGCCCGATACGCAAAAACAATCTGCAGTAAATTCTATCGCATATATGGCTAGTTTTGAAATTAAGTGAAAATTTCACTTTGGTAATTTGTAAAAAATAAAAGTTCAAGTTGTCGCGTTTAAGATGTGTTTCCAACATTTTCTTAAGGTTTTAGAGATAAATAAATCATGATTATTGGTCAAGGTTAATTTTTTTTTTAAATTAAATTTCATTAATCCTATAAACATGGAGGTGACACATTATTCGAGGGAGGTGACAACCTTTAATAGTAGTGATGAATGTAAGTTTTATTGTCCATTTACTAGATTGAGAAACATTTATGGTTGCGATATTAGTTTGTTTATTGTTTAAGAGGTATAATAAGTTATTTCAATGAAACAGAGATACTGAAATAACACATCAAAACAAAAACTGGATTACAATGCAGGTAAAGAGAACATACTCTTGAGTAACATGTTAACTAAAAAGAAATTTTTTATTAAATAATGTTGCAGTTTTGAGGGATTAAGTCAAATATATATTATAACCGATTGTTCACTTTCGGCTGTTCAACCACACAAATCAACTCTTCATATATAATGACTGCTTCTGGCTCTTTACTGAAAACAAATTTGTTCTTGGATCCCGAACATTTTGCATAATATTAACTTCTACATAATCTTCAACTGTGGTAACTTTTGCTAAACACAGTTTAACAGGACACTAACTGGAATCTTGTGCATACTGTGGTACTTCATTATTATTTTTTCAGAAAGAACAAGTCCAAAGGCTTTCTTTGACTTTTGAGACTTCTCATTTTCTTCTAAATTTTTCTCAATCGAAGTATTTTAATGCTGAACCGAATTCAAGACATGTTCTGACTTTAGAAGAAACATTTTCGACTTTCAATATTTTTTCTACCTTCTCTTTTGTACTGTTTAATTTTATTCTTTTACTTGTGTTGCGTTGATATCTTTCCTTACATTTATCATTTTCTCTTTTATATTTCAACTTTTCATAACTTTCATTTTTAAGCTCTTTTTCAAGCAATTTTATTCTTCTGTATGCCTTTGTTTTGTTTCTGATAACAATTTTTCTACAGCTTTTTACCCGACTAGTACCTGCTTTACCTATCACATCTTTAGCATTCGCAATAGGATTGTTTATACTTTCTGGATCATCATCTGTTTCTGGAATAGTAGAATTTAAAAGAACTTGCTGTAATTTTTCTTTATTTGCTTTCTTCTGTTGACTTTTCCTTGTCCTTTGTACCCAATTCTTTCTTTGTGCACGCTTCTGCTGTTCACTCAATTGAGATATAGCTTTAATTTTTCCTTCTTGTTTCATCTTGTAATACATTTTTTGCGTTCCTTTTTCTTACATTCTTCATACACTTCTGGATTTTCTTTAATTTTATCTCGTCTTTTCTGTTCTGCTTCTAGTTTGAATTTTCTTTTCTTCTGTACAGAAATCTTTTTGCTTTTTGGTCGAGCCATGATAAATAAAAATATTTTAAATTATTAATGTGCAGTTAGATAAAAATAAGTAGATTAATAGATAAATAGAAAATACAGCACTTTAAATATATGACTGCAAAAAGCCGTAGAGTGGCCATATTATTTTATTATATTATATATTAAGCAAATATTTTGTGTGTTTTTTCATTTATGAAATTACGTAGAATAGAAAAACTGAACATTTAAATTTAGTTCTATTTTTATTTTATTTTTTTTTAAGTTTAGGAGATCAGGAAATTTAATAAGAGGCTTTAAAATAAAGTTTAATTAAATCTAAAATTCAACCTGCATTGAAACAAATACTGAAAGGCACCAATAAATCAAAGTTATAAAAAACTCAATATTTTAGAATTAAGAAATTTTCAGTTTCAATTTTTTTTTTTTTTTTTATTAATATAAAAATATCCAATAAATACAAATATAGATTCAATAATTAAAAATATACTCTAAGCACCCTTAAAATATTATTTACATCAATAAATGTCACATCCATGTATCAATATCACCTTCATGCTACAACAATGGCATGGAGGTGACATATCTGAGATTAGGCCTAATATTTTCTAAACTATGCACAGCATTAACATAATGCTACTTGGATACAAAATTAAATAAAGCAATTTAAAGCTACTTATCAACAGAATTCTGTTATTTTTAAAACTGACATAATTAATGAAGCAATGGAGTTGACATCCAATTAAAGTACCCTATGGCAATTAAAAGTTTTTAAATTAAAACTAGATGAAATAACAACTTACCATGATTTAGAAATATTCCATCCAACAAATAGCTTCCAGTACTTAATTTTAATCCCAATTTCTAGATTATTCTGCCATCTAGTGTATTTTTATATAACTATAACTGATATGTCATGGAAGTAGCTATAATTCTGGGGACAGAAGTGTCTTGGTCTGTAATTTTTAGAAAAATAATAAATATTCAAAATTTTCTTTTAAAAAGTAAATAAAGTATATCTATTTTTTAACTTAATATATTTCATATGGTTCTTTTCCTTTATCTTATGGGATATATTCATGTTGTAAAGTAAAAACAGTCATGGAGGGACATACCATGGAGGTGACATTTAGTAGAATTTTAATTTCATTAAAATAGTTTTAAATTTCAAATTTATTCTAAAGTATTTTTTAATACAAGTTTTAGACGTGCCTTCATAGATTACCTATTTACTTGAACAATTATTTGCATAAAAGTACAAAAAAATTGATTGGAACTCAAATTTCCACTTAATTTCAGAACTACCCATATATGTATTTTCTGTATACATGTAATTTGTATGACAGTGGTAAAGATAATAAATTAAAATCTAAGATATGCATTTTTCATGAGTTAAGAGTCAATAACTTGCAATTTGATTTTTATAGTGATATTTTAATAGTTTTTTGAGAAATTACGTTTTGCGTATTGAATTTTCACAGAAAAGTGCATTTTCCATAAAATACATTTATTTAACTGAAACACTTACTTAACTATTTTAAACTTTATTTAACATTTACTTAACACTTTTGTGAATTGGAAATTTACTGTACTTAACGATCAAGGGTTTTTTTTTTTTTTTTTTTTTTTTTTTTTTTTTTTTTTTTGAGCTAAAGTAGCAATAAAAAATAAAAAATAGTATACAAATTAGGATATCTGATTACATTTAAAATGAGATTTTTGTCAAAAATTTTCGTTTTCTTTGTATTACATTTTATTAAAGCCCACATTTTTAACTTTCCAAATTTGCGCTTATATTTATTGTATTATAAAAAAAATCTAATTTATCAGAATTTAAAAACTACTTGATAGCTGTGAATGAAACCGGAAGTCCCAAACGTTTCAACGTTAATTTTTTTCCCCTTCGAACAAAAACCGACAATACTGTTGTTTAGATATAAACTGCACAAAAAAAGACCTTGATCGATAAATACAGTAAATTTCCAATTCGCATAACTATTGACTAAATGTTAAGTAAAGTTTAATATAGTTAAGTAAATGTTTTAGTTAAATAAATGTATTTTATGCAAAACTTTTCAGTGAAAATTCCATACGCAAAGCGGGATTTCTCAAAAAGCTATTGAAATATGACTTTAAAAATGAAATTGCAAGTTATTGACTCATAACTCATGAAGAATGTCCAATATATCTTAAATTTTGGTTTATTGTCTTCACCACTGTTATACAAATTACGTGTATACAGAAAATACATATATATGCGATAGAATTTGCTGTAGTGTGTTTTGCATATTGGTCTAAATTTCCCAAAATTTTACCATTCAATTTACCTAAATGTAATCAGCGTATGGACTATATTTTCCCTTTCATCGTAGTTTAGAGTCAAAATCTTCCTAAACATAACCGTAAACTATAATTAAATAGCTTTTCCAAAAAACTTGCTCCGAACGCTATCAGATAACTTAAAAATAACAATTTGTGGACAATCCCTTATCATTCAGCAAGTTTTAGCGAGAAACTAAAAAACAACTTACTCTAACGCCGATATCTCTCTGAGTTTTTACGATATTTGACTAATTTTTTACTTACCCATCATACGTAGTATAGAGTAAGTCTTGTAAACGTTTTAAAAATCGAAAAAATTTTTTGACGGATTTACATGTTTCAGACACTGGAGATTCCGAAAAACATATTTTTAGAAAAAAAAATTGTCCGTCCGTCTGTATGTCTGTGTGTCTGTAATCGCTCTATCTCCCGAACAAATTGAGATAGAAACTTGAAATTTGGCGTGTACTTAGAGAGTAATAATGGGAAAAAGCCTATTGAATATCAGTAACCTCGATTAACCGGAACTATTCTTTTCGGACTCTTGAAATATTCGTTCTGATAAAAGGTATACAAAAATTTTCGAAATTGTTTATTTGAAGGGGTGAATATAAAAGACAATAAATAAATTTTGCATCATGAATGAACTTGATCGGATAATTAGTTACCGAGATATTTGTAATTCTATTTTTCACACTCTTCGATTTTTCATGAACCTGTATTTCATTCAAATTTCAATTCAAAGATATATTTTAATTGGAAATGAGACGCTTAATCCGACGCAGTAAACTGTTAGTTAATAGAATTATAATTTTTCGAGTTATAAGGATGTTTCTTTTACGCAATTCGGTACTACTCGATTATCCCTCCGACCAAAAAACTATCGCCAAACTATATTAAATGCCAATAATGGCTTATCGTAAATGTCAAGCATTTAAAGCCTCTCCATACCTAAAAGGGGGTTTACCATAGGGGAGACCCTGTTTTGTCGCCAAATACCGCCAAATTTGGCGGCCAAAATGAGTCGCCAATAGTGATGCCAAATTGGCGGTATCTCTAATATTTCGCCAAATTCCCGTAGACTTCCATTGTAAACCAATAGCGTTTCCTTGCTTACAGAAAATCAACAAATTGAGATATTTTAATTCAACAAAAAGTAATATTAGCTTAAGGGGTTATATTAATTATATATAAGGAAGTACAAATAAATTAAATTATGAATAAAAGTAACATGGTACAATGCTTAGCAAATATCACATGTTTTATTTTCATATTTTATATTCTCTATATCCATGATGGGTAAGTATTACGGTGGCCTCCAACGACTGGTTTTAATATGTTGCTCCATAGAGTTGACTATTAAATTCGCAAAAAGTTAATTATTATCTTTCGCGCATGCGCAGATAAAAATTATTTTATACAACTGCCCATACTTCTTTAAATATTTAATATATTTATATTCCAATTGCACTATTTTATTTCTACTACATTTTGTCAAATTTTCTGAAACTGGCGTTAAATTTGGTTAAAAACCCTGCATGTTATAAGCAAAAATCATGCAAAAAAAAATTTTTTTTTTTTTAAATCGCTATAATTCTATTAATATACATGCTATTATTATACAAATGAATACACATATTGTACAATGTCTGCTTATGTATATTCCGTAGCGATAGATCATTTCGTGCATTTTATTTTATAGGATGATCCCAAGTATTATTATTTTTTAAATTTTTTGTTGGTCCTCTAATTGTCCTCCTTATCTAATTGACGTTGATAAATATGAAGTCAAACCTGTTCTTTTTAATCCTAAAATTTCAGAAGAATCTGACAAGTATATTTTTAAGTATTAGACAGCATGTCTAAAATTGAAAGTTGCCGGTCATTAATGGCCATATAGTGTATATACGTAATTTTATAAATTGGGAGAAATGTCCCTTTTAACTCCATTGTAGGGGATGAAAGAGACACTGTGCGGGGTTGAAAGGGAAACACATCAATAAAACACGGTTATGAACATTTTTTTTTTCTTTTCATTTTGCAATTACATTATTAAAAAAAAATAATAATTATATGCAAATAAAAATAAAATGTATTGCAACATATGATAAAATATAAACAAGGAAAATAACATGTTTAGGCCTACTTGACTAAGAAAGATTTAGCTCTAGCTGTCTCACCACCAGTTACGGGTTTATTAACTTCACCACAATATCACTAATATTCACGTCATTCATGCCAATAGTATCAGTAAATACAAAATGATTTTATTCTGGGGTTTTTTTCTGAAAAAAATGTACTTTGAATTCATTACGAGTGTTTTTCTGGAGTTTGTGGCGACAGGAATATCACCATAATTGTTCCATTACCTTTTGCAATATTTATTGTCTTAATATTTATATTGCTTTCATAATTATCGAATAAGAGAAGCGCAGGATCAGTTTTGGAATAACTAGAATATTTAGTTAATTCACAATTGCTTTAAAAAACTTCTGCGGTCATTGACCAACTGTGATGACCAAGTCCAAATTTTTTGATGGGGCACCTCCGACCAGGAACTACTTGAAATTCTTTCTTGGGAAAAAAAATACTGTCAGAGTTACCTAATGTAGAAACAAAACACAAAAGTGTGACAAGTTTGTCACGTTCAACTGATGTTACGTCAGAAAATTGTTTTTTACTACGTTTTGCTACTGTATTAGGTTGTTTGTGCTCTGTCATTAAACCTGTTTTATCACAGTTATATATTGTGTTTTGTGTAAATTTATAGCGATCCATAACAAACTGAAGGTTTAAAAAATATATCAGCATTAGCTTTGTTGAAACTTGCACTTCTTGTTAAACTAATGGCTATAGGTTTCTTAAGAGAAAGTAAAGAATTTCGTTGAATAAAATCTTGGAACCACAAAATTCCAGCTTGCTTCTTTGTTTGCAAGATAGAGACGTATTTGGAGAGTTCAAAGCAATTGAATACTCATATGCAGAGTAGTCAACCAATAGTTGATATTAGATGCTTGGAGCAAATATGAAGCTAACGCTTTCTATTGAGCCTCAACTAAGGAAGCTTGATAGGAACAGCCTGGGGGTCAACCTGAGGGGTTGAAAGGGACATGTCTCTTTCAACCCCTCAGTTTCTGTCCCTTTCAACCCCATACCCACCTAGCGAATTGAAAAATGTATTCATGTATGGGAGTATTTTGCCTAACAAAATATACTGATATTCACATAAAGTGCATACTTTACAGTGCTAAATAACACAAATATTATAATGCTAAACATAATATTACTTTGTTAGAGAAAAAAAGAAAAGCAACATCAAAATTTACTTTTTTATATCAAAAACAGATTTTGCTTTCATCACCTATAACCCTGCAATTGCTGATGTTAGTTATAAGGATTATTAAGACAGAACAGGCATCGTCATCAATTGAGGCAAAATTGAAACTTTGTACATTTTATTTTCTACCTGAAATTTTGAGTGTCCCTTTCATCCCTTGTCCCTTTCATCCCCAGTCTCCCCTATTGTCGGAACGCAAACGGTGAGAAGTTAAAAGAAACTTTTCCATTGTCACAGTTAAAGAATTAGCACAAGAATGAGAGGAGATACTTCTGAAAAACATTTTATTAACAGGAATGTAATTAATGTACATGCTCAAAGAAATTACTCAAAATTTCTTCCGACAGCTGTAATGCACGCTTCACACCTGCGGGATAGGGACTGACATACATTTGTGAAAGCACCAGGAATTTCCTGAATATCGCCAGCAACAACAGCAATCCTGGCAACTAGATCCATATCGGTTTCAAATGGGCATTAGTATATTAGACTTTTCATTTGGCCCCACAGAAAAAGTCCAAACACGAGATATCCGGCGATCTTGGTGGCTATGGGACCACCTCGTCCAATCCATTACCCTGAGACGTTGGAAAACTACCTTTTAACTTCTCACCTCTTGAGTTCCGACCATACATTCTATGACGAAATTTGCTCGTATAGCTGCGGTCTATTACCCCGAAAATTTTTCCCACTTTTTCAGATATACCCTGTATATTCCACAAATGGATTGGGAAGCCATATTATACGTTCATAAATTTACCGTAAGTAGGAAATTTATATTTTGTAAAGAAATTTGAAATTCTAAACCGATGATGGTGTCACTAAATATCTCTAATTAAACAATGATTAATTGATGTTAGCGAATCAAAACAACTGCTTTTTTTCTCTTACCGAAAAGCTTGATGAATTTATGCGAGTATTTTCTAGGAATATGTGTACTTTCGTATACTTTTGGCGTATAAAAACTTTATTTGAAAGGAAATATGTGTGATTAGTCATTAATCGCAGGTTTTATTAAAAATCTTGTTGTCTACTAATTACGTATAGAACTTGAGTCACTCTTCTTTTTCATTAAACTTCACTGTTGATGGCGGTTTCATAGATAGCTGCTTTTATTTCATTTTCACAGTTTAACTTGTAATTTTTAATTTAACTATAGATCCTAGAGAAATTTAGTTCCGTTTGGAGCCCAAGAACTACCGCTAGAGACTTATGAATAGGCGAGTTTTAACACTGAAAGTACAAGGCTGGTGTTGCCGGTGACATCAGAATGGAATTTTTGTATGTGGAGGTTAGTAGCCATTTTCTCTTGCCCCAAAGGGTCGGTCTGTCTTTCATTGCGCTATTTGTGAAGCATTCAAAGCATCTAGGATGTTGACCTTCCGTTTTTCGATCTTCCCAAAGCAAGTAAGAGAAGAAAAAACTCGGTGTCATTAATGACCCCCACGTTGTGATTATTGTCTCTCGATAAGAGCCTTGTGATTCCAAGATTAATTATAATCCAGTTCATAGAGTTTTGTGTAAAACTGTATCCTACGAATTAATCGAATCTTTTTATTCATCCTTCAATCAAACGAACTCTGAAACCACTCACAGTATCCATGCAATAATTTCTGTAGTAATAGTTAACTCTTGCCAGTTACTAAATGGCATAAAATATATCATGGCATAAAAGAGGAATTTTTGTGTGTGAATTTTGTAGAGATGTTCACTTGCCCCAAAGGGTCGGTATCTCTTTCATTGCACTATTTGTAAAGCATTCAAGGATTCTAGGATGTTGACCTTCCGTTTTTCGATCTTCCCAAAGCAAGTAAGAGAAGAAAAATCTCGGGATCATTAATGACCCCAAGTTATGATTATTGTCTTTTTATAAGAGCCTTGTGATTCCAAGGTCAATTATAATCCAGTTCATAGAGTTTTGTGTAAAACTGTATCCTACGACTTAATCGAATATTTTTATTCATCCTTCAATCAAACGGTTCCTGAAACCACTCGCAGTACCTATGCAATCATTTTTGCGGCAATAGTTAACCGTTGCTAGTTTGTTGGCTTCTAGGATGTTGACCTTCCCTTTTTGAATCTTCCCAAAACAAGTAAGAGAAGAAAAAACTTGGAGTCATTAATGACCCCATGTTGTGATTATTGCCTCTCGATAAGAGCCTTGTGATTCCAGAGTTAATTATAATCCAGTTTATAGAGTTTTGTGTAAAACTGTATTCTACGACTTAATCGAATCTCTTTATTCATCCTTCAATCAAACGGTCTCTGAAGCGATTTGCAGTACCTATGCAATCATTTCTGTGGCAATAGTCAACCGTTGCCAGTTTGCGCATCGTAACAACACGCTCTGGCTCGTGTTGTGTCTGATAGATACCTATTGAGTTTTATGTGAATATATTATTCTTTTTCTCATACATATTATTTTAATGTTGCTTTAAATAAAACAAAGATAGCATAAGAAGTTTTTAAATTATTTTTTTAAATAGGTAGAAAAACCATTAAATGGCATAAAATATATCATGGCATAAAAAAGTGAATTTTTGTGTGTGGAGGTTAGTAGCCATGTTCACTTGCCCCAAAGAATCGGTCTCACTTTCATTGCACTACTTGTAAAGCATTCAAAGCTTCTAGGATGTTGACCTTCCCTTTTTCGATCTTCCCAAAACAAGTAAAAGGAGGGAAAAACTTAGGGTCATTAATGACCCCCACGTTGTGATTATTGTCTCTCGATAAGAGCCTTGTGATTCCAAGATTAATTATAATCCAGTTCATAGAGTTTTGTGTAAAACTGCATCCTACGAATTAATCGAATCTTTTTATTCATCCTTCAATCAAACGAACTCTGAAACCACTCACAGTATCCATGCAATAATTTCTGTAGTAATAGTTAACTCTTGCCAGTTACTAAATGGCATAAAATATATCATGGCATAAAAGAGGAATTTTTGTGTGTGAATTTTGTAGAGATGTTCACTTGCCCCAAAGGGTCGGTATCTCTTTCATTGCACTATTTGTAAAGCATTCAAGGATTCTAGGATGTTGACCTTCCGTTTTTCGATCTTCCCAAAGCAAGTAAGAGAAGAAAAATCTCGGGATCATTAATGACCCCAAGTTATGATTATTGTCTTTTTATAAGAGCCTTGTGATTCCAAGGTCAATTATAATCCAGTTCATAGAGTTTTGTGTAAAACTGTATCCTACGACTTAATCGAATATTTTTATTCATCCTTCAATCAAACGGTTCCTGAAACCACTCGCAGTACCTATGCAATCATTTTTGCGGCAATAGTTAACCGTTGCCAGTTTGTTGGCTTCTAGGATGTTGACCTTCCCTTTTTCAATCTTCCCAAAACAAGTAAGAGAAGAAAAAACTTGGAGTCATTAATGACCCCATGTTGTGATTATTGCCTCTCGATAAGAGCCTTGTGATTCCAGAGTTAATTATAATCCAGTTTATAGAGTTTTGTGTAAAACTGTATTCTACGACTTAATCGAATCTCTTTATTCATCCTTCAATCAAACGGTCTCTGAAGCGATTTGCAGTACCTATGCAATCATTTCTGTGGCAATAGTCAACCGTTGCCAGTTTGCGCATCGTAACAACACGCTCTGGCTCGTGTTGTGTCTGATAGATACCTATTGAGTTTTATGTGAATATATTATTCTTTTTCTCATACATATTATTTTAATGTTGCTTTAAATAAAACAAAGATAGCATAAGAAGTTTTTAAATTATTTTTTTAAATAGGTAGAAAAACCATTAAATGGCATAAAATATATCATGGCATAAAAAAGTGAATTTTTGTGTGTGGAGGTTAGTAGCCATGTTCACTTGCCCCAAAGGGTCGGTCTCACTTTCATTGCACTACTTGTAAAGCATTCAAAGCTTCTAGGATGTTGACCTTCCCTTTTTCGATCTTCCCAAAACAAGTAAAAGGAGGGAAAAACTTAGGGTCATTAATGACCCCACGTTGTGATTATTGTTTCTCGATAAGAGCCTTGTGATTCCGGGGTTAATTATAATCTAGTTCATAGAGTTTTGTGTAAAACTGTATCCTGCGAATTAATCTAATCTTTTTATTCATCCTTCAATCAAACGGTCTCTGAAACCACTAGCAGTAGGTATGCACATTGAGAAAAGTGACACTTTGAAATCTGAGCAAATCGATGATTTCATTTTGTTATGAAACTTTTTATTTCAAATATGACGACCCAATGCTTTCAATTCTGAAATATCGGAAATACTCAGTTTCAAACAAAATTACTTTTTATTCGTTAAATGTAATAAATTTCATCAGTGTAGTTGAATTTATTCATATTATTTCATTTGTTATGATTTCGAACAGAACGCTCCTTTCAATAATATTTTGTTACATGGAATGTGGCGAACTACATTTTTATTACAATTATTTTTATTTTTATTGTAATTGCATCGTAATGTGATGATTGCAGAAGCGTAGAGTTTGTTTTAAGCCTTTGAAACCGAATAATGGATGAATTTGTTAAAAAAAGACTTCGCAGGTGTAATTTGCAAGATTTCGTTGAAAAGTTTTAAGGTAATTTCACTAATTTTGTTGTTTCGAAATAGTTATCCTATATTTATTGTATGCACACATAATTTCTATAAATTATCTTAAAAGTAGGATTAGTTATGCACCATGTTATGTTACACTCTAAAATTGACATTTTGAAAACTGAGCAAAGAATACTCAAATCTGAGTATGTCGCATAGCATGAATTGGCTCCGAATCAAATTTACTCACGTCTGAAACATGCATAAACTCATTTCTGAAAACATGCACACACTCAAGAATAAAACATCATGTACTCATACAGACTGTCCAGCGAATAAGACCCTGATTTCAAAATTAAATATCTCAAAAACAAAGATCAATAGAATTATGCGGTAAACGGTTTGTTTATTAGCTAAGCTGTAAAAATGTTATACAGAAGTTTCAAAATTTAGTTGCAAAAACCGTTAACAGATGGCGCTGTAATCGCAATACTTGTAAACTATGCTTCGAAGACCAGAGCACTAATGTCTCATTCCCGGATGGCTCCCTACGGAAAAATCAATATTGGGAAAGTCCACTTTTTCATTGGTGTGATGTGCAGAAGTAGAGACATCTGGTCACAGAATTATTGCATTAGCTTTAATTTTAGGAAATTTCAATTAATAGAATTTTCAATAAAAATTTTAGAAATCATTATATAAGAACTTATTGAAATATTTTATTAAATTCAATTTTTAATGCCGTATAATTATTTAAATCAAAATGCATATATTTAGAAAAATAATTTTGTACTTTTTATTTATTTTATATTTTTAAATCACGGCATAATATTTTGGTATTTTTTATACCTGAATTATTATAAATAAAAAAGTAATTTTACACTTTTCATTTATTTTTAAATCACGGCATAATACTTTGGTTTTAGCACAACACATATATTTCTTTTCTTTGTAAACAAAGTTTTAGAGACAGAAATTGTGCATTAAATTATTTCTTTTTTTAAAAGGAATTGATGATAAGTCATATCATTAACGTCAAAGCAAAAGTATTTTGGATGCTGCATTCCTTCCCAACACTTCGGATTCTATCGCTAGAAGCTGCAACATATTTCTGTGCTCAATGATAAAAAAAAATGAAAAGGAGTTTTTTAAATTAAAATTATTTTTTTTCCTTAATTAAGTTTTTAAAAATAGAAACTTGGGATTTTTTCATTCATTCTCTATAATAAAAAAAATGATTTATGAATCATTATTAAAAGTGTTCAATGCTTTTTAAAACAGGGGTTTCATTTTGCTTAATTAAATTTTAAAACCAGAAACTTTGGATTTTTTAATTCAAACTTTTTTCACAGTTTAAATAAACATTAAAAAGTAAAGATTTCCTTTTCAAATCCTCCTCTCCTTGGATTCGATTCCACGATCTACCAATTAGGAGAGAAAAGACATACCACAGAGATACTGGTATCAGGGTCGAAGTAGCTTATAACAAAATTTGAAACAAATCTCAATTCTGTCAACACATGGCTCCGCTTCTGCACATTACCCAAATAAAACATTGTAATAAGGTCTTATATAATGATTGATAAACTTTTTATTGAAAATTCTATTAATTTAAATTCTCTAAAATTGAAGCTTTGACCAGATGTCCCCTCTTCTGCACATCACCCCAACGAAAAAGTGGTCTTTCCCAATTTTCGTTCTTCCATAGGAAGCCATCTAATAATGAGACGCTAGTACTCTGGACTTCAAAACACAGTTTATAGGCATTGCGATTACAGCGCCATCTGTTAGAGGTTTTTGCAACTAATTTTTGCAACTTCTGTATAACACTTTTACAGCTTAGCTAATAAACAAACCGTTTACCGCATATTCTATTGATCTTTGTTTTTGAGATATTTAATTTTGAAATCAGGGTCTTATTCGCTGGACACCCTGTATTTGAGTATATCTGTGTTTTCAGAAATGAGTATATACGATTTTAAACTTGACTAATTTTGATTCGGAGCCATTTTGACTGTACGACATACTCATATTTGAGTATTTTTTGCTCAGTTTTGAAAATGTCGTTTTTAGAGTGCAACCATTTCCGTTGCAGCAGTTAACTCTTTCCAGCTCGGGTGTAGTAACATCACGCCCTGATTTGCAAATATTTTTCTTTTTTCTCCTGCATATTCTTTTATGTTGCTTTAAATAAAACACAGATAGCATAAGAAGTTTTTCTATTATTATTTTTTAAATCAATAACGAAATCATTAAATGGTATAAAATATTTTTATCTTTTTTGTTAGATAAAAAGACAGGGGGGTGGAGATGGTAGAGGCCGGTCCAATGTTACACGGGACCACGCATTTGCATGGCAGCAGAAAAAAAGTCAGTAGTATCTAGGAGACACTGCGCGTGCTAAGAAGTGTTAATATTTAACAACAGATCGTGAAATGTCCGTTTATTATAAATTATTCCTTTTATAGCACTTTGATTTTAATGGTACTTTAGAGTGTCGTCGGGCAATAAAGAGTTAAAATTTTTAAATACAGTGTTTCTTTAGTATAAATCATTAAACGGAATAAGGCTCATAATTATAAAAAATTATGATAAATTACATATAAACATAGATAAATTAAGACGTTTCTTTAAATTAACTTATCTGTTTAAGTAAGTGTATTTGCAAAATAAACTATTTGTTTGTTCAAGGAATAGTGAACTTGCATCATTTATTCATTTAAGGAAGTACAACGTGAATTAATTTCCTCTCCATTTCAAAACGGATCCATTTTTCAAGCATCAAGTGTTTTCTTGAATACCCCTTATTACATACGAAAATATTCCTTCATTTAATAAAGCTTAAATCGGAAACTATGTACAATTTACGACATAAAACGATATTAGTTATCTAAATTCAGAAGTATCAATTTCCAAAAAGATATATTGGATGTTGTTGAATAAATGGTTAGTAACAGTACAGTTGTTTACTGATATATTGGATGTTCTCGGATAAATGGTTAATAAGAGTGCGGTTGTTTACTTCTCAGATTATAGATTTACCGAGTTTCTTCATAAGTAAAAGAATGTTCAAATATAAATACTTGTTCGATATGTATTTATTAAGTAATATTTGAAATACATTTATTTAAATATACATTCGTATCATTTTATAAGATGTAATCGAAAGAACTTACGAAATAAGAATGCAATTTTAAAATGCTTTTAAATATATATTAACCCATTTATGCCTGAATTTTTGTTTTCTCAAATTTGTTCGTAAAATCACTTTAAAATGTTGGAAAATGAACTGGAAAAATACAAAAAAAATTACGCTAAACTATTTTTGTATTTATATAGGCTTTATTTGATAAAATGTAAACGTAGTAAATATGGGAATATCCAGATGTGGAAAAATACATAATTATTTGTTTTGTCTAAATTTATATAAATTAAGCTTTTAAATTGTATATTATATACTATAATTAGTATCTTTATGAATTATTAAAAAAATATATTCATTTCTTTAGAGAGACTAATATTATTATAAGTATTCAAATTAAATAAATATAGAAAAACTGTATTTCAAGTTGAACGACAGTTTCACCTTAATAAAATAAATGAGAAATATGAATATCAAATTCACAATATATCTTTACTTAATAGGTGCTAAAATAACAATGTTAAAACATTTTAAAAACAATGAAGATGTTGAAACATTGATGTTTAAAATCCGAGCGCTTTCGACTGAACCATCAGTCGTCATCAGGGAAAGATCACTGGCGAATGAAAGACAAACAGCTGGTTAAATATCAACGGGCGAAACTAAAGGAACCACAAATAGGACGGTGGGGAGGAAGGAAAAAACAGAGAGGAGCAGCTAATCAGAAAAAGAGAGGGGGGAAGGTTGGGACATGGAGGAGGGAAATGGTTAATCAAAACCAAATTCACCTGTTACAACTAATATTTTAAACCAGATTCTTGGTATGTTTTAGGATAGAACGTCATTTCAGGTACTCCTGCCTCTTGCCAAAATTTCCAACGACTCTCTAACTATACAAATATTATAAAGTGATGCATGTGCAATGATTTTAACTTCTTTGAATAGGATATCAATATCTTTAACTTTACTTAACTGGGATAGAGCTGTGGATAGTTTACCCTTTTTTATATCTGTCATATCCTTTCCAATAATTTGCGAGTGGTCATTCCTACATAAGTATACTTTTTTGAACTGCCACCAACTTTAAAAGGGACAATATAAACTCCAGATTTATCATAATTATCTATAGAGTCGATCTTTCTGTGAACCAGATACTCTAATTTTGTCGGTGGTTTAGCGATAAGAATTACATTATATTTCTTCAAAGCGTACTTAATCCGCTCAATTTTCCTTCGAATTTTTTCCTTCCTTCCCACCCTCCTATTTGTGGTTCGTTTAGTTTCGCCCGTTGATATTTAACCAGCTGTTTGTCTTTCATTCGGCAGTGATCTTTCCCTGATGACGACTGGTGGTTCAGTCGAAAGCGCTCGGATTTTAAACATCATATGACTCCAATGTTTCAACATCTTCATTGTTTTTAAAATGTTTTAACATTGTTATTTTAGCACCTATTAAGTAAAGATATATTGTGAATTTGATATTCATATTTCTCATTTATTATAAGTATTATTAATAATAAATTAAGAATAATCCTGTCTGAGGCTAAAAAACAATTTATATTAAAATCATCTGGAAAGGGCGTTTGCATTAATAACTGTCCCCTAAATGGCTAATAGAAATATGTACCCATTTGCACATAGTGCCCTGTATTTTGTGTGTTATATATAGGGGAGAGCGGGGTACAGTGGACACCCCTTATATTTTACTAATTTTTAAATTTTTAAAGCTTTTCTTTTAGGCTAATTGATAACAGCACTGGATTGATTACTTATAGCCTTCAAAACACATTGTTAGCTCAGAATGAACCCTTTTATCCTGACTGGTTGTTTTGAGTTCCTAAAAGTAAAATTTTTCATCATCATACTTTTCTTTATTGAGTAATTAAAGGTTATGGATAAATAAGATAAAACAAATTTTTTGAAAAGGTAAGACACTGGTCTTTATTTAATTTAAAACTTTATATGCTTAAAAGAAAACTTTAAATAATATTTTTATGAGTATGTATTGAACTTCAACATGGGGCACAGTGGACCGCCCACTGCTGGGGTACAGTGGTCCACAATGAATACTGCTCCTGTAATGAAGAATTTTCAAAATATTTAATAATTGCTTATTCTCCATAAAGAAATATTGTTTTAAAATAGTTATTTACCTATAAAATAAAGTAAATAAAGAAAAATGACAATTTATTTAACCTTACCATGCATAGAGTAGCCATTTGGCACACTTTAAATTTCATGTTATATGTTGTTCAGATTATAATGTAGCCATCTGACACTTTAGTTTTCTCCTAAATTATGGATAACAGTTCACGTGTGATTTTTAAAATAAGTTTTCCTGTTCAATATAGCAGCTGTTGGTTTTTGTTGGGTTTTTTTTTTTTTGAGGGGGGGGGGGGGAGAGAAATGAAAATCATGCATTGTAGAGTTAACATAGTAAGAAAGATTTTGTTTTGTATTTACTGCCTTTGGAAAATATAACTGTAGCCTAATAAGTAATAGATGACCTCACTGGATTAGTTATTTATAGCTTCAGATCACATGGTTAGCTCATAATGAACTATTTTATCCTGACTATTTTGAGCTTCTAATAAATTCTTAATCATCATATTTGTCTTAATGTTTGCTGATTTTTTTGTATTTAATTAATAACATATTTGCAATCACTCCTGTATCTTATGTTATTTTCAAAATATAATAAATTTTTTGATAATCCTTTACTTTTATGTTTTTTGATTAAAAATGCTACTTGCAAATTTGTATTATTATATTATTTTGGAGGTATAGGGGAAATAAAAAAGAGTTTGATTAATTATAAATAGATTTATATTGTATTTTAGACAATAACTAATAGTGGACCACTGTGCCCCAGTGGGTGGACCAGTATACCCTGCTTCCGGGGCACACTGGTCCACTTTACGGGCGTATATATATATATATATATATTTTTTTTTTTTTTTTTTTTGAAAAAATGTATTGGGAACTATGTTCTCAAAAAATTATGAGGCATGTAGAAAGGTTTAACGAATATTCAAAAATATTTTCAGGTAGATTGGTCACTTCGTCAAATTGAAAAAAAAATGTTAACTGCAAAAGTGGACCATTGTACCCCGGTCTCCCCTATGCATAAAAAATAGGCTTGAACATACGATTTCGAAAAAAAAAAATACGCATTTCAAAGAAGTCTACAAGCTAAGATTATGACTTATTTATTTGGATCCTTGATACAAAAAATTCAAATAAACTTACTTTTTACATTTCGCTATCTTGAAAAATGAAAAATCTTTAAGCACCGTAAAAAGAACTTCATTTAAGCAAATAAATATCCATCTTATGCTGTCATCTCTCGGTAATAGATAAAAACATTTATGTACAATTACTTCATACAATTTGCATGTTGTAAAAAAGAAGAAAATTATAAAAATTTATTAAAATCCGAAACGTCCCAAAAATGGGACACTAGGCATAAATGGGTTAAGAAGAGAAGGGCCATTCAAACTCATTTTTTTTTTATTTTTTTTAAATTGCTAAAGAATGGGTGAATTTTTATTTAAAAAATCTTGTTCAGAAATGTTAGTACAGAAATAATATCCCATGAGTTTATCGAGCCTTGCAGAATTTATCATTCTTAGTCACTCTGTTAACAAAATTCTGTTGCGTGTCTCTGTACATGAACATTAAATACTATAATCTATAGAAAAGATGCGGTGCATTTTATTTATTTCGTAATGTTTGAAGTATGATAATATTACTAAAATGCACCGCAAACGATTTTCCCCCGTATATCGCAATATAATGGAATTCCTTTGTGCCTCTCTGTAAATTAACTATATTTGCTACACTGCAAAAAAAAAAAAAATTGCTGAATTTACAGTATAATACTGGCAGCTGGGGCGCCAGTTTATAACCGTAAAATTAACAGTAATAAACAGTAGAATTAGCAGGTAATATACCGTTAAGCAGTAACATACGGTTTAATTCATTTATACGACGGTATATTACTGTTTATTTTACGGTTATAAACTGGACGCCCCAGCAGCCAGTATCACACATAACAGTGAAATCAACTTTTTTGGAGTGTAGTTATACTATATAGGAGGGCGAACCTTTTCACATCCGCGTGCCAAATTTTTCCAAAAATATGTATTACGTGATCATGACGTGCCAACAACAACAACAACAAAAATAATAATGGACAAAATAATCAATCAAAATTACCTAAAATTTTGCTTTTAGCATTAAACAAATATGGGCAATATTTGATGTTATACTTTACACATTTATTCTAAATATATTATTTTTGTTGTTTCATCTTATATGCCAAATAATCTTATATCAGCTTCGTACTTATTTATTTTTAAATTTGGAAGTTAAATTGGACTCATTTAACAAGATGTTTTTATTTGACTTTTTTATATTATTTATTTCCGAAAAGAATGTCTCGCAGAAAAAATTGTCAAAATAGCAAGCGCCAGAATCTACTGCTTTTAGTGTTTGGAATTGAATTCCAAGTTTTCATGATTTTACCATCGGAATTTTTGCTTATAATGCCTTTTAATCTTTCTTTTGCGAAAATCTTCTAATTCTCTCTTATTCTTAAAATTTTGTGAGAAAATATTGATCTATATTGGAATACATTCAGTTATATTTCAGTTCTTCAATCTGTATGACAATGACAACTAACCGAACTAATCGAATTCAGGTAAACAGAGACAACATCTAGAGTAATTAATGCATTTTGTGAAATTCTAATATATTTTGATGTAGAACCTGAATCTATGCCGTGCCAAAAATAATCTGCTGCGTGCCACTTATGGCACGCATGTCATAGGTTCGCCGTCCCTGCTATACTCCTTAGAAAATATACTTTAGTCCATCTCATTCAAATATATCAATCTCTCTATGTTGAAAATAACCTGACATCAATAAAATGCGTCACAAATGATTTTTCCTCATAGACGGTAATGTTTTGGAATTCTTTTGTGTGTTCCTGTAAAAGAACTACTACAATTCTCCGGTATACAAACTGTATATATTCTATAATGCATATATTATACATAGTGTAACATGTTATACATAGTGTAACATATTCTACACTCATGTCCAAAATTAAGATCACAAACCTAAAATCTGTGAAAATGGATGAATTATTCGCTGTGTTGCCACGAAATTTGGCACATAGGTATATTACAATAGGACAAAGAAGATAGTAACATAATAGTATGGAAAAGATTTGAATTGTGAATGAAGAAACAGGGTATATCAAAAAGTGTTAAATCATGAATCAAAGATAAAGTATTTATCTCGGGGAACGTCCGTCTAATATGGAGTGTGACTACCGTGCACTGCTATACAAGCCTCACAACAAGCTCTTATTTTGTTTATTAGTGTGTCAATAAATGTTTGTGGCAACAAACCCTATTCTTCCTAAAGCGTAACTTTTAACTCCTTACGGGCCCTGGGAGGGGGTTACGCTTTGCAATGGCTCTTATGCCTAGGCCATCCCAAACATGTTTAATAAGACTGAGGTCCGGAGACCTTAAGGGCCAATTCATACGACGAATATCCTCTTCTTCAAGAAAATCATAAAAAATGTTAGTTCTGTGGGGCTTCGCATTATTGTCCACAAACATGAAGTCCGGGCCTTCATCACCCCGGAACAACCTCACTTAGGCTTCGCGGACCTCATCCCTATAGCGATGCGCGTCGAAAGTACCCGCATCAAAGACGTACAATGGTGTAAGACTGCCCAACATTATGTCACCCCATTCAAGGATTCCTTTGCAACCAAATCTGTCGATTTCTTTTACGTAGGAGGGGGGATAGTGAGTTCCACGTTCTCTGCAGATGAAGATTCAACGAGAATCACTATGCGTGGTAAATTTCGGCTCATCACTGAAATGAACAAGCCCCCATGCTTGTTGTGTCCAAGACTGATATTTTCGGCTCCACAACAACTGGATCTCCTGTTGGATTCAGTGAAAGGGACACACACGACTGGACGCTGGGAGTTAGGAATGAGGTCCTTGAAGCCTATGTGAGGTTGTTCCGGGGTGCTGTAGGACCGGACTTCATGTTTGCCACGTTGATCGAAATGACGCCATTACAAAAACTGTAGCCTAGCATCTAGTCTACATGACTTAGAGTTTTCAAACACACATCATTTGAAAGGTTATTTCATACTGTTGAAACTGCATAAGAGCAATTAATTATAACACTACATATTATTTAGCTATAATCAGCAAATTGTACCACTTGCCTAAAATAAAAAATGCGAAGAAAAGTAATAAACTGAGTTAAAAACAAAAATTATGTAACCTTCCGTTTCAAAATTGCAGACAATATTACCAGCACATCTGATGACTGCTTCACACAGTTCCAGCGTTGCGGGGTCAATATAGAGTGGAAAAAACTCAAATAGCTACTTAACCCTTCACGTCCCGTGTTAAATCAAAGCAAGTATTTTCATCATCCTACCGATGACAAGACTGTAGTTATTAAAGTACTACATTTATTGAAGTTAAGCTTATTTAAACTTGTTCAGCATAAAGAGTAGAAAAGTTTTTGTCCTTTTTTCTTAAATTTCATTGTGTCGCCATCCGGCAATAAATTCGGCAGAAAAAAAAAAAAAAAAAAACATTATTTTTTTACGGACGCTATATCGAGGTCCCGCAGGACCTCGATATAGTTAGAAAATATTATGTCTATCTAGAAAATATCTATAAAATAAATATCTATAAAATAAATAAATAAAATATCTAATATCTATCTAGAAAAATATTCTGTATATTCTTTAAATTTTTCTAAGTATGCGTTTATGGAAACCTTCTTGTAAGCCACAAACCACACAGTGTCGGTTCCTGGTGGCTGACTTATTGTTGCTGTTGTTACGGTTGTAGTTGTAAAAAAAAAAAAAAAAAATGTACAAACTTTCATTTCCATCTAATACAGCGGCCATTTTACAAAGCTATTTTAAACACAGTTTGTATATATTTATAAATTTTACTTTCTGGTCCATCAATACAAGTGTCTTTTTATTTATGTGTTATTGATTTGGATTTTCAAAGTAAGTCTCACAATATTAAAGTGAAAACTAAAATGTGTTAATATCTTCAACACCATACATAAAAAAACGTGACATGTTTCAAAAAGTTGCTATAACTTCTGATTTCAGGATTATTTTTTTCTTGAAAGTTTTTTCTTGGCAGTATGCTATCCAGGCTGTCTAGTCAGACAGTTTTAGCTTTATTTTGATGTAGTTTTCACAGACAGTAATGAATGTATTGTATCAAACGACCACCATGACCCAGGTTTATTATATACCTGTCGAATGTTTACTGCACTGCTGAAAACTCTAAATCGTTAATCCTAATGTAATTTAAGATCAATCTGTAAAAAAAAATGTTTGTTTGAAATTTGTTACTTCACAACATTTAAGTAAGATGATAAAATATTATCGTATATGCTATATCAAATAAAAAATACCGAAGATGCGCCAAAAATGTATAATAATTTTATTCCAATTATTATTAAAATTATACATACCTGTCTTTATGTCAGTAGTACATAATTAAAAATATATTTATAAATAAAAACTATTTTCAATTGCAAGGTGAATTATCACTTTTTAAATGAATCAAGACGATCTGAAAACTCTTAAATCAGTCATCAAACTCACAAAACTTATGTTCTATAGATGAACAAAAAAGCAAATCTCCTTTGAGAATTCTTTATTTCTTGTCATTTGTTTTTGTAATATCTCAAATACATTATGTTGAAAAGTTCTGCTTCCTTTTTCACTATCTGCCAGCTCCATCATGTAAAACATTTTTCAATGACATTTTCTTTTCAATCAGATATGTTCATGTAATGTTATGTTTAAAAAAATGCTGACATTGTTAGAAAAAAGAACTTACTTTTAGGAGAATTTGGAACAATGGTTTATAGAGATATATTAAATTTATGTATTTAAACAGAAAACCACGTGTAATGATTAATACAGTAATATCATTTAATCTATAAAAACATGTGTTGTTAAATGTATAATTTTATTCTTCAGTTCTTGCAAGGTGTGTGGAATATTTTAAATAACTTAAAGTATTACATTTAATCGGATTTTAAACTTTCTTTTATTAGGTAGCTTTCTTTACAAAAAAGCTACCTATTGCAGCCGTTCGGAGGAAAGCGATTTCAAAAAATTTTGGTATATTTTCATCGATCATGACCCCCAGACCCCGAAACCACCCTCCGTTCAAAATTGATATATATATATATATATATCTGACCTATGTCACACTGTAACTCCCGTAATTATCAACCGATTTCGATGTAATTCGGTGTGTACATAGTACATACCAATGTCTCGACCGAGTTCGTTGGCCAGCTTCATCCGCCGTTTTGTTTCAAAATGGCGGCCATTTAAAATTTTAAAAAAAAATTAAAACTTGAAATGTGGTACCAAAAAATTAAAAATGGAAAAATATTTTTTTCTTATGTATTTGACCTTTATACAAAGATTCCGGAGCAGTTTTTGTTTCGTCTATATCTTAAAAAATGGCTGAGTTATAGCATTTTGAATTTCTAGCGTGGCTGATATTTTGAAACGTCCTGAATTTTGTCACGCGATAAAAGGCGTATTTATGAACCGATTTGGATGTAATTCGGTGTGTACATAGTACATACAAATCTCTCGACCGAGTTCGTTGGCCAGTTTCATCCGCCATTTTGTTTCAAAATGGCGGCCATTTAAAATTTTTTAAAAAATTTAAAATTTGAAATATGGTACCAAAAAATTGAAAATGGAAAAATATTTTTTTCTTATGTATTTGACCTTTATACAAAGATTTCGGATCAGTTTTTGTTTCGTCTATATCTGAAAAAATGGCTGAGTTATAGCATTTTGAATTTCTAGCGTGGCTGACATTTTGAAACGTCCTGAATTTTGTCACGCGATAAAAAGCGTATTTATGAACCGATTTGGATGTAACTTCGTTTATACATAGTACATACCAATGTCTCGACCGGGTTCGTTGGCCAGCTTCACCCGCCATCTTGTTTAAAAATGGCGGCCATTTAAATTTTTAAGAAAAATTTAAATTTGAAATGTGGTACCAAAAATTGAAAATTGAAAAAATATTTTCTTCTTATGTGTTTGACCTTGATAAAAAGATTCGGGAGCAGTTTTTGTTGCGTCTATATCTTAAGAAATGGCTGAGTTATAGCATTTTGAATTTCTAGCGTGGCTGACATTTTGAAACGTCCTGATTTTTCTCACGTAATAACAGGCGTATTTATGAACTGACTTGGATGTACCTTGGTGTGTACATAGTACATACAAATATCTCGACCGAGTTCGTTGGCCAGCTTCATCCGCCATCTTGTTTCAAAATGGCGGCCATTTAAAAAAATTAAAAAATTAAAAAAATTAAATGAGATACCAAAAAGTTGGAAAATGAAAAAGATTTTTTTGTATGTGTTTGACCTTAATACAAAGATTCCGGAACAGTTTTTCTTTCGTCTATATCTAAAAAAAAATTGCTGAGTAATAGCATTTTGAATTTCTCTTGTGGCTGACATTTTAAAACGACCTGATTTTTGTCACGCGATAACAGGCGTATTTATGAACCTATTTGGATGTAACTTGGTCTGTATATAGTACATACCAATGTCTCGACCGAGTTCGTTGGCCAGCTTCATTCGCCATCTTGTTTCAAAAGGGTTGCCATTTAAAAAAAATTAAATTTAAAATTCAAAATGAGGTATTAAAAAATTGGAAAATGAAAAAGATTTTTTTTATGTGTTTGGCCTTGATACAAAGATTCCGGAGCGGTTTTTGTTTCTGAAAATTTGTTCTTTTGTTGATATCTTAAAAAATGGTTGATTTATAGCACTTTGAATTTCTAGCATGGCTAACATTTTGAAACGATCTTGTATTTGTCACGCGATAACACACGTATTCGCCTATTTCGATGTAAGAAGGCATGTGGATAGTATACATCAACACCTCGACCAAGTTCGCTGGCCAGATTCATCAGCCATCTTGTTTCAAAATGGCGGCCATTAAATTAAAAATATATATATATATTTAAAGTGAGGTGCAAAAAAATTAGAAATTGAAAAAGGTTTCTTTCTTAAGTCTTTGATCTTGATATAAGGATTCAGGAGCATTTTTTGTTTGTCTTTACCTTAAAAAATGGCTCAGATATAGCAGTTTCAATTTCCATTGTGGGTGACATTTTGAAAAATCTTATTTTTTGCATGCGACAGCACTCCTATATATTAACCGATTCCGATGCGAGTGAGCATGTGCACAGCAATTACTAAGGTCTCGACCAAGTTCACTGCTTAGCCTCATCCACCATGTTGTCTTAAAATGACAGGCACTTTAAGAAATTGCCGAATTTGGCAGCCAAATATAAGTTACTTTAAAGAAAAGCAGCTTGGATAAAGCTGACTAATTTCGCGAAACTCTCATTCATTATATTGATAAAAATTAGTATTGAATCTCCTATATTGGGTTTCCGCTAAATTGAGCTTCGTGTGTATGCATGATATAATTTGGCTTTTTTTAAATAAGGATTATGAAAGCTACCTCTTCCTCCCGGCACTGGCCGGAAGGACTTTTTTTCAATGAGTCTGGCTGAAATTATATACTTTTGGCAAAAAAATACAATTTATTTTCCAATCAATCAATGTGTGAAATATTATAATACATAAATTAAGGAAAAAATAAATTAAGTTGTGATGATTACTGATTATTTAGGTCCTTAAATCAGCAAAGGTTTTTCGCGTATGTTTGTTCACATAAGAAAAAATTATATATAGAGTAGGTGGGGGTAAAAATACGCACTTTCCATACATTTTATTTTTTAACGCCCACATTGGTCTAAACTTATGTAATGAGTGATTAAAATGTTAGATTTGAACTTTAGGCAAGTGCCACCAACAACCAACATTCTGTCAAATTATAATTCTGCGAGAAATTGCAATTTTTAAAAAACATTGCTCTGCGTATCTTTGCCCCATCGGTTGAGGTAAAAGTACGCAATGGTGGGGCAAAGATACGCAGTGCGAATTTTACCCAATTACTGTGGGGTTTTGCCCCATTTCCAATAAAATGAATGAGTTATGCAAAAGTAAATGCATTAGTAAATTTTACTAGTATTTATAGTTAAACTGAAAATTGTAAGTTAAACCATGAAAAGAAAAAGACAGCGGTCTGTGAGATCGCAAATAGCAGTTAACATCTAACTACTGCGACAAAAATTGTTGCATAAAATACTGTGAGCGGTCCCAAAGACCCCTTGATCACAGAATGAATAAAAAGGTTGATTGACTCATAAGATACTGTTTTTGAGCTAAACATGATGTAAAGGCCTATTATAATAAAAATTACCCTCATTTAGAAGTTTTTAGCGATACTACTAAGTTTCTAAACGAATCAAAATTAAATTAACATCAATAGTTAAATTGAAAATTACAAGTTAAGCTATGAAAACTGAATATAGCAGCAGTCTGTGAGACCGTTAACAAGAGTTAAGGGCTAAGGCTTAAGACAAAATCGTTTTATGAAACAAGAATATTGATTTTTAAAAGTAGGTAGGTAGATACCTACGTTCTATATTTAAAAAAAAATTAATTAAAAAAGGAAAAGGTAGTTAACTAGCTTATATTAGTTAAATAGCTATTATATTTTATGCAATATAAAAAATAAAACTTTCCACAACGTAATTGTGGAAAGCTTTGCATCTAGCTAAAACGATAGGACAAAGCCCCGAATCTCAAACTTGTACTTATCTTTGCCCCAAGACAGATGCGTACTTTTACCCCATTCTGCAGTATTTTGCTTAACCGGCTACTGACAAGTTTAAACAGATGCGATCGAGGTACACTATATGGCATTTAGAAGCTATAGAGTTTCCGTTCTCCACTGAATTTTTGGATTTGTAAAAATTCGAAGTATTGTCAACTAAACAATAAAGTAAAAAAACTAAAAAAATTAGATAAAAATGCGAAAATTTAAACTTACCTCATTTTCTTGGCACAGAGTGTTACTATTTTCACAAGCTTTGAGCACACAACTACTTAGTCCAGGCAATAGGGAAATTTTCCTAGCAAAATTAATGGTAGTACTGGAAATCGGCTTTCTAGATGTTTTTTGTGTCGCTGAATCCGAATTTGTAACTTCCCACCAAAATTTCCCCCCGGCAACCTCCCCAAATTTTGGTAAAAAGCCCCCCAAAAAAGGTTTTTATTAAAAAATTCCATTTTTTTTATAATTTTAGAGAAAAAGTATCTAGAAATTCAGAAAGTAGACAAAATTTCCAACAAATTAGATATATGACATTATGACTTAGGATGAAGGGGAAGGGGGGATCTGCCTCGGAACATGCGCGCGGTGCTGCGTAAACTAAGTTGCGCAATTCCACTTAACCACTCACACGTTTACATTCGTCCTCCCATCTCCCCTCCGAAATTTCTCTATAAGGTTTACTTTAAGATTTTTGGGTCGCTGAATCCGAATTTTTAACTTTCCCTCACCCCCCCCCCCCCCGAAAATCCCCCCAAATAGTTGTTTTTAACTTAAATTTCTTATTGTTTTAGGGGAAAAGCATTACAAAATTCAGAAACCAGACAAAATTTGCAACAAATAGGATATATGACATTATGAATTAGGATGAACGGGGAGGGTGAGGGCAGCCTCGGAACATGCACTGCGGCGCTACGTGCACTAAATGATGAAGTCCAAGCAATAGGGGATTTTATCTGGCAAAATTAATGGTAGTACTGGAAATCGGCTTCCTAGATGTTTTTTGGATCGCTGAATTCGAATTTGTAGCTTCCCACCAAAATTTCAACCGGCAACCCCCCAAATAATTGATTTTTTGAAAAAATTTGGTTTTTGAGAAAAGCACGCTGGGAATGTTCCGAGGCAGCCCCCTCTCTCCCCGTTTATCCTACGTCATAATGTCATGTATCCTATTTGTTGCAATTTTTGTCTAGTTTCTGAATTTTGTAATGCTTTTCCCCTAAAGCAATAACAAATTTAAGTTAAAAACAACTATTTGAGGGGGTTTTTTTGGGGGGGGGGGATTTTGGGGGTAAGTTAAAAATTCTAATTCAGCGTTCCAAAAAACTTAAAGTAAACCTTATAGAGAAAGTTTGGAGGGAAGATGGGAGGGCTAATGTAAACGTGTGAGTGGTTTAGTGGAATTGCGCAACTTAGTCCACGCAGCACTGCGGCGCATGTTCCGAGGCAGATCCCCCCTTCCCCTTCATCCTAAGTCATAATGTCATATATCTAATTTGTTGCAAATTATGTCTACTTTCTGAATTTCTAGCTACTTTTCCACTAAAAGAATAAAAAAAATGGAATTTTTTAATAAAAACCTTTTTTGGGGGGGGGGGGCTTTTTACCAAAATTTGGGGTGTTGCCGGGGGAAATTTTGGTGGGAAGTTACAAATTCGGATTCAGCGACCCAAAAAATATCTAGAAAGCCGATTTCCAGTACTACCATTAATTTTGCTAGGTAGAGTCCCTATACGGTCTCTATTGCCTGGAGTATACTATACTTGAGACCAAACTACCATCTAGCGGTCATGATTGTCGAAATGTTTCTTCATATTAAATCTGCCAGTGCGTATCTTTGCCCTGTGCTTATCTTTACCCCCACCTACTCTATATTTTTTATGCTTTATCCAGAACATTTTAAAGTATTTGAAACGCTTTTATGAAAATATACCAAAAAAAAAAAAAAAAATGTTTGCAGTAGAAATTTTTTTTTCTTCCATGTTTTTTCTTCAATTACCGGGAGAAAAAAATATAATAATTAAAAATGACAAAAACTATCAAATAACCGTTTTTGTAGACTTGCAAAAAAGGGACATTCTCATGCTGCCCGTATGTTTCATTTTCAAATGAACGCTTGCGCGCAAATTGTACGGATACATAAATTTTATTGGGTGCTTTATTTCAAAGAATAACATTGCTTAAAAAATGTCATTCAAGGGAACAGTTTACCTCAAAATCGGTCAAAATGTCGATTTGTTTTTTTATATTAAATGAAAGTCCGTTTAATCGTGAATATTGTGACACCTCATTTTTACTCATACAGTAATTATATCGCGAGATATTGTAAATTTTGTTAATACAACCAATGCAATTCCCCACACAAATGAAAACGTTAAACGGAATTCATATTTTCTTCACTTACATATTTTCAAAATACTAGTGCTTCTTTTGTATTTGAGATAAAGATTTAAAAATTTTTATACATGTTCTTTATTATATATGTAATGAATCTGCGTATGGAATCAGCTTTCAGGTTTTTTGCTATTTTTCTTTAAATAAAAGTATAGGAAGATGTCTCAGATTTCATTATTTTACACTATATGTATCAGTAAAAAAATTATATTAAATATAATATTAGATGTATCTAAAAATCCATACGCAGTCTTGTGTAATGTACATTTAAAAATCTTTAATAAAAAATTGAGCAAAAATATTAATATTTAAAAAAGTAGTAAAAAGTAGTAGGGGTTTTTAAAAATTCAAATTTTTTTAAACATTTAAAATTTTTAATTATTCAGTTTAAAATTTTTTTGCCAAATGTACATTTTTTTAACATTGAAATGCAGTGAGTTCACCATTTCAATCATATTTTTAAAAATATAAAATTGTTGAAAAGTAAACTGTCCCATTAAAGAACATCTGATATAGACCTGAACATAACTTTACGATTTTTTTTAATGCTGAAAATGAATTAATTTTTGTTAATGCATGAAGTAAAACATAAAACATATTTAACATATCAAGTAAACTGTACTTTAATTTTTCAAACTTAAAAAGAATAACTATGCTATTGAAACAAGTCATCTTTTATTATATAACTAGCAGAACTACCCGGCTTCGCTCGTGTCAATTATAAGAGACCTGTAAAATAATAAATTAAAATGAACTACTATAGTAATCACAATAACTGAGATTTTTGCATTCCCGTCCACAAATCATTAAAGGGCAATTAGAAAACATACATTATTGTCTCGCCACCATAATAAAATGTCTGAGCTTTAATATCACAATGCCCGTTTTCTTCGGCTGGTGTAACAGAAAAATTTGTACTTTTCTGACAATACGAAAAACAAATCCACCAAATGACATATCATATAGTGAAATTCTCGTTTGTATGGCGTATATCTACATTATAAAGTAAAAATATGTTAGTGAGTAACGCTGACATCATACTGTTGATGGCAACGACCTAACAGACAAATTATTCTTTTACAGCAATTTTTCTTAACTTCTAAACAGCACAGAATTTAATTTTTCAAGCTGTCGAACAGAACAAAAATTCCTTTCAAATGAAATTTATTTGAAAATTTTATCTCAGTTTTTTTATTTTAATGGGTTTGAAAGTAATTTTCAAACATGGATATTTTTTTAATGTGCGTGCAGCCCAACGAAACTATTACGAAAGATGAACCCGTTTGCTCTTAATGCAATATTATGAAGAAAAGGCATGTCTATGTGTAACTTTGTCATCATATTATTTGTGACAACAACCTAATCTATCCATAAATTTCGATTTTACTACAATTTAACTTCTAAACATCGCACATTCGATTGTTCCAACGTCTAATAGAAAACAAAAAACAAAATCCTTTCAATAATATTTGTCTGAAAAGTTTATGTCAATTTATAGATTTTTATAGATTTTAAAGTGATTCTCAAGCATGAATATTTTTTAAATGTGCGTACAATTACAAAAGATTAACGCAATTGCTCAAAAACGCTGCAAATAATTCAGTACTTGTTTGTTTTCGTGTAATATTTCATAACTAAATTGGTAAATGAAATTAAAACGCCAAAATAAATAAAATAATATAAAACACGAATTTAACAGATATCAAATCGAACTACGCAAAATAATCTATTATGTATAGAAAATGCAAATGGGAATTTCGCTGCGGCTGCTTATAACTTGAGTTCTTCTGAATGGACTTCAATGCGACTATAAGTTTCTCAGGAAAGGTTTTAGTGTATAACATATTGTTTTATGTTGCTTAGTCATAGAATTATAGGGTAAAGTTTTGTAATCATGTGAACCCAATTATGAAAGATTAGTATTTAAAAAAAGATTTTTATTAATGGGCTTCCTTGGAACTTGCATCGTTTCTTGGATAATTTTACATGGATGGTTTTAGAATATTGCATTTACGTCAGGCAGTTATATATAAAATTATGGAAGAAAGTTCAATAATCAGATGAGGCCGATTATAAAAGATTAGCCCTTTTAAAAAGTTCTACTGGACATATTTTGATGGAATTTGCGCCGTTACTATGCACGCATTTTTCTATAATGGTTTTAGTATATCCCATTTTGCTCTACATGTTTTGTTATAGAGTTAGCTGAAAAGTTACTAATCAGTTCAACCCCATTCTTAATGATTAGCCTTTTAAAATGTTAGATAATTTTTCAAGGATAGTTTTAGTATATTGCATATCGGTCTATCATTCTTAAACCAAATTCTACTGTAAATCATCAACTAAAATATTTGGCCCTTAACAACGAAGTTTTGTCTTAAACATTAGAAAGTATAATAGCCCAGTGGCGTTAGTAACGTTTTCATCTACGCGGATGTTTCAGATAAAGACCCATATTGCATTTAAATGACGGATCAAATTTACCGATATATTTCATTTAATTCAAGATTCGTTTGGAGAAACCGACCAGCACAGTGCGCGAAATGTGATACTCAGATTATAAGGGAATTATAGTGAAAATATTCACGATTAACTGCTCGCTATAATACGAAAGTACCAAAAATGCTTTTTCATGTAGTTTTTGAGAAATCTAAAAAATACACTAAATATATTAGTGCTTCAAATTAAAAACGATTTTTATTTATGTTCCGTTAATGAGCAAGTATATCAGGTACCTTTAAACCCAGGTATCCTAAAATTCATTGCCTATTATTTGTAAACGGAAACTCACACTAATCATAAAATCCAAATCCACAGCGATTAATATGAAAATGGCGTCAATCTATGAAGCTTTGTTTAAAATGATAAAGCTAACTCTAAAAAAAACAGTTGTTATGTTTTAATTTCAATGTAATATAAATCCTATAAAAGTATATTTTACATTATGGTATTTGATGTAAATCGTAGAATTTTATCACTGCATTTAAAATATTAAAACATTTACCTAAATGGTATAATTAAAGAAACAACATTATAACGAAATAGGAAATAAATCATAGCAACCGGGTTTTAGAGCCAGTTTGAGGCCATATTTATCTAAATTGACGTCATAATTTATTGAAAGTGACAAAATTGTGATGAATATTTAGTGATTTGTGTTTCTGATCCTTTTTCTTGGAATAGAAAAGCCTATATTTTAGTGAAATTTTAATTTCAAATATATTAAATGGAGGCTTTAAGTTTTCGCAAAGCCTTGAAGTTTTTATTTAAAATATGAGAAATCCGCATATTCTGCTTAGAGAGACATCAATTTCAAAAATGTAACAATATATCGAGAGGGACTGAATTTGTATTGGTTTATGAAAAAAAAACTGCACGTGTTTGCCCTTTTTTTAATTATTTGTGCCGTTTTTTAGGCTGTGGCAACATAATAAAATAATTCAGATTATCTCGCTGTATTTTTGCATTTTTGAAATCGACGTCATTCTAAATAGAAAATGCACATTTTTCATAATATATATGTAAAAACTTTAACCATACGTATGTTAAAAGGACGTAGTTTTTTCGTTTGAATGTTAATAAGAAATTTGAGTTAATTTGAATAATGATAAGGAATTATTTCAGAAGATCAAGAGAATCAATCCCTTTAGAATAAAACATCATTAGAAAGCAGTGTCAGTTAATCAGAAATTGACGTCATATCTAGCAAACGATTTTTTTTATTATTATTTTTTCCCTAAATTATTTTCTTGATATTGAAACGCTTGTATTAAAATAGATTTTTTAGCTTCAAAAACATTCAAATGAAGATATACTACGTCATTTGAACACACATTTAGTTACGGTTTTTATTTTATTATGAGAAAAATGTGCATTTCCTGAATAGAATGACAGCAATTTAGAAAATGAAAAAAATATAGCGATTGAGTCTGAATTTTTATTACCTTATAAAAATAAAGTACTCGAGTTATAATTTTTTTTTAATTATTGAGCAGTTTTTTAGATGTGTGGCAACAGGAAAGAAAATGTTGAATTTGAAAATTTAAAAGAGGTATTTCTATAATGTTAAATTATGAAAGATGGTAGAAAAAAGGGGTAAATAGTCCTCTGATGATTTTTTAAAGTAGACAGTGATCTTTTCCACGTTCTAAAACGTATGTACAGGAAGTTTCGTGCAAATTGGTCAAAAATTGGAGATTTATATACCAGACATACACACAGAGAACGGCTTTTATATATACTAGTTGAGTAGCAACCCGTTGTGTTGCTTTTGAATTGCAGGAGATCATTCGATCCTTTTGCGAAAAATGAAATCTATCTTTATTGTAAATTTAGAAAGCAATTAAACTATTAATTTTTATTAAATGCAATATTTCAAATAATAAGTTATATTTACACTTTAAGTCAAAAGTTTTCCGAATAAAAATGCACATATACCATAACTTTATTTGCCTAAAGATTTTCGCTCTTGCAAGATTTTATTTCGAATTTCGGAGTTGATAGAAATGTTGTCATTTGGGTCAACTTATACAAAAATGAGTTTGTTTTGACGAATTTATTCAGAAGCATTTTATATTTATAAATTAAAATAAATATTTAGAGAAAAAAAATTCTCGCTAAAACATTTCGTTTCTAATGTCCGCTTCTGAAATGTTTTAATAGCCATCTTAAGGCAATAGCTGTAAATCTACTTTTCGACTTAAAAATAAATATGTTTGATTACGATGTTTTTTTTTTTTCTTTTGACATCAACAGATCTCAGTGTTCCAGTCGATAGTCGAATTTATGTTTCTAACCTAAACGAATTCCTGAAGCTTGAATATGAGAACATAAAATAAAACACACATACACGCTACAATATATAATAAAACACAGATACACATATAAATAACGCCTGCATTCAACTGTTAACGGTATATATAAATATTAAACAGACGTACAACAATAAATACAATAAACCCAATTGGAGTGAAAAATTAGCCAGAGCAAGGAGTCGAACCCGGGACCACAGCATTTCAAGCTGTCGCTCTAACCACTGAGCTACTCCGTCCGATACCTGAGTCGTTGTCCGGTCGTATAGGGTCGTATGTTCCGTCATCGTTGTTCGGTCATCCAAGGCTGTCGTATAGATAGCTGGTGACTTCCCCAACATGGCTTATTAGTGAAAAAATTGCAGACTCAGGTATCGGCCGGAGTAGCTCAGTGGTTAGAGCGACAGCCCGGAATGCTGTGGTTCCGGATTCGATTCCAAGCTCTGGCTGATTTTTCATTCCAGTTGGGTTTATTGTATTTATTGTTGTATGTCTGTTTAATATTTACACATGTGAACATAAGTTTGTATTTCGTGACGTTTTCTTGAAAAATACTATTCAATCACATTATTATTTTCCCTATTTATTCAAATAAACGTTAATTTCAATTTAAAAATAATGTCAAACAATGATATCTAATAACCCTTGTCATTTTCTGTTTTCTCTTTTTTATTTAAAAAAATGGAGGAATTTAATTTCCATCATTACATAAATGTCATTAATATATATATCGAAAACTAATCAAATTTTAAAATTATACGACAAATTTTGACATCCTTGGACCCATGTGGATAACTGGCGTCAATTTGATCACCTAACATTTCATATTCTAGGAGAGACAGCTGTGAAATACAAACGGACATTCACTTTTTAATATAATAGATTGATGAAGTTTTAATTTCACTATGAAATATTAGTCAGGGACAAATGCTGAACTATTTATATTGTTTTACGTGCAAATGGTTTATTTCGTAATGGAGCCTGCACGCAATGCAGATAGATTAAAAAACGTTATGCTTGAAAATTATTTAAAAAGCCATGATAAATAAATCAATTAAAATAAAGTTTTCAAGCAAATTGCATTTGGAAGTAGATTTTTTCCCCATATAACGGTGTAAAAATTTAAAATGTGTGATGTTTAGAAGTTAAAAAAATTGCAGTAGAAAAAATTGGAAAACCGAAATTTAAATGTCAAGCGTCGCTATACTCAAAATGACGTCAGCGTTACGCACAGACATATTTTCCTTTATAAAATGGATAGATTTTCAAACGTGAAGTCCCATTTGTCAGCTACAACTTTGCATGTGTAAATTTATTCTTTTGGCTTGAGATTCTAATTTCAGTACCGCCGACTACAAATTCCAGAAACTGGTGTCTTTTAGATGTATTTGTGGTAAAATATATAGTTTTATCTAAGAAAAGGATTGTTTTCTTTTAAATATGGCACTTACTGAAGCATTACGCCAAGTGTCGCAAATTCGATATCAGCCGAAAGAAAATATATTGAAATGTAACATAGCATTATGAGAGAAAATGCATGTTTTTTAAAGCGTGACGTCATTTTCTGTTGAGATTTTAAAGTTATTTTTAATTGTAATGATGAAATGGCATCAATAAAGATAAATAAACCCCAACATTTCCTTTTTCCTGCAACAGTGGAAATAATACGATTGCTACTATTTTGATGAAATTTCAAAAAACTTTTCATATTAAATTTAAAATATAAAAGTGGGAATATTTAGAAAAATAGCTAGTGCAAGTTCATCTACAAATGAACAGCATTGCATTTAAAAAAGAATAATTACCAAAATTGGTTCAGTAGAAAGTTCAGGAAAGATGTCTAAAAAAGCTGTCATTTGTTTTTAATATGTAGATTATTCTTTCCTTTTACTTTAACAGTTGCCTAGCAACTCTATTTCAAAACTTATCTATTTCATACCAATTACATTTAAAAGCCCATATTTTTCCTAATTCGGCTCTAGAAATTTAAATTGTTCGATTACACATATGTTAAATTCGTGCTTTTTTTATACATTATTCTTTTACTTATTGTTTGACGAAGCTTTAATTTCATTGCAGAACATTAGCCGTAGATAAATTCTGAACTCTTTTTTATGTGCAAATTGTTTATTAATATTTCGTAATGGAGCCCGCCGGTGCGCAATCGAGATAAATTTAAAAAATCACGCTTAAAAATTATTTTATAAACCATAATAAGTCAGACCATTAAGATACCGTTTTGATACAAATTGCATTTAAAAGTAGATTTTTTTTCCTATACGATAGTGTAAAAAATTATAATGTGCGATGTTCTGAAGATTAAAAAATTTTAAAACCGATATTTTATCCTGAAACGTTGCTATTTGCAAAATGACATCAGCGTTACGCACAGATTATTGTCCTTTGTAATATAAATGGAGTACTTCTGTTGCCACAATTACAAAATTGGTACAGAAAACTATTAAAAAAATAATATCTCAAAAATAAATTGAGATACAGATTTCAAAGAAATTGCATGTAAAAGTACATTTTTTTCCTCATACGATGGTATAAAAACTGAAAATGTGCGATGTGTAGAAGTTTAAAAATTTTCAGTAGCGAAAATTGCAAAACGAAAATTCATTTCAAATTAGAAAGTGTTGCCATTCGCAGAATGACGTATGCGTTACGCACAGATATGTTTGTCCTTTATAATATAGACTAGGGGATCGTACCAGGCTTCCCGGGTTAAAGAATACAGGTGAAAACATTTTTTTTAATTGAAAATTAATAATTTTTTTACATGGGAATTTTTTTTTAGATTGCCAACTTACATTAAAAAAGAATTTTCATATGGGAAATATGAATTATACAATCAAATAAATTTTTGAAATTTATCAAAAGCGATATTTTCTTATTAGCCGCATGCTAAGAGTTATTTGACCAAGATTTTGGTACTTATGGCATCCTTTTATGTTCTGATAATTTCAGAGTTTATACATATCTGTTAAATTTCTGTTTTATTTATATTATTTTATTTATTTATTCATAGGGAATTTTTTTTAATGGAAATTAGCCGTAAGAAAATGATGAACTCTTTGTTTTAAGGGCAAACGGATTAATTTTTCGTAATCAAGCTCCGCGTGATATAGGTAACTTAAAATATATTTTATGTTTTTAAATTGTTTTTAAATTCATAGACAATCAGTAAACTGGGATGAACTTTGCAAACAAATTCCATTTGAAAAAAAAAAAATCCTAATCCTATATGGTGATCTAAAAATTTAAATTGTACGATTACAAATATGTTAGATTTGTGTTTTTTCAATATTATTCTTTTATTTCTTTATAAAAGAAGTATTAATTTCGTTAATTTGTCTTTCACAAATATGTTAGATTGGTGGGTTTTTTTAATATTATTCTTTCATTTGTTTATAAAGGAAGTGTTAATTTCGTTATGCAAAAATAGTCTGAAACAAATGCTGAAAAATGTTTGTTGCTTTATGTGTAAAATGTTTATTATTATTATGTATTGAAACGGGCACGTGATAAGATAAAATTTAAAAAATCATGCTTAAAAATTATTTTAGAAAATATAATACATCAGTCAATTAAGATACAGCTTTTAAACAAATTGCATTTGAAAGTAAAATTTTTTCCCTATGCGACGAAAATTGAAAAAGTACGATGGTCAGAAGATTAAAAAATTGCAATAGCGAAAATTTCAAGACCGAAATTTGATCGTGATGTGTTGCCATTCGCAAAATGACGTCAGCGTTACGCACAGATACGTTTGTTCTTTATAATATATATACTTAATCAGTAAAATAAAATAAAGATCAGTTATTAGGATGTGGTTATCAATTGAGGCTCTTATGCTCGGTATTCCCGAATGAAAAACAGCAATTTTCACTTTCTCAAAATTTGCATACGCACTTCTCATATCCATATTCATCATTTACAAAAAAATTGTATTTTGTTTGAGCATTTAAAAATCATTTTAACTCAAAACTTGAAGTCACGATTGTCAGCAACATCTTTTATGTGAACAGACGCATTCTTTACTTGAGATTCTAATCTCGTTTCCGGAGAGTAAAAATTTCCGTAATTTATGATTTTTAGACTCATTTGTGTTAAAATGTTTAGTTTTATCAAAGAAAATGATCGTTTTCTTTTAAACATGACTTAATTTTCACTTAAATAAGCATTTCGCTAGTGTCTGAAACTTTGTATCAGTACACATGCAGAAGGAAAAAAAAACAATACAGAAAATTTATGAGGAAATATACGTGTTTTCAAAAGCAGTATGTCATTTTCCGTTAATATGCCCCTAATATAATATTCTGCTCCTAATGGGATTTTGCGACACATAACCCTATGAAACAATTTTAAATTTTTATTAGAAAATGATAGCATGAATAAACATAAAAATACCTCACTATTTCTCTCTTGTCTGCAACAATGAAAGCTATCTAATTTTCACCATTTTGAAGAAATTTCATAAATGTTTTTAAAATTAAAATATAAAAGTGAGGATATTAAAAAAAAAAAAAAAAAAAAAAAAAAAAAAAAAAAAAAAAAAAAAACAGATAGTGTGATCACATCTGCAAATGAAGAGCTTTTAGTTTTAAAAAAAAAAATTAGTAAAATTGATTCAGTGAAAGATCAGGGCTGATGATTAAAAAAAAACACACTTGTGTTTTAAATATATAGATTATATAAATTTAGGAAAAATTAAATTAAGCAAATTATGTTATTTTGATAAAATTATAGTAGAATGTCCTAAAGAATAGCATTAAAATTTCATTATTAGAGAGAATTTTGGACAAAAAGTTCAGGAACATATTATTCTAAACCACGAATTATTTATTTGCTTGTCTAACTTGGCGAAGCAAATCCATCTAGGCGAGAATCATCAATTACTGTAATATAAATCTCTATTATTGTTATGTCACCTCTCTCTTATAAAGACGCTCTAAATTTTTGTAAAACATTGCGTTTTATGAGTGTGTTATTTCGATTATATTGTTTTCAAAAGTAAAGCATTTTCACCTGTGAAGAATTTCAAAGCAGCTGGGATTTGAAAATGACGCACTTCTACAAAACATAATTCAGGTTTAAGAATTAAAATGCACGCTTTTTTATAAAATGACGTCATTTGCATCCACTAAAGCAATCCACTTTTACAATCCAATCTTAAACTTCGTCTATAGAAAAGTATGCATATGATGTCATTGTCACGGACTAACAGACAACGTTATTGACATAGACAATATTTTAATTTCAACGGTTTTTTTTCAGGTTTTATGAGAAAATGGCAACAAAAAGATACAGTATCTCCTATTTTCGACTATTTTCCATTTACTTTCAATGACTTTCAATAGAAATGGTGAACTTTTGTTGCCACGATAAGAAAAATGGTATTAAAAACTACAAAAAAATTAATATCTCAAAAATAAATTAGGATACAGCTTTCAAAGAAATTGCATTTAAAAGAGCATGTTTTTCCTTATACGATGGTGTAAAAATTTAAAATGTGCGATGTTTAGAAGTTTAAAAATTTGCAGTAGAGCAAATTGCAAGACCAAAATTTTATTTAGAATTTCAAAGTGTTGCCATTCGCAAAATGACGCATGCGTTACGCACAGATATGTTTGTCCTTTATAATATAGATAGATGATAATTGCCCGAACACTTAATCTTTTTAAAATAGACACCAAAAACAGACAAGTTAACAAATATCTGTAAATATATACTTAGGGTTAACAAATATATATAACAATAAATACATTTAAACAATATGTATATGTCGTAGGCTAATTGAGAAATCCGGCTCTTTGCAAACAGCCGGGCTAATTGGAGAATCCATCTCCCTTTTTCAAATTAGCCTGATATTATTCAGGCTTATTGCAAAGAGCCTAGAAAGCGTTAGGCTAATTTAAAAATGACCACTTATTATCCGATCAGGGTGATATTTTTAGCTCACAGGCTATCAAAGCCTGAGAGCTTATGTGCCCACCGATTCTGTATGTACGTGTGTACGTACGTATGTACGTAACGCGATAACTCTTGATAGAAATATCCGATTTGCTTCAATTTTTTTTTATACGTTCATTCTGATAAGGTGCTTCCCTGATTATTTTTTGGGGTTCATTGGTTAAGGATAAAGGGGGAAAAGGGGGCTACCCCACTTAATTTATATAAATGGGTTTTTCATGCAGAAATATTCGATTTTCTCCAAATTTGGTATACCGGTTTATTGTGCTAAGGAGCTTCCCTGACTAGAATTTGGAAGCTCATTATTTAAGTATAAAGGGGGGAAAGGGGGGCTACCCCCCTTAATTTAGATAAATCGGTTTTTCATGATGAATTATTCGATTTGCTCCAAATTTGGTATACCGGTTTATTAAGTTAAGGAGCTGCCTTGATTAGATTTGGAGGTTCATTAGTTACATATAAAGGGAGGAAAGGGGGGGCTATCCCCCCTAATTTAGATAAATGGGTTTTTCATGCAGAAATATGCGATTTGCAATAAATTTGGTATACCGGTTAATTATGTTAAGCAGCTTCCCTGATTACATTTGGAAGATCATTATTATGTGTAAAGGGGGAAAGGGGGGCAATTGCCTCTCCCCTTAATTTAGATAAATGCGTTTTTCATGTAGAATTATTCGATTAGCTCAAATTTGGTATACTGGTTTATTATGTTAAGGAGATGGCTTGATTAGATTTGACAGTTCATTAGTTAAGTATAAAGGGAGGAAAGGGGAGCTAGACCCCCTCCCCTTAATTTAGATAAATGGGTTTTTCATGTAGAGTTATTCGATTTGCTCCAAATTTCGTATACCGGTTTATTATGTTAAGGAGCTTCCCTGATTAGATTTGGAGGTTCATTAGTTAAGTATAAAGGGAGTAAAGGGGGGCTTGACCCCCCCCCCCCTTTAATTTAGATAAATGGGTTTTTCATGCAGAGTTATTCGATCTGCTCCAAATTTCGTATAACGGTTTATTATGTTAAGGAGCTTCCCTGATTAGATTTGGAGGTTCATTAGTTAAGTATAAAGGGAGTAAAGGGGGGCTTGACCCCCCCCCCCCCCTTTAATTTAGATAAATGGGTTTTTCATGCAGAGTTATTCGATTTGCTCCAAATTTCGTATACCGGTTTATTATGTTAAGGAGCTGCCTTGATTAGATTTGGAGATTTATTGGCTAAGTATAAAGGAGGGATAGTGGCTCGTGTCCCCTTAATTTAGATAAATGGGTTTTTCATACAGAATTATTCGATTTGCTTCAAACTTGATATACCAGTTTATTACGATATGGCTTCCTTCATTTGATTTGGAGGTTCATTGGTTAAGTATAAAAGGGGGGAAAGGCGGGCAATTGCCCCTCCCCTTAATTTAGAGAAATGGGTTTTCATGAAGAATTATCTGATTTAGTTTAATTTTTTTTCAACTGGATCCGAACTTGAAGGTTCCATTTGAAGTCAACCCGAAAACCGACCACAACCAGTTTTCGGATTGAGTTCAATTAGAACTTTCAGGCTGGGATCGGGTTGCCGGTGGACGGAGATTATTTTGTCTGGTTTGCATCGGCTTATAGTTCTTTGGAATATTTTTGTCGGTCAAGATTTGGTTCGGTACGGGTTTCAGGTTGACTTCGAATGGAATTTTTAGGTTTTGGTAGCGTTGCGTGTGCACGGAAACTAATTTGTCTTGTTCGGATCCGGTTATGGATATTTGGAATATTTTGTCGGTTATCAGATTTGGTTCGGGATTTCGGGTTTTTTCAAATGGAACTCGCAGGTTCGGGTCGGGTTGCGTGTAGACTGAAATTATTTTGTCTTGCTCGGATCGGGATACTGTCTGTTGTAATTTATTTTTCGGGTTTGGGTAGAGTTATGCGTTAATAAACCTAATAAAAAGAAAATTGCCCAATTAAACTGATGGCATTGAGCTCACAGGCTATTCACACTAATTGTATATTATACTCTTATTTCAAAGAATAATGCCCCTCGAAAAATAAATGAAGATATTAGTCCCCGTTGCCCCCCTTTCCACTTAACCAAAGAACCTCCAAATCTAATCAGGGAAGCTACTTAGCACAATAAATTGTTATACCAAATTTGAAGCAAATCAGATAATTCTGCATGAAAAAACCATTTCATTAAATTAAGGGTGGCGGAGGGGTATTAGCTCCCCCATTTCTCCCTTTATGCTGAACCAATGAACTTTCAAATCTAATCAGAAAAGCTCCTTATTAGAATTAACCTAGAAAAAAAATTAAACTAAATTAGATAATTCTGCATGAAAACACATTTATCTAAATTAAGGGGAGGGGCAATTGCCCCCCTTTCTCCCTTTTATACTTAACCAATAAACCGCCAAATTAAATGAAGGAAGCCATATCGTAATAAACTGGTATATCAAATTTGAAGCAAATCGAAAAATTCTGTATGAAAAACCCATTTATCTAAATTAAGGGGACACTAGCCCCTGTCCCTCCTTTATACTTAACCAATAAATCTCCAAATCTAGTCTAGGCAGCTCCTTAATATAATAAACCGGTATACGAAATTTGGAGCAAATCGAATAACTCTGCATGAAAAACCCATTTATCTAAATTAAGGGGGGGGGGTCTAGCCCCCCTTTCCTCCCTTTATACTTAACTAATGAACCTCCAAATCTAATCAGGGAAGCTCCTTATCATAATAAACTGGTATACCAAATTTGGAGCAAATCGAATAAATTTGCATTAAAAACCCATTTACCTAAATTAAGGGGGTGGGCTAGCCACCCCCCCTTTCCTCCCTTTATACTTAACTTATGAACCTCCAAATCTAATCAAGCCATCTAATTCAAGCCTTAACATAATAAACCAGTATACCAAATTTGAGCTAATCGAATAATTCTACATGAAAAACGCATTTATCTAAATTAAGGGGAGAGGCAATTGCCCCCCTTTCCCCCCCTTTATATATAATAAGGATCTTCCAAATGTAATCAGGGAAGCTGCTTAACATAATTAACCGGTATACCAAATTTATAGCAAATCGCATATTTCTGCATGAAAAACCCATTTATCATGCTCATATACCATTATCATATACCATTATAATTCATATACCATTATCATGCAGGGGGGGATAGCCCCCCTTTCCTCCCTTTATATGTAACTAATGAACCTCCAAATCTAATCAAGGCCTTAACTTAATAAACCGGTATACCAAATTTGGAGCAAATCGAATAATTCATCATGAAAAACCGATTTATCTAAATTAAGGGGGGTAGACCCCTTTCCCCCCTTTATACTTAAAAAATGAGCTTCCAAATCTAATCAGGGAAGCTCCTTAACACAATAAACTGTTATACCAAATTTGGAGCAAATCGAATATTTCTGCATGAAAAACACATTTATATAAATTAAGAAGGGGGACTAGCCCCCCTTTTCCCCCTTTATCCTTAACCAATGAACCCCAAAAAATAATCAGGGAAGCACCTTATCAGAATGAACCTAGAAAATTTTTTTTGAAGCAAATCGGATATTTCTATCAAGAGTTATCGCGTTACGTACATACGTACGTACACACGTACATACAGAATCGGCGGGCACATAAGCTCTCAGGCTTTGATAGCCTGTGAGCTAAAAATATCACCCTGATCGGATAATAAGTGGTCATTTTTAAATTAGCCTAACGCTTTCTAGGCTCTTTGCAATAAGCCTGAAAAATATCAGTCTAATTGGAAAAAGGGAGATGGATTCTCCAATTAGCCCGGCTCTTTGCAAAGAGCCTAGGCTGTTTGCAAAGAGCCGGATTTCTCAATTAGCCTACGACATATATACTAGCTGTCCCGCCCGGCGTTGCCCGGGCCCGTAATAATATTCTTAAATGAATCTGAAATTTTTAATCGCAGGTCCGTTCAGAGGGGGGCGGGTGGAGACGGTGCAAATTACCAGGGACTGACTCTTGTTCTGTTCCAAAGTTGTGCAAAGTCAAAGGTTAAGTTTTTTAATTTTCATGTCTCATACTTTAAACTTTTTAATTCCAAATTAACTGATGAATTTAATTAAAATGTAATTATATTTTATATAATTTATTTTTTTATTTAAAATCTTTATATGAAAAAGCAATTACAAATAGAACAAAGTGTAATACTGAAAAAGAAATAATGAAATTGTAAGCAAATATTACTATATAGAATTTTTTTTAAAGTACCATCCAGCAAATTTATTTTCTAATAGAGTAAAGCCTGTTTATAACTGAATCCTGCAATAAATGAAAAAAAAAAGTTCCAGCTCTCCCGCTCCTCCCGCCCCCCCCCAAAAAAATGCTATTATGCTTTGTTCAATTTAAATAACCTGCATAAAACGGAATTTATCTCTGGTCGTTTTCGTTTCCGTCTACGCAGGTTTTATTGTATATTACTTCTGGGGAGCCCGTAATAATATTCTTAAATGAACCTGAAATTCGTATCGCAGGTCTGTAAAGTCAAAACTACCTGTCCGTACAAAATTACTTTTTACGTCATGACAACATTTTGTAAACTTCTTGCTGCTGTTTAATTCGCATTTCCAATACAGTGCTTTGCAGAAATTGCACGTTTCACCCACAGTTATGCATGCCCCGAGATGTTTAAATCAGTAATTTGGATTTCAGAAGAAACGCGCGCATGCTACAGTTATTAAGCCTATTTTGCCGATCGCTTAACGACGTTCTCGACCAATTCTATTTGGATTTCGAATCTATTTCGATTCGACTTCTTCTTCACTTTCAAGCATTCACCGAGATTTTTTACGGGCATTTCAAATGATATTATGAAGCTACATAATTGCAGCGAAAGGTAGTGCACCCTAACAGCGAAACGTAAACAAACCCGATCGCCCTAAATCCTGCCAAGGACTCTTACACAATAACCAATCAGATGCGTTTCTCGGGCGTTGCCATTGAACAATAACAAATAATCGCGATTTCTGTGCCACGTACGTTAGCGTAATATATATATCGATACTAGGGGACTCTCCCCCTGCAAGCTACGCTTGCCAACCCCCGTTCAGACACCGCAGAGTCTAAAAACGCGCTAATCTGATCGGTTTAAAAAATATTATAGAAGATTGAATTATACTGAAAAAAGCAGTGCAGATCTCCCTGTAAACGGGTTTCCATTCAATTTCCTTTGATTTCAAAAATTTAAGGCCAAATTAGTTGCTGTTAAGACATCCAATTTTTGTTTTCGTGTTTGATTAAAGAGGATCAGTTAAACGTTTGAAAAGAAGCAAAAAATAAAAGGAATTAAGTGTACAGAGTCTTTGTCTCCGGGTATTTTAAAACAATTTCTATAACAATAGCCTAAGTCATGTGACTATCATCAAGAGTTCCGGGCGAACTACTTCGCTTTTTATATTCCTGGTGCCAATTTGGTTCTATAATATTAGCCAGGTACAGGTGATAAGTCGACAAATATTATTCTCTCGCCATCATTTCTATATTATAATAGCCTATATTATAATAGTTAGCGTATAGCCTAAGTCATGTAACTGCCATAAATAAATACGCTCTGATCGCTTCGCTTTTCATATGAAAGTTTGGCCCAGATATCATATACGACCCCATATTGGCGCGATTTTTTTTCCGACGCTAATTTGGGGAAAAGATCAACAGCATAAACAACAACATCCGGCTTATCAAATCAAGCAAAATAACGATACTACGGCGCCAGTTAAGTACCCGTTGCGCATATGACATTGGCGTCAGAAAAAAATAGCGCCAATATGGGACTGTATGTGGCATCTGTGCCGAAAGTTTTCCATTTAGATTTTAAAAAATCAATTTTTTTTTCGAATAATACTACATAAAAGCATTGTCGCAAAGAATTCTTGGTACTGTTACGCTAGCCGGGTGCAAATCTCGCCAATAACTATTTTTCAACTCGCCAGTTAGCATTTTTTTTTATTTTTCGAGTGGTAAATTAAAACATTGCTTTGAAGTTGAAATTAAATGTCATCGTTTGTTACATCATTTAATATTTGGCCAGATGCCATATACGCACCCGGTTTGACGTGATTTTTTTTACGAAAATTTGGCGAAATCCTCGTTTTCGAATACCAGTTACATATGTATTTTTGGTACTACTTAGTTATCCCGTCGAACAAAAATCTATCACCAAACTATAAGATTAAATGCCAATAATGGTTGATAAATGTCACATTCACTTGACTTTAAGCAAGATACACGTCTTTACGTCATCAAGTGATTTTTATTTCGACGTTTTATTTGTATATTTATTGATGTTATACTATTTGTTCTTTCGTTATTTAAAATAAAAATTATGTCAATTTGTATAATTTGGCGAGTGGTTTGGCGATTTATATAATTTGGCGAAATGGGTCGATGGAATAACTAAGTAGTACCGTATTTTTTAATTATTTTCTATTATTTTTTATTTTTAAAGGAAAATAATCAAAAAATAATTAACTATAGAAAAAAACAATTTGTGTAATTTAAAAAAAAGAAAATTTAGTAAATAAACTCTTATTATTAAATAAACAACAATAGCCGGGTTACCATGTCAACCAAAATAATGCCATTTTGGCGCCAATTAGGTACCCGGGTGCGTATATGACATCTGCTCCTAATATTTTTCTTTTCATTTCGTTTAAAAAAAATAAAGAAGCGAAAGCCATTTATTTTAAATGTTTCTGTTTGTATTAAATAAAATGATAATGAAATACAAATTGAATTATGAATAAAAGTAACATGATCTATTTCTTAGCATACATTTAAGGGAAGCCAAACTTCTCGCCAAATTAGTTTAAAATAGTAACCTTTTCTAAAATCTGAAAGAAAAAAATATCTGTTTGATTAAAATTTGAGTTGCCATCATTAGAAAAATGTATATAAAATTAGAAAAAAAATAATATTTCGAAAACTAATTCGAATTTAAAATTTCTAATACCAGTTTTGAAATCTGCGGATCAATATTGATTTTTGGTATTAATTTCATCGAAAAGTATTCCATATTTTAGGAGAAATCGCCGTGAAACATAATCAGTTGTTTAATCAGTCGATTCAAAGAATCGTTACATTTCAGCCGTTTCATATATTCGTTTCATAAATTCGTTTCATTAGGATTTTATTTATATAGGGTAGATATGTGTGTATGAGAGAGAAAAAAACGAGCAACGCCAAAACATGCAACATCTAAACTCGTGCAGAGGAAAAGATTCACGAGCTAAGATGACAATGGATGATTTCATTATTAGAACAACAGTATTACTGGTATTAGATTAATGTTTTTTACGCAAGGTTTAGCGTAGATTGCTGGTTTTGTTTGATGAGAAAAACAAAAGTGTTTCTCTGTTTTGTCATCACTGTAAAGTCTGCATAAGGTCTTACTGATTTTTGTTAACTCGCTATCCAACTATGTGTTCTTTGTTTCTCTATATACTGCGTGTTTAATTAAATGCCCTTAAAATTAACACATAATGATCGTCTTCAAATCCGATGTAATAAATTGAAATATTCTAATAACGTTATTTCACTATTTACCATTCCCATATATTTCAAGGGTATGAAATTACGAACGTAAACAGTTCTTGAATAAGACATAATTTATTTATCGATAGAACATAAAAACAAGTATCACAATTCAAACATAAAACCAAATACTTGAATTCTAGTTCAGTACTGTGTTTACCTCCTCCAGAGTTTTTATATCAGAGTAATAAATTGCATTTTCATGTGAACTTTAAAACAAAATCAATAAAAACAAAACTATGGAGGCAACCTACATGTTAATCCATCATTACACAACTTAAAAACATCAACAAACCAGCTGACATCCCCTACAAGATATAGTCATCACATTACATTTCATGACATTCACAGTCAATCATCACATTACATTCAATGGTCGTACGTCCTTAAAGAGACTTTGTGTACTTAAACCCCATGCAAAAAACCAATCAACCTACATGAAACAGCTGTGCTCTCTTTTGTACAATGGAGGATATTCCAAATATGGGTTCAAGGCTGAAAAAAGTCACGTGATACCGGTAATTTACCCAAGGAACTTCTAACTGATAAGAAGGGAAGATACTAGTGCTTTGCCTCAAGAACTGTTTCATTGGCTAGCGGGGATTTACATTACACGTCTACGGAGCCTTCTCTTCTTTACGCTAGAAGTTTTTACATTGACCACGTGATCAAAACGAAGATGGAATATCCTCCATTCTTCGCACATTGCTTTAAAAATGTGATTTCTAAGTTCTACGCATATTAGCAATAGGAAATTTAGTAAAATAATATATTGTTTTAAATTGACGACCTTTTCAGATCTTAATTAATAAAACAACAATAAAGAAAATTCTATGTGCAAAAGAAACATTGCACCGAAAGGCCTTTTTCTGCCTTCAGTTGGCATTTTGAATTCAATTTGAACATTTGTACTTTCATTTTAAGAAAAGAATAAAGACACGATCTACTAAAGTCAACGACTGAAGTTTTTAAAGACATTATATAACTTTAAAGCAAGCACGAAAAATCATGCATCCTACATAGATTATGAAACGCTTTCCAATACAGTCAGAATACTGTAGGTTAGTCAGAATAAGGGTTAACCCTTTCAGGGGCAAAATACTTATATTCGTAAAATTCTAAAATGAATGGCTGACATCAAAATTTATAAACAAATTTATTCCACAGTAGGTAAAAGCTTTTATTTATATACTTAATGAAATTATATTTTTAATTCCAAAATCCCGGTGTCAAAGGTAAAGAATAGTGAAAGTTATTAGGGGCTGTACGTATATAGCATTATCAACATTTTGGTAATTTTAGACCTCCTGCCCCCCTTACGATATCATCCCTCGAACCCCCCCCCCCCCCCCCGGAATGACATCGTTATCAATGTCTAAAAATTATTTTGATTTTTGGACTTTATTTCTTTTCTTTGTAATTATATACAAAAATGGTTACATTTATTTTTCACAAACTTTATTGATTCAAACAAAGAGAAGTCAATAACATATCCCTTTATATATGAAATAACTTTATATGGAATAACACTTAAACAAATAGTACTATTTAAAAGTATTTTATAATAGCTTTTTGTTGCATAATGCGCGCAACAGTAATAATGTCTTCCTGCACTTGCCCCGCATGGGGGGGGGGGGGGGGCAGATAGAACTTCTTATCAACAAAACAGATTAACCACATTATTTCTCTTTATTTACTAGCAAACACAAGTGTTATTTAAAATATACTTCACATATGGTTTCTCGAACAGCGAATTATATATGCACACACATACAAAAATAATAAGAATGCCAAACATTTGGGTATTCCATATTTTGGAAGTAAATAACTTTATAATCATATAATGATTTAATAATAACTTTATATTTTTTAAAAATAGATAGCAGACTAAAGAAAGATAACATACTATTTTGGTGTAAAGACCAAGTTACAAATAAAAAAAAAACTTTTTTGGTTGGCTCAAAAATGATAACGATATCAAAAGGCAATCCCCCCCTAACCCTACAGATATCTTACGATTTCATGTGCCAGGCCCCCTAAAATGATAACGTTATATATGCACGGCCCCTTAGGATATAATAAACATTCACACTTATTTAACTACAAAAATTTTCTAACCTTCTGAATTAGTTTGTTTTCGATCTCCCAGCCAAGAATAAATTGATCATTCTCAATTTTTCACGTCGTTTAATGGGATAAACATACTAGTTTTTTTCTATTCTTCTTTGAAAACAAAGGCAATTTCTTTCGTTTGAGAGATAACTTTTTTCCATTATTACTAAAAGAAAGGCTCTGCAAGATACGTTGGGAAAACGTTCAATCATCACATTTTCTTTGTCCTTCATTAATTGTACATAGCTTTACCGAATAAAACAAAACAATTATTCCACATTCAGGTATAAGATATTATCTACCAATAAAGCATTTAATAACACAAAGTTGCAAAATAAATTAATTTTAAGGGCTCTTAATCAGGACTCTTAAAGCTTCAAAATTTTCGAAATTTTCTTATTTATTTATTTATTTAGATGTTAAACTCCTATCTTTTCTGAACATTTTGATATAATTGTTTCTCTGAAATTCCCATTAGAACAGAAGTTATGGCTTTTAGAAGTATACCCGCTCAATAGTTGAAGCGGCGTTTCCGAAACTTTGAAGTCATTTTTCTCCAAATGAAGTTTTTGGGTATAATGTTGGTAGGATATCTCAAAAATATTTGAATATGTTTTCATGAAAGATTCAAAACATATATTTCATGTTAGTCTGTATAAACTGAACTTAAAATTTCTTTTTATCGTTCAAAAAAATATATTTTTAGGTGATTATACTATTGTCAATTTTAAAACTTTGTATTGGCTAAATACAACTTTTTATTAAAAATATAAAAATGCTTTAAATACAAATTTATTTAGGTTCAGGATAATTACTACAGTATGAAGTATAATTAGGCAAGAAAAATTTCATTCTAGTTACAAAATTTATTTTGTAATCCTGTGCGTAAGCTGTTATACCAATTTTCTCCTCCACAAATGTCTGACAGTTTGCAGCACCCTATAAATACTAATTCTGCATCTTGCAATTTTTAAATGCATGAAATGAAAGAACATACTTATATCTTTCATCCCAAATAAAAATTGTGTTTTTAAATCATTCACATTTTAAGATATTAAATGTTGAAAATGGTCTTTTTTCATTTTTTCCAATTTTAAAATTCCTTAGATCCCTTAAGGGTTATGGATAGGTTCATTAGATTCATTAAAATATTACAGATATCTATTTATTTTACACTCCCTCCAGTTTAATGAAATAACTGTTTTTATAATCTATAAGTAATTGTTCTTGTAAACATACCCGACAAAAAATATTGTAATTTTTTTGTTAGTTGAAAAGCACAAGGCGAAAATAACCTTGCCTCATTTGAAGTATTTCGAAGATTATTGTGAATATATAAGACGTTTATAAAATTCAAAATTATTAATTTATTATTTCTATTTTCTAATTTAGATTAAATTGTTATCTTAAATTACAATATGTTGTGTAAACGAGTGACAAAGGGGGCCATTGCTTCCGACCGAAAGCATGGGCTGTCCCGTTTTATGTAAATCCAGAGGCCTATTTGACGAACATATATTTATTCACAATAACGCACAAATCTACACTGAAGACTTCATGGGTACAGTTAGAAATGAGGAGTCGAAAATTCGTAAATCTACAGCAATTTCGCAGATGCTGTCTCTGCAAGTACAGAAGTATTGAGTGGGTTCTGAAACTAGTCAGTACAGTCGAGTCTTATTCTACCTTATTTCGAGATCTCAGTAAAGTTTTCCTTTACCGGTAGTTTGCCCGCTGTAAAGGAAAAAAAACCGCTGCGTCTAGCAGGTACCAGAGAGTTTAGCTCTGTTCTCCTTTCAGATTTTATATCCTATATTGGCCCCTTCGACTGCTGTATTTAAAGGTAGGGGATTTTAGGTGGTTTGGAGTTGTTCTTAAGCACTGATAAAAAAAAAAGTTTATGGAGCTATTACTGTTCGTATAGTGTCAAACCTAAAAGTTTTTATCGTAATTTGTGCTTCTGTAATGTCACTTTTGATGGACATAAATCAAGCTAAATAACTGCTAAAGATATTTTTTTCAGTTACATAAATAATACGTCGTTTCAACTCAGCCATAAATCTCTTCAATGTATTTAACCTTGAAAATCCTTTGATAAATATAATGACTTGTTGAGTGACTGCATTAAGACTCATAGACTACATTAAACTGATTTATTATTATTATTATTATATTATTATTACATTTATTATTACTGATTTATTATCTTACTAGTATTAAAAAATGCTCTGACGAGCACCAAAAAAGGTTAATATGTTTTTAAGTATGAAAAAGGGTTTCACAAGTGCTTCTAATTGAGCATGAAAAAGGACAAGTTCTTGGCTGCAGCTCACTGTCAATGCCAACTTTGAAAAAAATCATATTTGCACTTATTCCATATAAAATAAATTCGCAGTACTTTAGTAAAACTTTCCGCCGTGCTTTACATCTTAACTCCACTGTCCTAATATTGTACTGCGCATGCGTCTGCAATGCAACTTTGTACAGTGCACTGTGTACCATTATTTCTCTACAAATTATACTACACTGTACATTCGTATTATGCTTTTGAATCTCAGCGCACACTCACACTGTGCTTTTCTACTTCCGTATTAAAGGTGTATGCGTCTAATGTTCGTTTATAATTTACATATGCACTGTTGCACTGCATAGTACATCTAACAGCCACAGCCACTTGGATATAATTTCAACAATCAATGAATGCATTATACTGTTATGCGTGTACATGTAGAATTGTTCCTGTGCAGAGTGCTGCAACAGTCTGCACTGCACTACAAATCAGTTTTCTGTACAGTTCTACACTGCGGGCGTGCTTGGTGGCACTGCATGAGTGTGATATGCTGCAGGAACTAAGATTTTTGGAACTAAGTCGCCTTACGTTCATATTTAATCAGGCTGCGTCTTTACTGGCTGTGTCTTTACACTACACATTTTTATCGTAACTGTGGCTGATTTTTTTTTATATAGAAAAAGCGCAAATATGATTTTTTCAAAGTTGGCATTGACAGTGAGCTGCAGCCAAGAAGGGACCCCTTGTCCTTTTTCATGCTCAATTAGAAGCACTTGTCAAACCCTTTTTCATACTTAAAAACATATTAACCTTTTTTGGTGCTCGTCAGAGCATTTTTTAATACTAGTCATTTAAATTTTTTGATAATTATATATTGAATATAAATAAACCTGAGTTGCTTTTAAATATTCCCAATACTTTTTTCTTATTTCGCACAATAATGCACTATTTAACCAAGTAATGCACACTGTTTTAAGAGGTTCAGAGTTTTTTAATCAAATTCACGTTATTTTTATTCATAATTTAATTTACTTGGGTCCCTTAAATATAATTAATATAATTCCTACTGATATTATTTTTTGTTGCATTAAAATATCTCAATTTGTTGATTCTCTCTAAACAAGTAAACCATGTTGGTTTACAATGGAAGTCTACAGGTATTTGGCGATATATCGCCAAGTTGGCCACAAACTTGGCGGTGTTTGGCGATAGAACAAGGTCCAGCTTATGGTAACCCCCCCTTATAGGTATGGAGATGCATTAAATGCTATTCTATAAATAATGAGATGTGTTTCATTCGAGCGTTGCCAATTAAACAATTAAAGACCGTAAACAATTAACAAATTATCGCGATTTCTGTGACACATACGATAGCGTAATATATATACATAGATTATCGTGGAAATCGAAGGCTGAGTCCACATCGTATCGTTTAGCTAGACCGGTTATACTAACATCGTTCTCATGTTTTGCTACAATTTCTTTTATTGAACAGTAATTCGCTTAAGCTTCTATTACTGCTATCACTAAGCACTTTTTCATTCTTAGAAGCCATAATGAGAGCTAATATTAGAGCAAACCTGAGTAAAAGTAAAACAAAAAGTTAATTTTTTTTACAGTAATAAAGGTACACAAAGCTTTCTGATATGCACACCTTACTCCAAACTTGACTAATAACAACAGTTGCGTGAGGGTTGCCAACTGAACTATTCGGCAGCCTTGGTCGTGAACCGAGATATTGCACGCCCACCGAGTCAAATTTTGATCATCGAAGTTGGACATAAACTGAACTGGTCATAAACAGAGGTGGTTGTGAACCGAGGTTCCCCTTATATTTTGACCTATAAGTTTGCAAATATGGCATTATTTATATATTCGATGGCGATGATCATTAAACAGTTTGGCGATGAAACTCACCGATTTCAAAGTAACGTTCCGAAGTGTATTTGAATCGCCACAGACGTCATATGAACATCACCTTGACGCGATTTTTTTCTGACGCTAATGTCATATATGCACAGTGGTACTTACTATCGCCAAAGTTTTATTATTTTGCTTGATATGGTAACCCGAATGTTGTTGTTTATTTATTAATAAATTGTTTATTTACTTTTATTTTCTTTTTTAAATTTATATAAGTTGTTTTGTTCTATTGTTATTAATTAAACTTTTTTAAATTTATTGTTAATTCCTTTTAAAAAATATATATGTAGCTGGTATTCGAAAACGAGGTTTTCGCCAAATTAGCGTCAGAAAAAATATCGCGCGAACGTGGTGCGTATATGATATCTGTACCATACTTGTTACAATTTGATTATCCTGTCGACCAAAAAATTATCGCCAAACTATAAGATTAAATGACAATAATGGATCATAGCAAATGTTACATTCACTTGACATTAAACACGATACACGTGTTTGTTACGTCATCAAGTGATTTTTAATTCAAGTTTTGGCACAGATATCATATTTAATCATATTATGACAGATATCATATTATCATATTTAATCATAAATCGCCCCATATTGGCGCGATTTTTTTGACGCCGCCAATGTCATATACGCACTAGGTACTTAACTGGCGCCAAAGTGTCGTTATTTTACTTAATATGGTAACCCGGATATAGATGATATATGGACGATGTTTTCGTCAAATTGGCGTCGGAAAAAATCGTGCCAATATGGAGCGTATATGACATCTGTGCCCAAGTTTTTATTAGTATTTTTATTAATGTTTTACTAATTTGTTAATTCTTCCGTTATTTAAAATAAAAATTATGTCAGTTTGTATCATTTCACGAATAGTTTGGCGAAACTGATCGACGGGATAATCAAGTAGTAACGTATCTTTTTGCTGTACATTTTCGACAATATCTCAAGCAAAAGTATTTAAAGTTAAACGAAACCCTAAATATTTAAGGCACAGATGTCATATACGCAACGGTTTTGGCGCGGTGTTTTTTTCTGACGCCAATTTAACGAAAACCTCGTTTTCGAATAGCAGTTACAGCTATATTTTTAAACTACTTTCTATTTTTTTAAAAAGAAATAACTATAAATAATGAAAAGCTTAATTAATAACTATAGAACCAAACAATTTATATACTTTTAATAAATAAAATAAAAGTAAATAAAAAAATAATTGATAAATAAACAACAATAGCTCAGTTACCTTATCAGGCAAAATAATGCATTATCGCGCCAGTTATGTACTCTGGTGCGTATATGACATCTCTTCCTTATTTAAAATAGATGAAATGGTATTTTTTAAGGTATGCTTAGTATGTGAAGTATTTATATTACTGCATACCTATCGCTTGTGTAAGTCAGGATGTTATGATGATAATTTAAAAAAAACTTACATTTCGCTTCTGAACAGAAGCTTGGGATTTACCCTGTTTTCTTTTTTTTTTCTATCAACTCGTTTGTGCTCCATTGTGTCTATTACTCCAGTTCAAAATATTAATCAAGAAAGTTTATATATATATTTATGAAAATTATGCATTATCTGCTTAGGTTGACGTCGGTTTCAAAAATACAAAAATCTGTCAGTTGAATTTCAATTTTTATTGACTTATGAAAACAAAAGTACACGTGTTATCCTTTTTTTTTAAAAAATTATTGTACTGCTGTTTAGGGAGTGGCAACACGAAATAAGTTATTGAATTAGAAAATTAGAAAATGAAAAGGAGAGATTTCTATAATTTTATGGAGACATTATAAAAGACAAATTCGATTTTCTCAGCGACCGTCAAACATACAAAGATGAAAAAAAAACTTATTCTAGGTTTTAACAAGAGGATCAAAATAAAACAAAAACGAAGTTAATCCACCCACTGGAACGTTAGCTACACTTTGTTGAATTTTGTGTCTTCATCTTTTTGTTTAAGGTTAAATAAAAAACTACTGAAAGCTATAGTATTTTTTTAAATGCTATCAGTTTATTCGTCTCGTCGAGTTCTATCTTTCAAAAGAAAAATCATTGTCGTACGTCAACTGGTTCGCCAGAAATTTAAGAAAGTCGTTTGCATTTTCTATTTCTTAATCATATTATAGCTTAACGCTACCGCGTTTGCTATGATTAATCATATTATAGCTTAACGCTACCGCGTTTGCTATGATAATGTAAACATTTTTTCATTCTGAACATGTAGTTAATCCAGGAAAGAGGCATAAAAAAATGCTCTCTTATTTACAATATATCTCGTGTGAATTAAATAAGTTAAAATGTTACCGCTTATTCATTTGATATAACAAATAGACTGCAATTTCTTTTGTCAAAGGAGGTATAAAGTGTGGTGCATTAAAAAATACGATAACTAATACATGTTGGATTAAAATAAAGTGTGGATTTACACCAAAACAGATAAGTATCCTGAAAACATATAAGTCCCAATTTATCACTTACTCACGCCTGATTAACGGGATTCAAAATCCCAACAACTTTAATAATGGGGAAATAGAATGGATAACCACTCGGAGAAAATCATTCACCTTATCAGAAATTTAATGATGATCTCCATCTGACAGGTTTTACAGGTTTCTGACTAGGTTTGAGGGAGAGAGATTTAGGTTCCATCTAAAGAACTAATCCTTCATTAATAAGTGGTTAAGATAGTGGCGATGCTAAAGAACATAACATGCAAGAAGTTGCAGAATTTCTTGGAGTACCTCTTTTCAGAACCAGTAGTGTTGATTTATAATGGAAGAAGGTTGAATAGAATCAATCTCAGATCAGAGTATCTGTGGGTAAAAATCAATCACAGAAGCTAGGGATTTCAGACGTATAGGACGACTAGAAAGCACTAATTGGTTCCAAACCCAGCAAATAATTCAGATGTACAATGCAGGTCTAGTCAATCCATTTCAGGAAAATTATTCGGCGAGAAAAGGATGAATTAAGAATTTGAAGAAGGCGTTGCACTATAAGAGTATCCATACCTATGTTTTACACTGCATCAAACGTCTCTTTTTATTTGCTTTTTATTCCGTTTAGTTAAGAAAATATTTTTCGAGTTAATTTCATTATTCGTACAGTTTAACATTGCGTCCATTAACAAAAGAGTATACTATTTTGATAAGTACTACATACAAAATTAATGAGCTAGTTGAGACCGGGAGGCGGCAATACATACAATCATCTCATCATGTTCACGGCTAAAATTCCAGAGTTAGTTAAAACTCGATTCGCATATTAAAACGTAATCGGTCTGCCAAGTCAATCTTGGTGGAAAACACCTGAAAATCTGATTTTACCGGTTGACTCGTAGGTTTACCATTGTGTTTTCCTGCCCCCAAGGTATGAAAACATGGAGAACTGGGAGCAAGAAAACATAATGGTAAAACTACAAGTCAACTGCTAAAATCGGATTTTCAGGTGTTTTCCACTAAGATATGACTTGGTAGACCAATTGCGTTTTAATATGAGAATAGAGTTTTAACTAATTCTGGAATTTAAGCCGTGAACTCGATGAGATGATTGTCTGTGCTGCTGCCGCCGCCGCCCTACGTAACATGTCAATTATTTCATTTTTAACAGTTTCCAACGTAGTTTAAAACTGTTTATGATTTCGGTTTGTCGTCTGCCGTCTCACTGTCCGTAACTCTAACTGCCGTAAATATATAATGAAACAAACTAACTTTTCTGCGGATTGCCATATAATTCGTATATGCTGTGGAGGTTTACCGTAGCATATTCGGTATAAAAAGTGGGAGGTGTATCATTTATAGCTGATTTACAGGGGTATTCAAAATAATTTCGTTACTCGATGGTCTATGGTGAAAAATCATTTGCAGCGTATTTCAGTGATGAGGCACTTATACAGTGATGAGGCACTTGAGGCACAGTGAAGTGATGAGGCAAACATATTGGAAATAATATACAGCATTGAGGCTCACTACAAGATGCTTACTGTAGAATATGATGTGCATAGCGTTTAGCGTTCATTTACAGAAACATTCAAAAAGTTCAGTTACAATACTGTTTGTGAGCAGAAATTGCTGGAAATGCGATTTTAGTTATAATATGCATTACTGAGCTTTTTTTTTTTTTCATATTACTTCGTGTGTATAAATTCCATGGATCATATACATGGCTGCAGTGAAGAATTTAACTACGTCTCCTTTTATTGGTGGTAATTGCTGCAAGGGAATTTTCACGTGTGTTATGCGTTTCCTAACTGAATTTAATTCTTACCATACTGTTTAGTATATAAATATATATACAGTTTAGTATATATACAAACCTGTCGATTCTATATAGGGTTGCGCAAAAAGTAGGATATTTTTCAGAGTGCAGATGGTAACTGTTGAACTTCGATTTTTAACCCTTAAATGCCGGGTGTTGCCTTTCGGCAACATACCCAATTTAGGCGTTTTTAGATTGTGTATTGGGGTGGCTCGATACGGTATATGATGTCAGAACTGCTCTACTAACCTTCGAAACGTAAAGTCTAAGAAATTCCTCGTGTAAGGGGACCACCTCACTTTACGTATCTCTTCACAATAAACTTAACTTTTTCCATGGATAATTTTTGAATTTTATGCCTCCTGTTTATTACTCAACTTAGTTTCATCGGAATGAGAATGCTGGAGTTCTTGCTGCTGAAGTTTTTCGCAATGTACACCCTGTTTGGATCACGTGTCGTAATTTTTAGTTAAAATGCCACCACACCATACAAATATTGGTGCCGTGACCAGGATCCACCACACCATAATCATTTTCCTCCAGCTCATTCTGGATATAAAAATTTGCATATGGTATACCTATTTCTACCATGAGGTGTCTTTTGACACATTAAAGTTTTCATAATTTCTAATTTTAAACAATTTTACACATAAATATGAACACCATTTTACAGCATCATATCAATTATAATAACACTGTAAAAAAAAATCTGTAGTTCTACAGATGTAAAGTTTCATGCTTACTAAACTTTCATCTGTAACTGTACAAAAAAGCTGCAAATCTACAAAACTAGTTTTTGTAAAGCTACAGAAATCTGTAACTTTACAAATGAATCTGCTAAAATTACAGTAATCTTACTAAAATTTTATCTGTAACCCTGGTGTCAGTTACGTGAAAAGTTCTAGGCATCCCAGTTTCCTAAAACATTCTTAGTAACCTTACAGATTTTTTTATTTTCGGCGCAAAAGTGTGTCTGTTACATGAATTTTTGTTGTTGCCGTTACGTAAAAAGCTCTAGGAATCCCAGTTTCCTAGAAAACTTTAGTAACTTTCCAGATTTTTTTTTTACAGTGTAGATTAGAGAATCTCGATTTCAGTTGTAACGTAAAATACAAGAGTTGCTGCATAACGCTATCCCCTAGTTTTCTGCCATGTTGAATTTTAGTGTAGATCATTGCAGGGACTAGTTCTAAAAATTGAATAACGCGTTTTGTTCCCCAGTATTGGTAGTGAGTTCAATGCACATGAATTTTGTTTTCATTCGTGTAAAAACTGTGGTACTGAATACGAAAAGAATTTAATTATACTGCTGCCTTTATGATTACTGTTGTTGTTGTTGTTGTTATAAAGATTGAATTTTTATGCACGAGACTGAAAGTTTGTTACGCTAGTAATATTAAAATGTTTAATTTTCAAATAAAAAATAAAAACGATAAAGAAGATATTATTTGGTAATTGTCTTTGTTGACGTAAACCACGTTTCATTACATTTGTGTATATTTGTATTTTGTAAATTGTTCAATTAAGATAGAATTTATAACCTGTAATAAATTTAAAACTTAATATTAATTAAATAATCTCTAATAAATACGCGTCAATGAATAAATATATTGCTCAAATTATCTATATTAAACTGAAAATTTAAAATCCCATCAGTTTTAGCATTTATTTGCATTGAAACGCAAAGGTGTCAAAATGGATATGTGGTATGGTCAAATGTGTCCATTTTGGTAGAAATGGGTATACACAAAGTTATGGCAGAAATAGTGTTAGTGCTAGGGTATCCTTTATGAAATATTATGGGAATACTTTTCATTAATCAAAATATAAAAATTAAACACTATATTACACAAAATGAAAAAAAAATACATCCAATACATAATGTTTTATCTTTGATTTTGACTTTTTAAATATGAAAATTAAACTGTCAATTCACATATTATTCTTCACAATGAAATAAAACACTGTTTTTAAAACAAATTAATACGATTAGAAGAGAAGCAATTTTTCATTGCTTTCTCAACGTTTCTGAAAAATGAAGAAAAACACTTGTTCCATTTAGAATGCATTATTGCTATTTGTCAGTAATAATTGAGAACGCAATCTGATAAATATCACCCTTTTTACTTTCTATTAAATGCATTAGTTTTATAAAAATCTAGGAGAAAAGGAAATTTTGCTGTTTTATACCTTCACATTTAATTTGCTTTTATTCGTGTCGAAATTTTTCATTCTAATAGTGTTGATTTAATTTTTTTTTTTACTAACCTTTTTCTTTGGATTTTTCTTTTGAGAATTATTTTTCTTTCATTTGTTTTATTTAAAATACTTTAAATGTTTACTTTTGCTCTAAAGAGTATGACATTTTCATTAAGATTCTTTTTAATGCAACAAAAAGTATTTTTCTTAGCTCTTTCATATAAGACTGTAGGATTATAAATTAAGAGAAAGCTTTTACGCACAAGTTCTTTTCATGTGTATTTACTGACGAAAGGAACATAAAAGGCATTTTTCTAATTCTTTATATATGACAATGTGAGTACAAATTAAAAGCTCATTAATTTAGAAAGTTTTTAGGTAGATTTAATATGAAATACTACCTATTAGGATCTCCCCAATGGTGGAATTTCTAAAAAAATTTTCAAGTTTATATATATATATATATATAAATATATATATATATATATATATATATATATATAACCATTAATTAAACATTACTGACCATCATCAATAATTGTGATAGTATGAATGAATTTACAACAATACAGTGTCCCCAAATACACTGAATGGATACCAAAAATATAATAAACAAGCTGCTATGTATAAAATAGAGTCCTTTGTACTATATAACAAGAATTATATATATATACATACTTTTTGCGATTATTGCTATTGTTATAACAAATGATTTTGAAATCTTGGCCATGGACATTATGTGTTATCTGTCATTCATATATAGTCAATTTGCATTTTGTTTTTTACATAACATCTGGTTAATGTGATGTTTGTCTTTTCATATTATTGGTCGTTTTCATTATCTTTCAATGGTATTATTGTACAGAAAGTTATATATATATAACTATTATATAATTACAATTCATCATCTTTTTCTTTTATTAAAAATAAAATTAATAAATTGAGAATCAATACATTACACTGACATTACACAAAATAAAGCAGGATCATCTATTTTTAACTTTAATGAATCATCATCAAAAACTCTTTTGCTCGATATGTATGTTCCAAAATATATATATATATATATATATATATATATATATATATAACCATAATATAATTATACATCATCATATATTTCCAATTACGACAATTAAATCAATAAATTAATAAATTTTGCATCAAATCATAACTGTAACATTATACAAAATACAGATGGAACTCTATGCAAGTAATACAAATTAAGCAAAATCCACTAATTGACTAGCACATTGCATACGATTAATCCATATAAACATATGAAAAACCACCAAATTTTGAAAAAAAAAACTATTAAAGACATATGAAACAAAAAACCAGCAAAATAATGAGCCATTAAAAGACGTATTGTAAACAAATAATATATCAAATGGAAGGATGTAGCCGGAAGCTTATATAGCATTTCACTTTATCAAGGGTACATGAAATACCAATATGAGCAAAAGCATAGTCGATTTCTGTAATAGAATCCAGCATTAAGCTAAAAATTAGATTCCATTATATATATATATATATATATATATATATATATGTATGTATGTATGTATATATATATCACTTTTTATCGGCACGATAACTTTCATAATTCTGCACAAATCTTTTCCAAACCGATACATAAAATCAAGGAACATAAAATCTCGGTCAAGTTCGTTAATGGGCGAAATCGGACCAAGGGGCGGGAAATAGGGAGGGGTTTTGTGAAAAACGAAAAAACCCCATAACTTCTTAATCATAATATATATCGAATCAGTTTAAAGTTATTATTACTTCTGAAAAATTAGCCAAAATTTATGTATGACAGATTTTTGATAAAACTAAACATGGCTCAAAAGGAAAAAAACAAAAAAAAAGGGGGTTTTCTGGAGAGAAAAAATTCATAACTTCGTCAATTCTCAAGATATCAAATCCAATTAAATTTATTGTAAATTGCCTTAATATTATCTACAACTTTTATACTGTCAAGTTTTTGATAAGACCAATTCTTATCGCAAAAAATTAAAAACAAAACAAAAAGAGGGGGGAGAGGTTGAAGAAGAAAAATCCATAACTTCGTCAATCCACAAAATATCAAATCCGCAGGAATTTATTATATATTTTCTTAATATCATCTACATTTTTTATAGTGACAAGTTTTTGATAGGATCAATTCTTACAGCCAAAACAAATTAAAAAGCATGGTGATTGAAGAAAAAAGTTTTGTATTAAGGATGTACTCAAACCGAATTGCTTATTTTCTGACTCATTTTTAAATTCACTTTTGCTTTCAAACGCATTCAATTGGTAGGTACTCTTATTCAGAAACTATATAATGTACCGTAATGGCCGATCTTTTGGTAGAGGCAGAATATATTACAAAAAATGATATCAAAGTGGGAATTTTGAACCGAATTTCCCGAAGCGATTGTGTTGGGAACGAAAAAATGGTCCTACTGAGAAAATAATTGTTTATAAATCAAGTTCTAATTAATTGAACGAAAAATAAAAACACAGGTCTCTTATAAATCTCTTCAAAAATCACATCAGCAGGTTTCATGTTTTTTCATTTAAAAATTAATCTGAAAATGTGTCAGAAAATTTCGAGTTGTTGAGCATGGAAAAGTATATTTTTAATACTGCCTTAACATGATTCTGAGGAAATTAGCTCGTACATAAAAATGAAATTAAAATCTCGTCAAAAGCGGCCAGATAAAATTGTTAAAGTGAGTTTATCTCTAATCATGATTTAGTTTTTGTTGGTGAAATTAGTACTTACCTTCGAAATCTACCTGCGCCTGTAGAGCGAGCCAGCAGGGATTTTTCAATTGAATTTACTTTTGAACGCAACTTAAATCATATGTATAGTTTTCTATGTACTGCAATGTGAAAAATATAAATTAAAGGAAACATTTACCTTTCGTAAAATTCAGCTATGCTTATGAAAGAAAATAATTTCTGAAACTATTTGCTTCATGAGCTCAGTGATTAGAGCAACCCTCCCGAGATAAGACGTCCCCATGTTCATCCCCGCGATTGATAGATAAAGCTCAACACATTTTAGTCATTTTAAACTCAATCTCTAAAATAAAAAATTATTATTTTTCAATAAATCAACAAATTTGCAAAAGTTTTTCATGTATAACTTTTAAAGCTAATTATATATAACTTTTGGAGGTAATGATGAAACATTCATTGATTGTACAGTGAAGTAGATTTTTTTTACAAAAGTACTATTTTAATGTTGGATAGAAATTCAATGTATGTTAATAAACAAATAAAACAAAGTTCTTCATTTACAGCTTTAAAAGTTCACTTATAAACTGCCTTGTGTACATTAATAATTGTACATTGAAATAATTAAGGAGTAGCTCAAATACATAATAAACTTATATATAATTATGCAGATTAATAGAATATATACCAATCAACAATTAACAAAAAAGGTCTTTTAAAATAATAAGCAGCTTAATAAAAAGTTTAATAAACGTTTAAAATAAAATAGCTTAATAAAAAGTTTTTGATGAATGGATTTTGAAAAGATTCGCACTGTTACTTAGATAATTTTTTAAGGGTGTTTTCAGTATATTACATAACGTTCAAAGTTGCCTAATTTAAGAATTATTGAATAAAGTTCTCAGGTGAACCCGATTATGAATTAGGGTAACTCTAGGTAGCCATAGTTTTTAAAGATTGAAATAAAAATTCTTAGAATGCAAATACAAGAAATATTGGTACATATTTAAAATTCTAATACATATACTCATAATATTTTATGCAAAAAATAATTAAATATTGAAAACAAAAAGTGTTAAACAAAATTGAAATTTAAATGGCAGATGGCCACCTCTCCTTAAAGTGGAGGAGATATGGTCATCCAATACAAGAAAGAAAAAGTTGCTTTAAATAGCAAAAAAATAACACATTTCATATAGTTAATCATGAAAAACATATAGGTAAATAGGCAGTTATATGATGGAAAATGACTGAAGAAAACTGGAATAAACAAAATTTGAAGTATAATTTCAATACTTCACTTTTCGTAAAATGTTACCACATGCTTGGCAAAGGTCTTGATAATTTGTACACGTTTCATGGAACCACTACAGGTACCTTTTGCATTGTATCTAGACATCCTTTTTGGATGTGATATTATATTGTTTTACACAACCAACACCGTGATCCTAATCCAATTCTATTTACTCGGAATCTGTAGAATCTTATAATTTAAATGTGTTTCGTTTTTTCGCTACTGCAATTGTCGTATGTTTTTTTTTTTCTCGCATTAAATGTAGTTTTATTACGTTAGTTTAGTTTATTTATCAACTTTATCAGTTTCTGTTATGAAAGTTTCCGACGTTTTGCAGTATTTTCTGAAACAAATAAATCGTTAGGTCTTATTATATTATTATTTTTAAGATTAAAATATTTATATTAGTTAAAATTTAAATAATTATATTAATTAATATATTTATAAACGTAAACGTTACATATTTATTTTAAATGTAATTGTATTTAGTTAAAATCAGCACTAAGTACAATTTTGAAATATTGATTAAAAATGGCCATGTCTCCTCGATTTCATGTGGCCATCTATCCTGAAATTGAAGGACTGATGATCGCCCAATTTAAAACATCAATAGCCATTGTACGTTTTTGTTTTAGTCTTAGAAGTAAAGATTAGATTATATACGTGCCTTAAAAGTCCACATAGTAAAAAATATACATAACGTACGTACTGCAAAACATTCAGATACCTAAGTCAAAAAAAATATTCAACCACCTATATAATTTACATCAAAATTACACTTACTTTTTATAATTGAAAAACACAACTGCACCTCGCAATAAATAAACTCGTTGAATTATTTCATACGAACAATGTTTATATTGCAATATATGATCATGTTTTGGAGATATTTAGACTGGTCATCTCTCCTTTATGGCCATCTATCCCAGAGTTACCCTATAAGCTTTTACAAAAAGTTTTACTAGACGAATTTTGATGAAACTTACATTGTTAGTAAGATACTTTTTCTGGGATTGTTTTAGTATATTCCATGTCTTTCTATCGTTCTTTACCAAATCCTACTGTAAATGATAATTAAAAGAGTTGGTCCTTAACACCTCAAATTATGTCTGACACATCAGAAAATACAATACCACAATAACATTTGTATTGTTTTTAGAAATGCGAAAGGACATTCCAGGTAAAAGTCCATACTGCTTTTAAAACACAATATCAAATTCCCCAATATTTTTCGTTTGATTCAAGATTCGTCCGGAGAAATCGACTAGCGTAGCAGACGAAGCCTGTTAGTAAATAAATTTAAAAAATCAAAAAACCCGACTGCGTAAAAAACGAACTAATTAATTATTTCTCATCAATGTGAACCTATTTTTGTATTACTTACCTATTTTTTTTATTTACTTGTATTGATATGGAATATCCCTTTGATTAGAGAATAAAATGCACTTTACTACCAGAAATAAAGACGATTTCTCTTAAAAAAACCATTTATATTGAAACTTATTTACAAAATGTACATGGAGACCGTACACAGCACCGTGCGAAAGGGGGGGGGCGAAGGGGGCGGCCGCCCCGGGCGCAGAAATTTAAGGGGCGCCAAATTTGTACTACTAATTTCCGTTTTTTTTTTTTTTTTTTTTTTTTTTTTTTTTTTTTTTTTTTTTTAATTGTCTTCGATCATTTTCTTTGGGATTTTTTTTCGCTCTTCTATATTCTACTTTTTTGTAAAACAAAATGAATATATTTACATTGTACATTTTTAATTTCAAACTTATTGCATCGTTCACATTTACTTTTCATTGAGCTCTTTAGATTTGGTGATTTTATAATATGATCTTGTGATATCTTATGGCAGTGTTTTTTAAACTTTTGCACTCTGCGGCCCCTTTTATATCGTATACGAAGTTTCTGCCATCTCCCAGACCCAGTGAATATGAACTGCTAACCTATTCTGATTCCACTATGGGATCATTCTTATAGTCATTCGGTCATTATTTTGCTGTTAAAAAAGGGTCCAGCACAGGATCAAAATGCTGATTACATGAAATCTGCGGTTGCAAATGTACGACAATTTTCCAAACTAACGTTCAAGAAAATTATACCTAGTGGAGAAATTATTAACCGTGATTGCGGCTTATTGGATAACTTAACTAAGAGAATCACTATATTTTGTTTTCTCTGTTTATTATTCACCAATTATCATGATCGCCCTCCAAAGCTAGCCAATCCAGATTGTGGATTTTTCAAGTGGAAGAAATTAAATTCTAAAATTCCTGAGCATAAAAGTGCTCTAGAACACAGGAATGCATGCATTCGCTAAAAGAAACTTGAGAGACGTTTAAAATTAAATCATGTAATCTACAGCAAATTTGAAAAGAGCAAAAGTGAAAATTATTGAAAGCGAAAAAGATAAATGGCGAAATATATTCAGGATGAAATTATGAAACTTTTTGCCAATGAAGTAAGAAAAACGATTATAGAAGAAATTCATAGAGCAAGGTATGAAGATAATGTAAAATGTTAGTAGTCTTTTTTTTTACCTCAATTCCCGGCTTTAGTCCCAAATAGCAACTATAGATGGCGCAGCAAGCAGAGATTACCACCTCCGGAACTCAGCTTACGCTTTAGAGTGTTAGTGCAATTCCGAGGGCAGACCAAATCCACTAGCTGCTCGCGTTACAAATTATTTATTCAATTCTTATACTGCAGTTTTACAATTTCACATTACAACATAAATATCAATGATTTGTTGAAGAACTAAACAGGTTTATAACCAATTCAGGTTACAGCAGTATACTTTATTAAAACATATTCGTGAAAATCAATCAAGTTTATACTGAATTGACAATTATGCCAGCAATGTATAACCACACAAGCACTATAAAGACAATATCTAGCGCCTTAGGGGCTCAATCAAGGCCAAAACCGAAATCGCCCAACACTGACGCGAAAAGAGGAGGTTAGGTGTATGGAGTGGGTCTCATTCTCCAATACAGTCTTATTTTTAGGGGCCTACTCTATATATTTAACCTTCTTCCTTCGCATGATGCTAGGGAATTTCAGTTTAGACCTCCAATGAGCGCTTATCGCTTGCCATTATCTCTGCTATTTGGAACTAAAACCGAGAATCGCAGTAAAAATACTTCTGATATCTTACATAACTCTCCTGAAAGAATTTATTTTAATAATTGTCATCATTTGCAAGTTATTGAATTTTAAACACAGTCCAGTTTAGGAATCCAGTGCACCTCACAAAGAACAAATGAAGCAAATTATACGGTACCGAAAACAGAAAATTTTCAATCGTGGAAAGGTTTCTTGACTACATCAAGTAAAATAAATAAATAAATAAATAAATAAATAAATAAAGAGGAAAAAATTAGCGCAAGAAATTTAAGATAAGCTAATGTCCGACAATCTCGACATTCACAGCTGCACGAGAAGTTCTGTTCTGAAAGATGGTATACGGGAGGTGCTGAGTTCAACTCAATCGCGCACGTCAGCCTAATCGTTCGAAATTGTCCGTACTTTTCTTCGAATCTTGAGTAAATACGGGATAGGTTCCCTTAGAAAGACCTTATAGAGGACACCCATATTCCACTCCGGCCTACTACATCTAACTTGTAGATAATCGACCGTCATAAACAATACCAATATCAACCCTTCAGAGCTCAATGTTGTGATATGGTGCAAATATGGCTTCCCAATATAATGTTGTGTAAGCTCGAATCGTCGAAGTAAATAAATTCGTCTATTTTTTACCATGTTCTGCACATTCTCTAAACTTTGAGTTCGTGCTGCTGGTGTATGTTCAAAAACGTGCGGAACGTCATAAAATGTGTTTGTTTTTTTCTCTTCTTCTACTGAAAAATGGGATATACTTATGTCCCTCTTATCAGTTTATTTAATGAACCATTGCGATACTCTATGGTCATGAAAAATAAAGCTATATCTGCAGTTTACAAACAATTGCCACAGATTTTAAAAGCTCCGGAAGACCTTATAGAAATAAAGTAAAATGAGTAAACTTACTCAGGAGCAAAAAGCTTAATAAAGGAAATAAGGAAATTCCCCTTTATTTACGGCCTAGTTGTTTGTTAGCATTTTAAATGAAATAGAAAAAGTTATTATTATTCTCACGAAAAAAAGGAAGAAATAAAACTGTCAATGTTTTAATCGCCAGCAAATTGATTGAAACACTAAAAAACACATTTCAGACAATATGAGAGGAAATTTTTGAACAAGAAAGCGAAGATTTGGTTATGTCCGTAAATGTAGAGTCCTTATTTGAGCAAAACAGAAAATACAATAGGGAATTTTACCTAGCAAAATTAATGGTAGTACTGGAAATCGGCTTTCTAGATGTTTTTTGGGTCGCTGAATCCGAATTTGTAACTTCCCACCAAAATTTCCCCCGGCAACCTCCCCAAATTTTGGTAAAAAGCCCCCCAAAAAGGTTTTTATTAAAAAAATCCATTTATTTATCGTTTTAGAGAAAAAAGTATAAAGAAATTCAGAAAGTAAACAAAATTTCCAACAAATTAGATACATGACATTATGACTTAGGATGAAGGGGAAGGGGGGATCTGCCCCGAAACATGCGCGCGGTGCTGCGTAAACTAAGTTGCGCAATTCCACTTAACCACTCACACGTTTACATTCGCCCTCCCATCTCCCCTCCGAACTTTCTCTATAAGGTTTACTTTAAGATTTTTGGGTCGCTGAATCCGAATTTTTAACTTCCCCCCAAAAATCCGCCAAATGTTAGTTTTTAACTTAAATTTCTTATTGTTTTAGGGGAAAAGCATTACGAAATTCAGAAACTACAAAATTTGCAACAAATAGGCTATATGACATTATGAATTAGGATGAACGGGGAGGGTGAGGGCTGCCTCTGAACATGCACTGCGCTGCTACGTGCACTAAATTATGAAGTCCAGGCAATAGGGGATTTTATCTGGAAAAATTAATACTAGTTCTGGATTTCGACTCACTTTATGTTTTTTGGGTCGCTGAATCTGAATTTGTAACTTCCCACCAAAATTTCACCCGGCAACCCCCCCCCCCCCCCAAAAAAAAAAAAAAAAAAATTGATTTTTTGAAAAAATTTGGTTTTTGAGAAAAGCGCACGGTGAATGTTCCGAGGCAGCCCCCTCTCTCCCCGTTTATCCTACGTCATAATGTCATATATCCTATTTGTTGCAAATTTTGTCTAGTTTCTGAATTTCGTAATGCTTTTCCCCTAAAACAATAAGAAATTTAAATTAAAAACAACTATTTAGGGGGTGGGGGGATTTTGGGGGTAAGTTCAAAATTCGGATTCAGTGACCCAAAAAACTTAAAGTAAACCTTATAGAGAAAGTTCGGAGGGAAGATGTGAGGGCTAATGTAAACGTGTGAGTGGTTAAGTGGAATTGCGCAACTTAGTCCACGCAGCACTGCGGCGCATGTTCCGAGGCAGATCCCCCCTTCCCCTTCATCCTAAGTCATAATGTCATATATCTAATTTGTTGCAAATTTTGTCTACTTTCTGAATTTCTTGCTACTTTTCCCTAAAACAATAAAAAAAAATGGAATTTTTTAATAAAAACCTTTTTGGGGGGCTTTTTACGAAAATTTGGGGGGGGTTGCCGGGGGAAATTTTGGTGGGAAGTTACAAATTCGGATTCAGCTACCCAAAAAACATCTAGAAAGCCGATTTCCAGTACTACCATTAATTTTGCTAGGTAGAGTCCCTATACGGTCTCTATTGCCTGGACTAAAAGGTAAAATTCGCAAGAACAATTTGACTACGAAGCTCCTGATGAAAGTGGAAATTTATATGAAAGTGAAGGATTTCGTGTTACGTAGAGACACTATAACCGTACAACTGAACTGGAGATTTAAGAAACTGAGAAATGTATAACAAGAATTTGAGTTTCTGGCTGGTGCGAATCTAAAATCAGTTATCGAAAATCTGTTAATATTGCCTGGACCTTGCCCTTTATTGATGACTTGAATTGTTAAGCGAGGTTTTCAAGGCAAAAACATTATTTCTACCATTAGATAAGAACTTTTATAAAATGGATCATTTAGAAATCCTTTAGTTTAGGGATGCACAACCTGTCCCGCGGGCCAAAAGTGGCCCGTGATGTGTTAACTTGTGGCCCGCGAATTTCGTCAATTTATAACTGGAAAAAAATAGCAATTTTTGTTCATAGGTCGCAGGAAAAAACGTGAATTTCGTCAATTTATCGCGGAAAAGATTGCAAATTTCAATTTCGTCAGTCGGTTAAAAATCGCGAATTTCGTTAATCGGCCGTCCGATAACATAGATATCGAGATAGGAAATTCTCAAGTTGATAATTTCATCAATCGCTAGTCCAAAAAAATCTTGAATTTCGCCGATCAGGGACGGAAAAATCGCGAATTTCGTTAATCATGCATAGAAAATTCACGTGTTTCGTTGATCGGTCGCGGAAAAAATGCAAATTTCATTGATCGGCTGCGAAAAAATCACGAGTTTCGCCAGTTTATCGTGAAAAAAATCGCTAATTTTGTTAATTTGCCGCGGGAAAAATTGCAAATTTCCTCAGTCAGTTAAGAATCGCAAATTTCGTTGATCGGATGCGCAGAATAATCGTGAATTTCGTTGATAGGGTGCGGAAAAATCGCGAATTTTTTCGATCAGGTGTGGAAAAATCTGAAATTTTGTTGATAAGCTGTGGAAAAGTCGCGGGTTTCGTCAGCTTATCGCGAGAAAAAATCGTGAATTTAGTCAATTTGCTGCGGGAAAAAATTGCAAATTTCGTCAGAATCAATTAAAAATCGTGAATTTTGTTGACTGCGGCACGAAAAATTGCGAATTTCGTTGATCTGGCGCGGAAAATTTGCGAATTTCATTGATCGAGTGCGGCAAAATTGCGAATTTACCGATCAGGCGTTGAAAAATCTCAAATTTCGTTCATAGGCTGCGGGAAAATCGCGAGTTGCGTCAGTATATCGCGAAAAAAATCGCGAATTTCGTCATTTTGCCGCGGGAAAAAATTGCAAATTTCGTCAGTCAGTTAAAAGTCGCGAATTTCGTTGATCGGCTTGAGAAAGATTGCGAGTTTTATCAATTTATCACTAGAAAAAAATATCTCGAATTTCGTCAATTCATGAAAAAATTACAAATTTCGTCAATTGGGCGCAAAAAATATCGCGAAATTCGTCAATCGCTCATGGAAAAAAATTACAAAATTTGTCTGTCAGTCGTAAAAAATATCGGTCGTGAAATAGAAATCCGTTGATCGCAGGAAAAAATCGCAAATTTCGTCGATCGTGAGCGGAAAAGGAATCACGACATTCTTCAATTTATCGAGGGAAACAAATCGCGAATTACATCAATGTATATCAGGAAAAATGTCACGAAATATTGAAAATAATCCTTAATATGTCTCTCGTATATACACAAACGTAAACTGTTGATATATCCTTGCCAACTGAATTGGGTAGACTGCGTAGGGGAACCTAGAGGGGTAAGACTGCCCCCCTCTGTTTTTTTTATCTGATTGTAGGCCACAGATCACCCCCCAACACACACACACTCCCCGAAATAGAATTCTGTCTGTGTTATTGGTGTGGGAACTCGACAACCGAGATATTTTTGTAAGTGGCCCTTCTCTTAAAAAGGTTGTGGATCCCTACGTTTAGTTGCTCCATAATTTTAACTTAGGGAAAACAAGGAATTACAAAAACATGGAGACAGCGTACGTAATTTATAAGTATTCCAGTAACAATAAAATAGTAAAAAACTACTTAAGATCTAATATGAGTCGAGAGATTAAGCAACCTGAATTTACTTTCTATAAAATTCAGTGTGTCGCAATACACATAAAATAATAAACGATTTTGCTGCAAAAATGCAAGAAAAATAAAATGGAAGTAAATGTATTTGTCTGATATTATATTTTATTTTATGTTAATTAAAACATTGTTTCAGTTATCTTCCTTAATTAATGTACTGAAATTATAATCTATTTTTATCTTTTACATTATGTTCTGCAGGTTTTTTGTTTGTTTTGCTTCTTTTAGTACTTATCGGTTGAAGGGGCCACTTATTTCCTTCCAACCTGGTTGTTAGCGATTTTTACCCATTTTCTGCAGCTTAAAGACTAACAACAACTAAAAATGGCTAGAAAAATATGTGAGAAAGGTTAAGAAAAATCTGTCTCAAAGCATCATGATCTCATTAACAAATAAGTGTAATTTTCTTTTCTGTTATTTAGTTGTTTGGAATTTCTGAATTAAAATTAAATCTTTTAAAGTTCTAAAATAAACGCAAAATATTTATTCAATATAATTTATTTCTGTTTCTGCCCTTTATCAAATTTGAAGGAGGTGGGGGGGGGGCGCCAAATTGACACGCTGCCCCGGGCGCAGTTTTCTCTTCGCACGGCTCTGACAGCACTCACACAAACATTATTACATCTTGTGACATTTATCGTCTTTAAAAACGTCTACGTCTTTTCATTACATTTTCGAGTCTCCCTCCTCCTTCCTGGACCAAAACTCGAATTTTAAACTTCTTCCCGTCACTTCAGTTTATTTCCCTCGCAGCGTGTCTGTCGCCGACAGTCATTTGTTGCGCGCATGCGTTACCGCTGTCAGCATCACTAGAGTGCTCTACTGCAGAGTAGTGATAAGCTAGCTCTGTGGGGTTTTGGGAAATGGGATCCCACAGCTCGGCTGTCCTTCTAGACATTCGTCCTCGAATGCATCCTGGACCGCTAGAAGCAGCAGCTGGATCACATGGAAAGATAAAGATAAAAACAGCAGCGTCCAAAGTTCTATTTTGGAAAAAAGCCATCATTATTAAAATCCTTCATCAAAATTTAAATTATTTCTTGAAAAAAAATTTCTTATTCTTTTTTTTTTTTACGTCTCTTCGTCGTTGTTTCTTCTTACGTCTTACCGTCTGATTCGTCTTCCCTTTTCTTACGTATTTCCGTCTTCTTTTAACTTACATCTTTTCGTCTTCTTTTACCTTACGTCATTTCGTCTTCCTTTTTCTTGCGTCTTTTCGTCTTCCTTTTTCTTACGTCTTTTCATCTTTTTAGGATTTCGTTCATCTGACGAAACCCTATTCGTCTCGCTCCTCTGTCTGTCTGTTTGTCCGTCTGTCACAGAGCCCGTTCTCAGAAACTATACATGTTGGAGGCTTGAAATTTTGCATACTTATAGCTGAACACCACACATCATACGACAAATCGTAAAATTTTGAAAAAGTCGTACATTTAACCCTTTGAGCTCCCACATGTGTATTTTAAACAATTCTTTCTAAGTGAGCCCCTAATTAGGTTGGAGGCGTGAATTTTTTCATACTTATAGCTGAATACCTCTCATCAAACGACAAATTATAAAATTTTGAAAAAGTGGTACATTTAACCCTTTAGGCTCCGACATGTGTATTTTAAACAATTCTTTCTAAGTGAGACTTATTAGGTTGGAGGCGTGAAATTTTGCATACTTATAGCTGAACACCTCACATCAAATGTCAAACCATAAAAGTTTGAAAAAGTCGTACATTTAACCCTTTGGGCTCCCACATGTGTATTTTAAACAATTCTTTCTTAGTGAGTCCCTAATTAGGTTGGAGGCGTGAAATTTGGCATACTTATAGCTGAACACCTCACATCAAACGACAAATCATAAAATTTTGAAAAAGACGTACATTTAACCCTTTGGGCTCCCACATGCGTATTTTAAGTAATTCTTTCTAACTGAGCCCCTTATTAAATTGGAGATTTGAAATTTTGCACAGCAGAACACCTGAAGCCAGGCGACAAATCATAAAATCTTGAAAAAGTGTTACGTTAACCCTTTGAGCTATCACATATGTATTTTAAGCAATTCTTTCTAAGAGAGCCCCTAATTAAGTTGGAGACATGAATTTTTGCATCCGTATAGCTGAATACCTCAGACCACAAGGCAAATCATAAAATTTTCATAAAGTCTTATATTATTTACTCCTTCGGGCTCTAACTTGTGTATTTTAGGCAATTTTTCTAACCTCCGCCCTTTTCAGATTTGCACTTTTCCAACTTTTGCCGACACCCCTTTGACCATTCTGTCATATTATGCACCTTAGCTTTACATATTTTAGTTCCACTTTTTATCGAAAGGGGCGCCAACTTCTCTCGGGTGCTATCGGCCCAATGCCCTCGACTAATATATCTACGGATAGTGTATAAAACGGAGTTTCGTTCGGATAGAAGTTTGTTTAGAATAGAGTGCACCCCTGGTTCCAAAATGTGGAACTAACAGATTTTTCAAAAGGATAAAGTGTTTAGAAAGGAATATTAAACGAAACCCTCTGTGCAATCTGTGATCACACTTACCCACTTGTTTTTTTCGTTCCTTCGGGATTAATTTTGTCAAAATCGTTTAAAGTCAGTCCGGTGGTGTGTCGTAGTCGGGATAGTGTCATAATCGGTGAAATTCTTGTTCTTTTTTTTCGATGTCAAGCTTCATCCGTCCACGGCTTCATGTACTCGGCGCAAGTACTAGTGACCATTGCACCTTCATTAAATCCAACTTTCTTTACATCGTAGGTGTCGTTATTTTTTACTTTTATGACTTTGTAAGGACCTAAATAATTTGATTTTAACTTCAAACCTGGGCCTTGTTGTGTGCGTTTTATAGCAACCATATCATTAAGCTTGAATTTATTAGGCTTTTTCGGCTGAGATTATAAGGTTTTCGGTTCTCTTCTTGGACCTTTAAAATTTGTTTTTTCGCGTCTTTTCTCAATTCTTCACGATTATTAATAAAATCTGATTGTATTTCAGCGTTCAAAAGGCTAGTAATCTCGATTTTATTTTTTTAGCTTCATTTTAGTACCAAACATCAGCTCGAAAGGGGTTGTGTTAATACTTCTCTGAAAGGTCGAATTTATTACTTGTTGGACATCGCTTATATGTGTATACCACTTCGTAGGATTATCTACAGATAATTTAGACAAAACAGATATTATGACCGAATTTAGACGTTCGACTTGGCCGTTAGCTCTTGGTAACCCTGTGGTAATCCGGATAAGTTTAATATTTTCTCTGACGCAATAATCTTCTAAAGCTTTGGAGGTAAAGGCAGGACCTTTATCTGAGATTAAGCGAAATGGACTTCCAACTACAGTTTTTTGGAGTTCTAAATTAGATATTACTTCTGCAGTGTCGGTAGATTTTGTGGGATACAACCAAACAAATTTTGTGAATGCGTCAATGACCGAAAAAATATGTTTGTAATTTTTATTCGTGCCCTCCAATGGACCTAAGTGATCAACATGGTAGGTATGTAACGGAGTTTCCTCTTTTTCTATCGGGTGTAGCAAACCTTCTTGTTTACCCGATTTTCGATTAATTAAAATACAGGGAACACAATTTGATATACATTTCTCGATTTTTTGTTTAACTTTGGGGATGTAAAAATCATTCTCTAAATTTTTTTCTGTTCGTGCGACTGCGTAATGACCTTTTTCGTCAGCGGCCTTAATTATATTCATTTGCATTTCATCTGGTACAACTAATAAATCTTTACCATTAACACATTTATAAAGAACATCATTTTTAACTACATAATCATCATAAGATTTTACTTTTAGAATTTCCTTTATGATTTTAATATGCTCGTCAGTTTCTTGAGCTTGGATAATTTTTAAAGTTAAGCTATCTTGGATTACCATACAAATAGGATATCTGCTTAATGCATCAACATGCCTCATACTAGTACCGTGTCTATGCTCAATAGTATAATCGAAATCAGATAACGTAATTGCCCATCTAGCTATTTTTGTACTCATTTCTTTCTTATCCATAGTCATTTTAAATGCATTACAGTCGGTTACAATTTTAAATGGAATACCTAGCACATATACTCTAAACTTTTTCAAGGCTTCAATTACAGCTAAGACTTCTAATTCATAGCTAGTATACTTTCGTTCAGCTTCGGTTGTTTTTTTACTGGCGAAATAAACTGGATGAAACTGATTATCTACCGGCGATTGTTGCATTAACACAGCTCCATAGCCATCTATACTGGCATCACAATGGATTTCGGTCACGCTTTTGGGATTGTAAATTGAAAGTCAGGTTCTGACGACAAATTGCGTTTGAGTTCGTTAAAAGCTTTCTGTTCTTCTACATCAAACTTAAATTTAGAATCTTTTCTTAACAGGTCACTCAACGGTTTAGCTATAACCGAAAAATTCTTATAAACTTTCGAAAGTATCCTATCAATCCTAAATAACTTTGAATATCTTTGGTACACATTGGTTCGGGAAAATTTATTACTGCTTTTGTTTTAGTGGGGAGGGACACAATTTACCATTTATGATTCTATACCCCAAAAAATCAATTTCACGCTTCAAAAAATTGCATTTTTTTAAGATTTAATTCCAACCCGTATTCCGATGCAGTTTCAAGAACAAGTTTTAATTTTTCTAGGCCTTCAGCTTCGTTTATGGTGGGTATTATTATGTCATCCATATAAATGACTACAGTGTGATCTTTTAATAGGTTTCGAAATACGTTATAAATATATTTTTGAAAAACACTAGGGCTATTGGACAGCCCGAATGGATACTTTAAAAATTCGTACTGTCCTTCATGAGTGACAAAAGAAAGACATGAAAAAAACCGTTTTTTTAAATCTATAGTTGTAAATACCTCAGCAGAGTGTAATTGATCTATAACATCATCTATTACTCGTAATGGAAAATGTTCACGCACTGTCTTCTTGTTAAGACGTCTGTAATCAATACAAAGTCTTATTGTATTATCTTTTTCCTTAACCAACACAACCGGCGATGAAAAATTAGAAGAACTCTTCTGAATGATTCCCTGAGCTAGCCACTCCTCAATTTGGTCTTCAACTATTTTTTTCTCACATGGCGGTAATCTTCGAGGGGAAGAACAAACTGGGATTTCATCAGTTAAATTAATTTTCATTTTAACATCTACAGTTTTAGTTTTAATAGGCACATAATTCTCTATTAAAGAGGATAATTCCGAACGCAAATTTTTGTCAGCAATGTGACTTAAATCAATTTTAGGCTCATCTAGAACATTTACAATGTTAACTAAAAAGTCATTAGACTGAACTTCTGTTTTAAACAATTTCACTTCATTCTCAGAAATAGTTAATGTACCTTGATGAATAACATCAGTGCCAATAATTAAATCGAAATTAATGTAACTGTCATTAACGACAAAAATGCCAACTTTAAATTTCGAATTATCAACTTCAATTTCTGAATCGAAATAACCTTCTGGCTTAATTGAGGTTTTCCCTAAGCCGGCCAAAGTGATACCCGTAGGTTCTAATTCCACAAAGTTCTTCAAATTACCATAAACACTTTTCTTTAACAGAGTCTTTTGACTACCAGTATCTATCAAGGAGGTTAAATGTAAAGAATACAGCTTTACCTCTTTTAGAATTAAATCTTGGGATGTAATATTGTTAACTTGTGGCTGAGCGTTTTTAACATTTTTATCTTTCGATTTATTACACTGAAATGATTTGTGACCATAACCGTTACAAGATAAATAAAGGGGCCCTTTATCTTTATTAACACAGTTAATGTTTTTATGATTATTCCCGCCACAATTATAACAGCACATATCTGGCTTTACAGGCTTAAATCTGTTCTTAACTTCAACTTCGGATTTAATTTTAGGCTTAGCTCCTTCATGTTTATGAGATTTTGCATTTTCATACTCCGACCATAACTTCTCATAGACTTTTAATTTTTGTTTAATTTCCAAAATCGACTGACATCCATACAATATTGATTTTCTAAAAACAAGGTCGGGTATACCATTTATAACATACTGCATCAACGCGGAATCCTCGATATTACCACGTGAACCTAACTGCTTTATTGCTAGAAAATATTCTTCAAGGGTTTCATTTTCACGTAACTTTCGTTTATTTAACAAATGATGCAACTCCGCAGAATTATAAGTAGTGCTAAATTCAGAAATCAAAAGTTGCTTCAATTTCTCATATGAATGTATATGTAATTCGGTCTGAACCAACAATTTAGCCTTTCCTCTAAAGGATCTTTTTACAAAAATAAACTTATGTAATTCCGACAGATTAAATATACTGGTGACATCATCAAAATTACTCAACCATACATTTATATCCTGACATGCACTACCATCAAACGGAGGTACAACATTTTCAATGTCACTAAAATTAATAGTTGATGGCACAAAACTTTGAACTGGAAATTGCTTACTTTTATCCAAATTTGATGATTTCATGTCATTAGTTGCTGAACTATTATTTAAAGGTACTTCGTGTTCTGAATCTGTGTCACTGTCGTTCTGAACATTAGCTTGTAGCAAGCTTAAATCCGATAAATAAGTAACTAATCGCGTAGTAAGATCAATTAAAGATCCTTCATTCGAAATGCAAAGTACATTACAAATTGTAATTAAATCATTCAGAGAAAAATCTGCTTGATATTTTGTTATTTTGCTTTTAAATTCGGAACTATCGGTTTGATAACCAAAACCAGAAAATTCTCTGATTCTTTTTCTATTTGATCTATCACCTTCAGCATCGAAAAGAAATTTATGCAAAAGCTTTATTTTACTTGTTTTTTTCATTTTTAATGGCATGTTCCAGTTCAGGGATATCAATCAATTTCATCATGGAATAAAAAATGAATTGTATACAGTACTCACCACTAAGAACAATATCCACTTGAATCCAGAATTCTGTATTTTTTTTTTTATTACACCATCAGCGATTTCATAATACTCATCATATTTGTGGGCAGCGGCGTCAAAATATTAAAACATTAATTCCACTTCCTGCACCAAAAATTATGGAATATCCCTTTGATTAGAGAATAAAATGTACTTTACTACCAGAAATAAAGACGATTTCTCTTAAAAAAAACTAGTTATATTGAAACTTATTTAAAAAATGTACATGGCGACAGCACTCACACAAACATTATTACATCTTGTGACATTTATCGTCTTTAAAAACGTCTATGTCTTTTCATTACATTTTTGCGTCTCCCTCCTCCTTCCAGCACCACCTCTCGAATTCTAAACTGCTTCCCGTCACTTCAGTTTATTTCCCTCGCAGCGTGTCTGTGGCCGACAGTCATTTGTTGCGCGCATGCGTTACCGCTGTCAGCATTACTAGAGTGCTCTACTGCAGAGTAGTGATAAGCTAGCTCTGTGGGGTTTTGGGAAATGGGATCCCACATTGATGACTTTTAATTTGTATTAATACATGGAAATTATTCCAGAGAGAAACATTCGCCTTGCATACAATATTACAAATGAAAATCAAATTTTTAAAGTAATTGCTTAAAAGCTTATATATTATATTGCTTAAATCTTGTGCTGCGTTTGTAGCCTTGCAACATATAATGGTGAGAAAATTTTCCGAGCTAGGTATCGTTCCAAGTGGTTTAGTCGGTAGAACGTCAGCGCGCTATACTGATGGCCCGGGTTCGAGTCCCAGCTTGGAATCTTTATCACTATGTTGGCCTTTGCGCCTTTTAAGCAATTACTTTAAAAATTTGATTTTCATTTGTAATATTGTATGCAAGGCGAATGTTTCTCTCTGGAATAATTTCCATGTATTAATATAGTTTCTATCGATGCTGGATTTAATTATGTTTCGTGTTTGTTCCAGGTCGGTGACTCACGATAAATATTCCATCTTGTGCTGCGTTTGTAGCCTTGCCAACATATAATGGTGAGAAAATTTTCCGAGTTACGTATCGTTCCAAGTGGTTTAGTCGGTAGAACGTCAGTGCGCTATACTGATGGCCCGGGTTCGAGTCCCAGCTTGGAATCTTTATCACTATGTTGGCCTTTGCGCCTTTTAAGCAATTACTTTAAAATTTTGATTTTCATTTGTAAGACTTTTAATTTGTGTTTAATTGTTAGTTCCTATCTATAAACACCGTTTTGAATATCCCTATAGATGTCTATAAGGGTTACAGTTGCAGTAAAACTAGGGATCCTACCTACATAACTTCCAAGTTGTGTAATATTTAAACGAAGCTTCTGACCGTAAAATAGTCAATGAAACATCATCTTCATTTTGAAAGACCTATCCAATGATATGCCACTCAATAGAGTGCGTAATTTTTTTTCGTCTCTACCACCATTTTGAATTTATAAAAACAAACACTAGCCTATAGCCATCGGACGGTTCAGACAAATCAATAGAGACCTCATTCATTAAAATTCATCCAGCCGTTGGGATGTTTCGAGGGTATAAAGAAATCCACATGCCCAGATACGCGTGAAACACATAACCCTTCTTGGTAGTCAAGTACAAAAACAGAACAAACTCATACCGGAACCGGCGTCGGGCTGAACCCGTTTCATCTTTAGTTCCCAGGCCTGATGATGCCAATATGTGAGTGAATTGGAAAAAGTTGAAGTCGTCTGTTTAGTTGAAGTGGCAGGCCTGCACTGCACGGATTATAATAAAGGTTTTTTTTAGATTGAATCTTTATGCACAACTCATCTTTTAAGATAATTTATATGAATTGGGAAGAATTTGAGAAGATACACCCGAAAAAAAAAATTTCTTTACTTAAAAAAAAAAAAAGAAAATAGAGAGAGAGGGGGGAAGTTCGGGTATTATAGAATCCACTAAAAAACAACTTTTCAAAAGTGTAGAAGAAAAAAAAAAAAAAAAATCCAAGCAAAAAAAAAAAAAAAAAGAATAAAGTTTTGGCTAAAAAATGGTGTGATATCAAATTTCCAAGCTTAAATTATTGTACTTATTTTACATTTTCCAATAAAAATTTAGCATATGTAAGTGGAGTGTCTACGTATACGTTGACAGAAATCCTTTTCTCCTTTACTAAATCATCATAACGTGTTTCTGAAAGCTCCAAATTAAAAAAAAATATGCATGAAGGGCTTGGCGGCCATTTTTCCACGTTTTACACAAATTTCTAAGCACTCAAAATCGTACAGAAAAAACATAACCGTCTTTTTATCTCAGATGGCAGGCCTGCATTGCACGGATTATAATAAAGGTTTTGTTAGATTGAATTTTTCTGCACAACTCATCTTTTAAAATAATCTATGTGAATTGGGAAGAAGTTGAGAAGATACACCAGAGAAATAAAATTTTCTTTACTTAAATATATATATATAGAGAGAGAGAGAGGAAGTTCAGGTATTATAGAATCCACTAAAAAACAACTTTTAAAAAGTTTAAAAAAAAATTAAAGTTGTGGCTAAAAAATGATGTCATATGAAATTTCCAAAGTTAAATTATTGTACTTATTTATCATTTTCCATTAAAAATTTAATATACGTAAGTGAAGTGTCTATGTGTACGTTTATAGAAAGCCTTTTCTACATTACTAAATACAGTAAACTCTGTCTAAGGCGGAATCGGTTGGGACTGATAAAATTTTCCGTGGTAGACAATATTCCGGCTTATGCAAAAAAGCTCCCAACTCCCCCCCCCCCCCCAAAAAAAAAAAAAAAAAATCTCGATTTTTTATTATTTTTCATTGATTTTCCTGACTCGAAAATCGATTGAAAACTGAAGTTTTGAAAGATCCTTTGTCTTTATAGGTAAATGAGAAACGCTATTCAATTTCTTAGTACTGCTGTAATACATGCGAATTGGGGGTTTACACACGCAAAAAGTAATAAACTTCGAGAATGAGACAGAACGGTATAATTTTGAATTTGAGTACAACCTTAAAATATAATATATAGTACTTTAGAAAATATGTATTTTCATAAATTTGCATTCTACTAGAAATAATAACTTTTAAATGCAATTTTATACAGAAAAAAATGTCATAAGCAAGAATTCCTTAAAATTTAAACAGTTTCTGCTCTTTTGAATTAACTTTTTCAAAGTGTTACGGAATTTAACTGACATCCTCGACATTGAGTATTTGACTTAACAGTTTTAAAGTTTGATAAACGAGACGCATTTCATTTTTTAAATATCCTTTATTCCGCCTTATGCAAAATTTTGGTTTCGGTGGGACCTTAAAATCTTTTCCGTTTCCGCGGTAGACAGATTCCGCCTTATGCAGCATGAGTTAATGTAATTTCCTATGGGTTCGCCGGGACTTGAAGAATTTTCCGCGGTAGACAGATTTCCGGCTTACACAGAGTCCGCCTTAGGCAGAATTTACTGTACATCATAACGTGTTTCTGAAAATTCCAATTTTTTAAAAAATATGCATGAAGGGCTTAGCGGCCATATTTCCATATTTTACACAAATTTCTCAGCACACTAATTCGTACAGGAAGAACCGTCTTTTTATCTCAGATGGCAGGCCTGCACTGCACAGATTATAATAAAGGTTTTGTTAGATTGAATTTTTATGCACAACTCATCTTTTAAAATGATTTATGTGAATTGGGAAGAATTTGAAAAAGATACACCCGAATAATAAAACTATCTTTACTTAATATATATATATATATATATACATATATATATTCACTGGTTATCAAAAATTAAGAAAAAGTCACAAAATGCTAATTTTTAAATACGCGAATACTCAAAAGGAAGTAATATAATTTGAATACTATCTCAGCAGAACAGCTAGTCCATATCACATCTCATTCAGGTCACACATGGTCACAAGAGTCACAGTCACTACGGCGAAACAAAAAATAGGAAATTCCATACGTCTCTTTTATGAGTCTCAAATGACTACTATATGTGAGTCCACTGACAGGTCACTGTGACTGCTGCTTTGTAACGCGTCACCAGGTGACTTTGCAATGTCGTTTCATTGAGACTCTCGTGTGACTCTCATCTGGAGATTCAATTTCAAAGTCATTGTGCACGTTGCATTATGATAAATCACCAAATAATGTCACATTAAAGTCACATGGTGACTTTCTGTCACATGACTTTGTCAAATGGTGACAGAGACCTTACTGTGAGGTCACCACTGTGAAAAGTGGTGAAAAGTCACCATGTGACTTTAATTTGACATTATTTGGTGATTTATCATAATGCAACGTTCACAATGACTTTGAAATTGAGTCTCCAGATGAGAGTCACACGAGAGTCTCAATGAAATGACATTGTAAAGTCACCTGGTGACTCGCCACAAAGCAGCAGTCACAGTGACCTGTCAGTGGAGTCACATATAGTAGTCATTTGAGACTCATAAAAGAGACGTATGGAATTTCCTATTTTTTGCTTCGCCGTAGTGACTGTGACTCTTGTGACCATGTGTGACCTGAATGAGATATTATATGGACTAGCTGTTCTGCAGGAATAGTAATTATTCGAATTATATTACTTCCTTTTGAGTATTCCCGTATTTAAAAATTGGCATTTTGTGACTTTTCCTTAATTTTTGATAACCAGTGTATATAGCGAGAGAGAGAAGAAGTTCGTGTATTATAGAACACCATTTTATTTTTCTTTCTAAGTCATAAAAAAATTTGAGATACATTAAAAGTTAGTAAGCAAACAAACTTTGACTACTTCTTAACACATTTTTAATTGATTTAAAGTGGAATAAAAAAATACATATCTATATTTAGCGTTTATCTTGTAATGACAACCATTCGCTTAATATGGAACCGTATCGTAAAAGATAAAAAAATTGCAAGAAAAACCACGATTTAAAACAAAATTATTTAATGAGTTAATCTTAGTACGTCATCTATAAATCTTCAGACTCTTTGAAAAACTGTTTTAATTCTTAGCCTCTTCTTGATAGAGTTGTGTAGCTGATATTCTTGATATTCTGCTTTTAAATGATGTATATAAAATTTGCTTAGGGGGCCAATATAATATCTATAAATCTTCAGACTCTTTGAAAAACTGTTTTAATTCTTAGCCTCTTCTTGATAGAGTTGTGTAGTGATATTCTTGATATTCTGCTTTTAAATGATGTATATAAAATTTGCTTAGGGGGCCATCTACATATTAAAACGAACCCAAACTTCATTTTTTTTCAATAGAAATACCCAATTTTAACGAGATATTTCAAATATTCGGTTCAAACTATGCATAGACATCAAATTTCAAGCCATTTGAATGATAAGTTTTTGAACTGTAAACATTCAAAATTTAGTGCTTCTAATGTTAAATTACATTTTCATATTTTCATTACTATCTCATGAAATTATACTCCTAATGTGCTAATTTTTTGTGTAGCTATAATACTAAAATACCATCACCATAATAGTTGATTAAATATATTAGTTGATTAAATAGTTGATCAACATAATAGTTAACAAAATAGTTGATTTTGTATTAAAAAAATCAACATAAATACGTTGAATTTGCAATTTTTATAATTTTAAGATTTGAAATATGAATTATGAAAAATATTCGAAAAAATTATGAAATGCAACCTACAATTTTTTTGATAGATTTAGTTTTATTAAATCCAGCTTTATGGAAATCCAAAATTTCACATTTCTCTTCCAAGTAGTTTTCAAATTATGCTTAAAAACGACAAAATGATGGTTTAAGGAGCTGTCTATGATAAAAGCTTCTATCCTGATAAGATGCCTTGATCAAGAAGGGAGCTTTCTCGGTCAACAATCGAGCACCAAACTTCAATTTTGATACAGGCCCTAAAATACGCTCATTTAAACCAATTAATTTCTCGGAAACTTATCGTACGAATTGCATAAAAATGTGATTTTAGGGTGTGGAGTTCATTTATGCTGTTAGAATTGCGTACTGCTATTGAAAAAAAAAGTTATGGTTCGTTTTAATAAGTAGACGGACTCCTAAGCAAATTTTATATACATCATTTAAAAGTAGACTTTATTACCAATCGTGTGGTGCTAGAACTTCCTTCTACGACAATTTTTTTGCAGAGTTAGTAAGGGGTGTTTACTTTTTTAGGGTTCCGTACTTAAAAAGTAAAAACGGAACCATTATAAGATCACTCCTGTGTCTGTCACAGCCATTTTACTCGTAAACTATGAACGCGGAAAGTTCAAATTGGGGGAAGTAATAAAGACTATTGATGCACATATTTACAGATTATTAAACATTTACAAATATTTTTATTTAAAAATGCAGAGGGGCTAACAACGTTACTTGAAAGAAAAGATTCTTTCCTTTGTATATCGTGTGGGGTATCGTGTGAAAGCTTTCATAACGCTGAACTCAAAAATACATTTATTTTAATTTTAGGTATATATTTTCAGAGATATCGTCGAAAATGTAATGCAAAAATATGTCCCCCCCCCCTTATCTATTTCCGAATCTAATGAAACTAAAATTATGAAAACATTAGAGGTAATAGAAGTCAATTTAAACCTTGCAGGAACATTATAGCGATTACCCTAGGTCACATAGTCTTTGAGAAAAGAGCATTTTTCCATTACACATAAATTTCGATTTGCGGGCATTCAATAAAGGTGTTGAGGAGCGCTGCAGGTACCTATCGTAGCAGAAGTATAAATGCATTGTTGATAATAATTTTTGAAAAAAATCGTCGGTAATTAGCCAAGATATTAACCCTTAAAGATACTGATGGTTTGGACATATATAATGACAGTGACGGCGTACTCTGTGTACCATCGGCTTTTAAAGCCTAGATAACAACTTTTAATGATACATTTTTGTCAATCTCCAGTAGCAGTATGAAAGAAAAAAACGTCAAATTGTTAAAAACGGACTAATTTAATTAGAATTAATCACTTAAATACTATGGGATTCGCGACTTGTTTGCATTAGTAGATCTCTTAATACGCCTCCCGTGTCTTTAAAAGTTAATTAAAAACCTATCTGGAAAACGCGGCACGGACCAAGGTGACGTGTCTACTTTGAGACCATTTTTCGAAGCGCTCTTCGCAAAATGCCAAGTTTAAACTTTGAACAAGGATTTTGTTTTATCTACAATATAAAAGAAAAGGTTATTACGACGCTGAATTTAGTTTTATGAAATGCCAAATGAAGTTTAAATACGCAGTACTTTAATGTGAATGCCGAATTAAGTTCATACTAAACAGATTAGGATAAGATTTAAATAAGAGTTATACAGAATAGCAATATTTGATGTTATTTAGGCATGTCTTTGAACTTTTACGGTATACCCAATCATACTTTTATAGTATATATACAGCTATCCCAAACCCTACGTTGTATAGTTTTTTACAAAGTCTTATTTTTCTTTTAGTAACGATTTCTTAATAATACAGTTAATAATTGATATATTTGTTGTACGGAATCCTCTGAGCGCGAGTAATACTCGCACTTGACCTTTTTTTCCGAGACTGTACCTAAACAGAACTAAGCACAATGCCTCATGGGAGTACTAGGAAATCGTACGGCAGATTTACGCTGTGCTGCAACACCATATGCGCCAGATATTGAAATAGTCCTTATTGTATGACCATTCCATAATATCCGAACTTCCCCTGTTATTTCACGGTTTTTGATCGCAGAAGAGGTGGAAGGAAAATCACGCAAATATTTAAATTTTATCAATGAAAGACCACATCTTTAAAATGTGATATCATTTTCACCAATAAAGTCGGACTTACACGCATTTTAGGTGCGTTCGTAATTATATAAATACGTAGCACCAATAGTCGTCGTACGATCCGTCTATCTGCCAGTCCGCATATAATAGAACAAAAACTACCCAACCAAATAGTCTGAAATTTTAAATATATAATTGTTGCAAAATTTTGTCGACTCATTTCAAATTTTATGAAAATCGGATGTATAGTTTAATGACAGGGACAGTCAAAATTTTTCCGTTACATGACGGCCAATGGGAAAAAATTATTGCAAGTGCACTTTAATGATGCTACAGCCTTCCGAATTGTCTGAAATTTTAAATATATAATTGTTACAAAATTTTGTCGAGTCATTTCAAATTTTATGAAAATCGGATGGATAGTTTAATGACAGGGACAGTCAAAAGTTTTCCGTTACATGACGGCCAATGGGGAAAAAATATTGCAAGTGCACTTTAATGATGCTACAGCCTTCCGAATTGTCTGAAATTTTAAATATATAATTGTTACAAAATTTTGTCGAGTCATTTCAAATTTTATGAAAATCGGATGTATAGTTTAATGACAGGGACAGTCAAAATTTTTCCGTTACATGACGGCCAATGGGAAAAAAATATTGCAAGTGCATTTTAATGATGCTACAGCCTTCCGAATTGTCTGAAATTTTAAATATATAATTGTTACAAAATTTTGTCGAGTCATTTCAAATTTTATGAAAATCGGATGTATAGTTTAATGACAGGGACATTCAAACGTGTTCCGTTACATGACGGCCAATGCGAAAAAAAAAATATTTCAAGTGCATTTTAATGATGTTACAGCCTTTCGAACAGAATGAAATGGATATGCACTTATGAAGTGCACTAAAATATACATTCGGTACAATATGCGGTGCAAAAAATATTGTGCCGTGTCCTAAGAAGGCGGTAGCGATGGTCGAGGGTGTTAATCTTCGAAGGCTTAGCAATTTATATTCTCTTAGAATATGATAACATGAAATTTATTTTATAACACAGTAAAAAATATTCTGGAGTAATGATAAGTTGCTATGTACACAACAATGTAAAATTTTGTTGAACAAAGTTTATGTAACAGAAATAGTGTCTATGAGAAGGTGGCAGCTAGTCTATTAAGTCCACAGGCATTGCATCACTTGAACGGAAAGCGCTGGTCTTGTCTCCGAGATAAAGATCTCCTTTTTCCGCGACGGCACCCTGGTGCCCTGTCGCCACTGATTCGGGTATCATTCCCCGGTATTAGGGATCATAAAGTCCGGCCCTTTCGGCCTTCAAAATCTTCCACTCCAAAAGTCGCTCTTCCAACTCCAGCCAAAAGCTAATCTCCCTTCCGCATCCTCTCGTATATATCTCTCAATTATCTTCCTCTAAAAACAATAGTGAGTTTCTCAGCCACTAACTGTCCGTTCTTTTTAAGAACCTCCCAGGGACCTTTACTGTTGCCTCCTGAGTGGACACCTTAAGAAACTCCTCTTTCTTGCACGTGGATCGTGCGATCCTATGCTCTCGTGAGAACGTATGTGAGTTCTCTTCCCACGCTCAAAGATAAAAAAAAGTGCCGGCTGCTCCTTAGCATTAGCAAACTGTCACCGATTGTCAAATGTCCAAGAGCGATGGTGACTGAGTAGTTTCTTTCATCTTGCCGTGCGTCTTACTGGACTTTAACATATTTTTACTCTGTTTTAGAAAAGCATTAGTTCTTTCTATATGGCGAATCTGATATAGTTCAGATCTTTACAACCCCCCCCCCCCCCCTCCTCCTTTTAAAAGAATATTTTGGCCGCAGGACGAAATATTCTGGAAAAGAGAAAGGTGACTCAAAATTTATATGAATGGATCACATGCAAAAAAAAAGAAAAAACTTTATTTGCCTGCCTGCCCCTCCACAAAAAAGTATTCATTATACACTCTGTATAATATTTTACACTTTATTCTATTTCAAACACTTCACATTATATTATTTTTTCAAACATTAAAAGAAATGATAACATACTATATACAGTTTTCTTTTCTTTTTTTTTTTCAAGATTACTCTGCGCTACTCAAAAAATCTATTTGGACAATGTCCTTCCCTGGCCTTTGTACTCTGGCATATTGGTCAGGTTGCAAAGTATGTGCCCTTTTGAGCGGTTTACGAGTCATTTTGTTTTTGCTATTCCTAGATGAAAGCGCACTACTATCCGTTTCTATTAAACTCTTCTTATCAGTGCAGCTCTTTAATTTTTTTATGTCCACTATTCTTGTAGTCCCATCTGTTCCCGTATTCTTTCGTTTATTTGTCGAATGCCTTATGTAATGCCTCTCTGAATTTTGCCGATCGTCTTGCCTTTCACTGATTTCTTTTTGATCAATTTCCTTGTTTTTATCTAACCCTTTCCTGTTTTCTGTTTCCCTTTTAGATTTTGACAATGTATTTATCTCCGTTATTTTAACTACCGTTGGCTTTCTCGGATTTTTGTTTATTTTTACCCTGATTTTGGCTTCTAAATCTATATTCGTGCTTTTATGTCCCGTTTTCCTGTTGCCAATTCCTTTCCATTTTCGCCTTTTCAATCTATTCATGGAATTATGAATGTTAAACTTTTCTCCTTGACCAGCAATTTTCCAGACCTTTAAGGCCTTTAAACCTTTATTTCTTTTCATTTTCGTATTAATTTTTCTAGCACGTTTCGCTTTATTTGTTTTCACCTGTTTTGTATTTTTGGGGATCTCTACAAGTTCGTCCACCCTTGCTATTTTTTCTTTCCCTTTCTTAATGTCCTCCCAACTATCAGTTTCATTTTGTTGACCGTTTGTTCCTAAATCTAGTATTTGTTTCCCGGGTTTAAAATCCTTTTCTACTGTTTTGCATAAATTCTGTAATTCGCACTTTTTTTTCTTTTTAACTGAGTTTTCACTCTCCCTTCTGACTTTTTTACCGACGTCATGCGACTTAACCTGCTGTTCCCTCATTTTAATCCCTTCTATCTGAGATGAATCTCTGAACAGCTTTTCTTGTCCAGTACTTTGCCTATTTTGTATGATTTTTACAGGTATTTTTGACTTCTTGTCTTCGCGAGTTATGTGTGTGTCTCAGTTTCTTATAATCCTTAAGTTTTTTACCTCACCTGACAGCTGTTTCTCTTGTGGTTTCTCTTGGTTTTCTGACCCATAGACTTTTCTTTTATTTCTTTTTCGAACGCTGTCTTTTGTTCTCCCCTCTTTCTCGAAGTTTGACGAATTCATCGCTATTCTGTTTTTCGGATTACCGTTATAATCCTTTTTCGTAACGCCCGTTTGTTTTTCCAAATCCCTATCGCCTCGAAAGTTTTCTGACCTGGAAATCGATTCCTCACGCGACTTGACTATGTTTTGTGCATTTTTACAATCCGTCTTACTTTTTTTCCTTAAGCTATAAGTTTCATTTTCAAACAGTATTTTGTCAATTAAAATAATAAAACTTTGTAAAAAATCACCATAAAATTAAAACAAAACACAGGACGCGTTTCGAGCTAAAAACATAACAGCTCGTCATCAGCTAAGCATACACGTGTCCGAAAACGGACAAGTTCAAAAATGAACTGAAGAAAAAGAATGTTGCGAAGAATGCGACAGATGGCGCTACCTGATAGAGGGAAATGTGTTGAAAAAAGATAGAAGAGAAAATGAAATGGAAAAAATGGAAATAAAAGAAGTAAATTAAAAATATAAATAAAAATAATAAATAAAGAACTATAAAAGAACAAGAAAAAATCCAAATTATTATTATTACTATTATTTATTTATTTATTTATTTATTTATTTCTTATTTATTTATTTATTTTTTTTTTTTTTTTTTTTTTTTTTTTTTTTTTTTTTTTTTTTTTTTTTTTTTTTTTTTTTTGTCATTCTCATTCGACTCCTGTGCGAGCAGTTGTAAAGAAATTGGTTCCTCCTTTTCGCTCACGTTCAACTCATCGACTGCCGTGACGTTTTCCGGACTAATCTCTTGTGATTGACTCACCCCTTGAATGCACCGTTGAAAGTTTCGAATGCTATTGGTTTTGTTTTCTCTGGCCGGCTGTTTAGTTTTTTTACGCTCATACGAATTGATTAATTCTTGTGTTCTGTTTCCAAGGATATAGTAATCCAAATCTGACTCGTAGTCTGTGATAAGTGCTTTAGTTGTTATCACCGTTTTATCCGCTAATTCTAACTTTATTTCCGCAACCGGAAGCTGTTGAAGTTCCCTGTCCAGAGGTTGTCTTAACCACTTAATTTCTCCGTTTAATTGCCCTTTATTGATGAATCTTCTTGGACATAAATCATCCATGGTTCCGGTATCGCGTAACATTGTAATTTCTACTCCATTTATCTTTCCCTTACTTAAATATGGTTCAAAACCTTTATCTAATTTCGTACTACACCTAACATGATGTACCGTGCTTATTTCTTTTTCCGATCTTTTTAAATCTGGTCAGTCTCGCATCCTATGTCTTGGACTTCCGCATGAAAGTGCTTTGTTTTGTTTTTTCGAAAGCTTTTTGCCTTTCCCTATCGTCATTTTTCTCCCGCCAAATAAATTTATTATCAGCATTTTTCCTCGGGTCCCTTTCCTCGTAATTTGGGCGATCGGACCATTTTTCGCTGTCTTTTTTCGCATATCTCGGTTTCTCGAATCTTTTTTCCCCGGGGGGTCCGGCATACCCTTTCACTGACGTCGCGCCAATTATTGCTTCATACCCGTCCAAATCTTTTGTGAGTTTGTCTGGTTTTTTATACTCTGCCCACGAATCAATAAAATGATTTTTAGTTTCAATCGGCACTCTTCGTTTAATTTGTTCCGTAATAAGCAGGTCTTTTAGCTCCTCTAAGGTTTTGATGCCCAACCCATCAAGCCACCCGTCTTGAAAACTATTTAATTCGAAGATTAGGTCTTTCCATGGGATGTTTGTATTTTTTTGATGCCTCATTAATTTTAAACGATAGGCTTCTGCTGTTAACCTATATCGTTCTAAGAGAATTTTTTTCACGTGAGCAAAATTATCCACGCTGTCAGATGGTTCTCGTAAAATTAATTCTGAAATTTCTATGGGCAATAAAGCTAAAAGATGAGTTACTAGATCATCTCACTCGATCCCCGATCTTTCTGCCTGTCTCTCAAATAAATTAAAAAATAAAGTTATGTCTGATTTGTCTGGGTCGAACGAATGCATAATAGACTTTATGTTTAATTTTGGGCCTCTATCAGAACGATTTCTCGCTCTTGAACTGCTTCTCTCTGTGCCTTGCGTTAATCTTAATTCTTCTAGTTTGAATTCTCTTTCTTTCTGTCTGTCTGCGTTGTCTAATTTAGCTCTTTCTAATTCTTACTGTTCCTTTTCGCGGTCCCTTTCTGCCTTTTCGCGGTCTTTTTCTGCCTTTTCGCGGTCTTTTTCCCTAGCTATATAGTCCTCTATCTTGTACAATATATTTCGCTTGCGTTAGCACAAGGTCCTCGTCGTAGCTATCTGATTGTTCAATTTTTTGGATGATTATTGTATTGTATCCCCATTCTCAAGTGCTACACCCAATTCTGCTGCTAAATTCTGTAAATCAACTTTTCTGCAATGTTTTAATGCGGTCACCTTTGTCATAATGAAGCCTTATTTTTAACACAATTTCAATAATTTATACCAATAATTTCCTCGGAGAATTCAAAACCTGTTAATTAACACTATAAAATATGTTTACATAAACAAATTTTAAATACAAATACAGGATATAAAGTATAAATTTACAATATCTGTGAAATTTTTGGATACCTTCCCCTTTTGTTAAAAATAACCAATGTGCAAGATAAATTTTTCTGTTTAAAGTCCCTATACACACAGGATAAAACACAATATATAGTAAAATCTTATAGAAATTGCACACATATATTTCGAATAAACTTTTAAAATTTTTCAAATCTGAGCACTTCTTTGCAAACCATGACCAGTGTAATCAGTTTTCTGACCATAAATTTCTAGAAAATATCTTTATTCAGTAGTTTAACTAACATAAATTAATTTTCCTCACAATTTACATGTAATATTACACTACTTGCATCTCTAATTTAAAAAACTGTTCCCCTGAGCCTTTTTTTTTTCGGCTCGCTACTGCAATCTCCCCTGAAACTTTTCTCCGTTTCCTTTCTTAGAAACAAAATTTTCCTTTGTATTCGTTTCGAATACAAACCAGATTTTAATCTGCTCCCTAGCTTGAGCTATCTTAAATGCCTATGAATTTGCCTCTGTTATACATGGCTTGATGCCCTTAGCTTAATGTTTACTTTACAAATTACAACAATTTTACTATCTCACAATTTTAGATCCCGAATTTAAAACATTTAAATTCTACTAAAACAAAATTTGAGAGCCATTCAAAAAAAATAATGAGCCTACCTGCTCTGTTGTGTTGAGGTCCCGTCACAGTTGCTTTGGCCAGTGTGCTGCCGTTGAAGTATCAGTCACTCTCTTTGAGTCAGGGTCAGGCCTTTCCGAGGGAGTCTGTCGGTTGTCGGCTCTCTCCGTTTGGCTTTAGGTGGATCTCCTGGATGTCCCTTTTCTCTCTCCTGGGTCGCTGGACTGTTGACTCCTTCGCAGTGTTGCAGCTATGATGATGTCCTGCTGCTCGATGCTCAGCTCTCTTTTGTTTTTAATCACAGACTGCTAACAATCTCATCTGTACTATTTTTTGCACATAAAAGTTCGTTTCGTTGGCTGCCACCAGTTGTGCCGTGTCCTAAGAAGGTGGTAGCGATGGTCGAGGGTGTTAATCTTCGAAGGCTTAGCAATTTATATTCTCTTAGAATATGATAACAGGAAATTTATTTTATAACACAGTAAAAAATATTCTGGAGTAATGATAAGTTGCTATGTACACAACAATGTAAAATTTTGTTGAACAAAGTTTATGTAACAGAAATAGTGTCTATGAGAAGGTGGCAGCTAGTCTATTAATTCCACAGGCATTGCATCACTTGAACGGAAAACGCTGGTCTTGTCTCCGAGATAAAGATCTCCTTTTTCCGCGACGGCACCCTGGTGCCCTGTCGCCGCTGATTCGGGTATCATTCCCCGGTATTAGGGATCGTAAAGTCCGGCCCTTTCGGCCTTCAAAATCTTCCACTCCAAAAGTCGCTCTTCCAACTCCAGCCAAAAGCTAATCTCCCCTCCGCATCCTCTCGTATATATCTCTCAATTATCTTCCTCTAAAAACAATAGTGAGTTTCTCAGCCACTAACTGTCCGTTCTTTTAAAGAACCTCCCAGGGACCTTTACTGTTGTCTCCTGAGTGGACACCTTAAGAAACTCCTCTTTCTTGCACGTGGATCGTGCGATCCTATGCTCTCGTGAGAACGTATGTGAGTTCTCTTCCCACGCTCAAAGATAAAAAAAAGTGCCGGCTGCTCCTTAGCATTAGCAAACTGTCACCGATTGTCAAATGTCCAAGAGCGATGGTAACTGAGTAGTTTCTTTCATCTTGCCGTGCGTCTTACTGGACTTAAACATATTTTTACTCTGTTTTAGAAAAGCATTAGTTCTTTCTATATGGCGAATCTGATATAGTTCAGATCTTTACAATATTTATAAAACTAGTCACAGTACGAACATATCTCATTTGCCACCTTTGACGAGCAATATCCAACTCGTTTTTGTTTTTTTTAACTCGACATGTTTTATTAGGTGCGTTCGTAATGATATAAATACGTAGCACCTATAGTCGTCGTCCGGTCTGTCCTTCTGCCTGTCCGCATATAACAGCGCAAGAACTATCCAAACAAATAGTTTGAAATTTAGTATATATAATCGTTACAGAATTTTGTCGAGTCATTTAAAATTTTATGAAAATCCAATCAAAACTTAAAAGGATATTAATAATAGTTTTCTTTATTCTGATAAATCTTACCATATGTCATTAATTCAATGTTATCCCATTTCAGATCATGATTCTATGTTGCCATGGTGATGACGTCTTATTTAAGATGTTGTCCTGTTATTTCCGTATTACTGAATTTAATATGTAGAATCGTAATACATTTTGTATTTGGTCATTTTTTCATAAGAGTGCAACAGCTATTGCACGAAGATCTGAATAGCTATAAAACTAGTTATAGTACGAGCGCACCTCATTTGCCATGTTTGACATACAATTTCCGACTTGTTGTACGTAAAGCTGGAATTTTACAGTCGATTTCTAACCCACTTCCCGATAGGCTAGAATAATACACATTGTGTACAAAAATGTATTTCTGACGACAATCGCCGAATATTCTCTTACTCGTACACTAGTATGGGAGATGAGAAAACAATAGATTCAATAATGCGCCGATAAATGTTCTCCATAATACGCGAAAGCCCTGCGAAATCGCAACAATGAAACATTTTAAAAACTTCGAAGTAGAAAATAAATTATATTTGAAAAAGGAAAAGTGAAGTATAAAGCACTATATACGCTTTTATCAATTAATAGTGAAGTATAAAGCAATATATACGCTTTTATCAACTAATAGTCAAATATTGATTAATTTACTACTATACGCAGAGAAACTAATTTAGAAATACGAAAAATATAGTCAAAAACTTAACAGTATTTTCAAGATGCTTATAAAAGTGTGTAATTAAAAAAACTCTTTTTGCTTTTTATTTTCTTCTATCTTTACAAGAAAGTATTGGTTTCATGAAAATTTTCGAATTCCAGTTTTCGACGGATTTACACGTTTTATGGGTCAGAGATTCCAAAAAACATGTTTTTACAAAATGTCTGTCTGTCTGTCTGTCTGTCTATCTGTATGTGACACAGATTTTGTGGGCGCTCTATCTCAGAACTAATGCACTGAATTTAATAAAAATTTATATTCAGGTAGCCCCTGATATAGATTGGCGCTGATTAGTTTTTGGCGTAAATCGCCCTGCAGGTGGCGCTGCTATGTAGCATTTTGCAGGATTTCAGCAAAAGCTCTATCTCAAGAACTCAGGCACGGATTTTTATAAAACTTCAGATTCCGTTAGTCCTTGACATGAATGGATGCTGTTTACGTTTTGGTGTAAATCGCCCAACAGGTGGCGTTGCTATGCTGCATTTTGCAGGATTTACACTATTTTCGCAGTAGCTCTTCTTCAAGAACTAATGCACACATTTTCATCAAACTTCGGATTTAGTTAGTCTTTCATATGAAATGATGCTGACTGCGTGTTGGGTGTAAATCTCCCAATAGGTGGCGCTGCTGTGCTGCATTTTGAACTATTTTCTCAATAGCTCTATCTCAAGAACTAATGCACGAATTTTCATCAAACTTCAGATTTAAGTATAACTTGATTAATATTGCTGCATATTATTTGTTGTTACAAATCGCTCAACAGGTGGCGCTTCTATGCTGCATTTGTCATTATTTGCGCAATACTTCTATCTCAAGAACTAATGCACGAATTTTCCTCAAACTTCATATTCAGTTAGGCGTTGACATAACTTGTTGATAATTAGGTTCTGGTTAAATAACACAATAGGTGGCGCTGCTATTCTGCATTTTGCTGGATTTACACGATTTCCGTGACAGTCATACCTCGAGAACTAATGCACGGAATTTCATATTTTTAGAATTCTCATGATGAACACAGATTGCCATTTAATTTGGCACTGAGATAGTGAATTTTGAAGTATTGACATGTATGAGATAGAAGAAAGTTTTGTGATGGACACAACATACTAGTTTTAATTTATTTTTCTTACATAATATATAATTCATTTTTTTTTAGTCCAGAAGTTTTTTGTCAGTTTCATCCATTTATAACAGATTCTTTTCTTTTCATTTTTTTTCCTAGAGCACAATCTCATTACCATTAAAAAAAACATGATAAATAGTGATAAACATAATAAAAAATTATCCTAAATGCTTTGCTAACTGCAAAAACAGATTTTTTATAAAGCGTACTTTATTATAATTTTTATATATATAAAAAAAACTGCTTTTTTATGCTTTAAAAATTAAAATTTCCTGGCCATTAAAAAGTCATTATTTTAAAGACTCTGTCAATGAACAAATCAGTTGCATCTGTTAGCTATTAAAAACCCTTTAATAATGATCTTAAAATTGTTAAATAATTTGACAAGAAATAGCTACTAAATAAAGCTACTTTTAATACAGTAAATATAATGAAACTTCAAAATAGCTAATTGCAAAAATGCAAAATATATTTATCATATTTTCAGAAAAGTTTACAATTTTCGTTATATATATAATTTTGGTATTAATACTGGTATAAAAGCAAAATTTCCCAAGGCTTTAAATATATTAAACTACAAAAAAAATAATGCATCAAGAATAGATTATGGAACTCTTTCCAACATATTAAGAATAACCTATCAAAACTGTACATTTTAATAAGTTAAAATATTATGTCTAATTCAACCATATGGAAACGCAAAACACACTTGTAAACCCAATTTCATCTGTTTCCATCTACAATCGGAAAATTACCCTTATTCTTTGATTTGTATCTATTAACTACATGCATTAGAAATTTAGTTTGGTTAAGAAATATATATATACTTTCAGCAATTTCCACTAATAGGGAGAATGGCACGGAATTCTTTTGTGCAGCCCTGTATATGAAGTATAGAATTTATATACAACCAGTAAAATACAAAGAGAGAGTTAAATTTAAATAGTTAAATTTAAAAGCGCAATCCGAAATTGAAAACGCACTTAAAGCAATTATTACTCAAAGACTGTAATCGATTTCTTTTGTGTGTCCTTGTAAATGAAAGACAAATGCTATGAATGCCTTATTCTATCGTAATCATCTTTTAGTGAAATATTCAGTTATTTGTATGAGTTTCAATACATTTGAAATAACATAATATCATAAAAATACTCTGCAAACGATTCACAGTTGAGTATTTTTCCAATTTAGCCGGCCAAAAGTCAAATTTTCGAAACGCATTTGAGGAGAGCAAAATGTAGCTAATTGTGAATATAAATAGATGGGGATTCACCATACATATATAAATTTTTCCGTTTCTTGAGCAAACGAGTTCCAGGGTAGGTAAAACTTGCTTGTATCAGTAAGTTTCTTATTTGTACTTTACGGTTCGATTTTGTGTATGTTTATTTCAGCGTGATTTTCTTCTCCCTAAACTTTTCGTTATACCATTTCGTTATGGATTGTTAAAGCCCATGTATATATGTTTACATTTCACACGAATATATTTGTATTTGTTAATTTAACGGATATGATAAAGCGACATAAAATGTGCCGTATATTTTTGAAATTTGTGTTGTTAATTTCAATATTCTATGAAACATTTGTTATACATCAGGATGGATCCCGATGATTTTTTTTTTACACTAAATGAGAGTTCAATATATGTATTTAATAATTTTGAAAACAGCAGCTGCTAATAACTGCTATTGTAGAAGAATTCCTTTCAAACACACAACTGCATGTTTTTGTAAATGCTAATGTTTTCATTTCTCTTTCAATTCGAAATATATTCTACGATAGATAAATTGTAATTGCTGTCAGAATGTATCATCTGCGATCATAAAAAAGTTCTAATTTACATATCTGACCAATAATTTTTTTAAATACTGTTTGATTAATAGATTAATTTTTAATATTATACAAAAGTATCTTTTGGCAAACTCCAATGCGTTCATCGCCTAGATTATGTCGACCCATGAGAATTAAGTTTGTAAAAGGGTCTCATACATCACTATGGAAGAAATTTCACACATTGAGCATGAAAGCAACACACTAGAAGGTACAAAAGTAACCTTAAACGGAAATGTCTATGATGTAAAACACACCATGTTATTAACCATGGTTTATGGTAAAATTTGCAATGTCGCATCTGAAACAAAATCAACAATGCATTGATTCATCTATAAAGCTACTTCAAAAGACTTTAACAATTTGAACATAACTAACGAGATTACTTCGAGACTTTAGCTTTACTTCTTCCTGCTGAAATTTACAGCCTTCATACAGTCCATCAGTGTGACCTAGATCCCATTAGTGATGAAAGTTATTCCGAAGACGAATCATCAAATAAATAACCTTTATATTTTGTTTTCGAATATGTATATATATTCATTTATGTGAGATTCTTGTAATATTTTATACTCTATATGATTATCTCGATATGATTATCTCTGTATGATTTCTCTATATGAAAAGATTAATAATGAGTATTCATTAAAATTTTATTGGAATTCAAGTGCATGTTACATGTTACAATGTTTTCCATATACCCTGTGTATATATTTAAAAAAAATTATATTTTTCAAAGAAAACTTCTGAAAAGTGATAATAATCTGAAAATTTAATCAATAAGAAACTTTACTCTGATTTTTCAATAAGAAATATTTTTGGCCGGCTAAACCCACCAAATTCTTCACTGTGCAATTTTTCCCCATATAACATAATGTAATCGAATTATTTTGGGTGCCCCTGTAAATGAACTATTAATCCCAAATACTTCATATACAATACCAAACATGCCTAGGTGACACTCAATAACGTTTATCAATTGTATGAAAAATCCGAGTATATTTACCGGAGTTAGAGCGTGGCCAGACGGACAGGCGGACAGACAAACCGAATGAATAAACACTTTTCAACAATGTTGGAAAGTAATAAAAAGAGAGCATATTTGCGCGAGATTCATAGTCCGTGCGGTGTTTAATTTTTAAACTGTTTTTTCTAATCAAACATGTTTAAAATCCCGGGCAACGACAGATCTTTCAGCTGAGAAATAATATGTCTTATGTGATTTTTTCTTAAACCTTTTAATAATATATTTGTGATATTTATAAAACATTATTAAAATATTCTCATAATTTACAACATGTTTTTTTTAAGATTTATAAAATATTAGCGAAAGAAACGTGAATTAAAATTCTAACTAATGAACAAAAATACTGGTATATGTACCCACAGGAGAAGAATAACTAACAAAAGTGCAGTTTTTGCTCTTTTTAATCAGTGATTACTGTATGAAGTTTTTTAAAATTATGAATGAATTTTTTAAGTTCATTCATTCAAAAATCTTTCAAACTCTTTCACGATTAGTAATTTTAAAGAAGAAATTGTAATTCATTAAAATTTGCTTCTAGGAAATTAAATTGCAAAAAATGTGCTTTTTATGAAAATGTTTTAGTTACGATGTTGAAAGAAAAATATTTTACCTTTTTTAAGAAAAATACATTACTAAAATAGCTCATTTGTTCGAATAGCCATAACAAAACGAAAAAAAGAAGCAAGAAAGAAAAAATCATGCATCAAGCATAGATTTTGAAACACTTTCCAACACATTCCGAATAACTGCAGCGTTAGTATGAAAAAATGTTATGTCTATTTCAACCCTATGGAAACGTATAACACATTTCAAAACCCAGTTCCAGCTGTTCCCATCAACAATCGGAAAATTATCCAAATTTTTAAAGCATACCAGTATATGATATATAGATTTGTATCTATCAACTGCATGCATGAAAAAATTTAGTTCACTTATCAAATACATATACCTCAGTTGAAAATTCCCCTACAGCAACTTCCTCTAATGAGGAGAATCGTACGTGAATACTTTTGTGAAGCCCTATATATGAGTTTATACAATTTATATACTAGTAAATCTGCAGATCAGGAGCCTCAACGTCATCTCTGCAAGTCATTGTTTTTTAACACTCATTGCGTAATATTCATCATCCTACAAATCGCTTTTTAAAGTTTTCAAATTACATAAATATTTATAAGAATACAAAATACTTCGTAAAGTTTCAGAAATTAAATGTGTTAAGCAAGTGGTTATACACTGATGTTCTGAAATTCTGATGAACTGCTTATTCTGGTAACTTTTTAAATCAAAATTTGAATTTCTTCAGGGGGGCAGAGCCCCCCTGAACCCCCTGTAGTCTATTTAAATTTACATTCGTAATTTTTTATTGATTGTGCGGAAGGTTATAGTATATCATAGATTTTTTTTTTTACGCTGTGAATTATAAGGATAAGCATAAGTTTTTTTTTTTTATAAATTAATAAATTTAAAATTTAAAATAAAATCATCATGTTAACCGTACGCAAACAATAAATCTTGAAGTGACGCCAATAATGTAACTTTAAAATCCGCTACATTCGACCCAAACACAACGGCGTGCTTAAAAAAAGAAAGAAAGAAAAGAAAAATATTTTTAGTAATACAGTTTTTAATTCATAATACGATGAAATGCTACTTTAGAATGCTTAAATATAAGCAAATCATTTTCATTTTACAGAAAAAAATGCACGGATGAAGTCAAAGAATTCGGTCCCTGTTCCACGTGCTTGTTTTGTTTGGGCCGAATGAGGGCATTTAAATCTGAGCGATAACGCACATCATATTGCAAACTGTTTTTACGGCATACTGCATCTCCATCTATCTCTTTCCTCCGTGAATAATAGTTAATTTTATTTTAGCCAAGATCTTTTTATTCTAACATCTTTTTTTTTTTATGATAAATGACGTCTAATTCACCTGCTATTCGTACTTACTGAAAACCTTTCATCTTGTTATATTAAGAAATACTTGAGAGTTTTCTTTTTATTCCCAATATGTCGCCATATTAATTTCTTTATTCTTAATTTTTTTTTTTTTCATTTTCCTGTTTCACGTCAAAATCTTTGAATTGAAAATTGTTTAAGAGAAAATATTATTCAGGGTTTTGATTTTCTTGGCAACGATTAAAGAAACATTGATATTTTATGAAAAAATGTCACATTATTCTCTATGAAAATAATAAACTTTTGTATTTTTAAGCTACATATTTGAATAAAATAAATAAAATATTGTCTATTTTTATTTCTGGGGCTAAAATCCATCTATATGCAAAAATACAAATGCATTAATTCATCCGTTTTGACGTTGGCTTTACTGAAACATTATAGATGCATTTATACTAATATTATTAAGACCAAATACGTTGCTAGGCAACTGATGAAAGAAAAGGTAAAAAATGAAATATGCATTATGTCAAATTGATAAAACAAAATGCTTTATATTACTGGAAAACATGCATAAAGTTCCCCCAAAATTATAAACCTAATTTTAAAAATCTCGCAAATATATTGACTTAATTTCAAACTAATTGAAATAATTTAATAATCTTATTTAAAAATTTCAGCATCCAAAATTTACCATTTAAATCCATTTTTTATATGAGCCATTTCTTTCAACAAATGAAAATTTGAAAATCGTCTGACTTGCCATAGAAAAGCATTACAGAGCAAAATAAAATGTTCTATATTTCCCGAACGAATGAACCAAATTTAACAAAAAACTATACAGCTAAGTCCGAGTACCTCATCAACCTGCCCAATTAATTTCAAGCCGATCGGATGCTTTTTGCGGCAGTTATCGCGGAACAGACAGACAGACAGACAGACAAACGGAGATCAAAACTTTTCGTGTCTCCACAGTAAGCCTTCACTGACGTTTCGGCAATAACGAGTAACGTGAAAAAACTAGTAAATCTGCAGATCAGGAGCCTCAACGTCAGCTCTGCAAGTCCTTGTTTTTAGACACACTTTGGTAATATTCAGTTTCCTGCAAACCGCAATTTAAAGTTTCCAAATTATGTAACTAGTAAATCTGCAGATCAAGAGCCTCAACGTCATCTCTGCAACTCATTGTTTTTATCAAACTTTGCGTAATATTAATCTTTCTACAAAAACAAAATTTAAACTATTTAAATTACACAAACATTTATAAAAGGAAAAAAATATTTCGATGGTTTCAGACATTAAAAGCGTTAAATTAAACACGTTGTTATGTAAGGATATTCTGAAATTCTCACGAGCTACTTATTCTAGTAATTTTTATATAATAAAGCAAATTTCTTCAGGGGGGCTCTGCCCCCCTGAACCCCCCGTTGTGTAATTTATTTTGCATTTGTAATTTTCTACTGATTGAGTTAATGATTACCCTATATCTTAGATTTCTTTTTACACTGCGATTTATAAGGATAAGCAATAATTCGGTCAAGCATTTTACGTTATCCTAATATCCATACAGCAGTATTTACTTGCCTGCTAACCACAAATACCTGTATCTAATGGATAAAGAACTTTTGGAAATGTAAACTGAAACATCTAATTTAGAAATCTAATACCTTTATAAATTTTGTTTATAAAAAAATAATTTTGATTACCATTCTGCAATATTTATATCTAAGATCTAATCTAAATATCAAAAAATGTACTCGATAGCATTAACTTACTAAAATCACCCTAAAGTAGGGGGGCTTCTAAACCTAACAGTTAATAATTCATCATCGTTAAATAGATAAACATGATTTGGCGCCTTTAAGTATTTTTTGTGATTTTCTTTTAATAGTATCTACATTTAATTTAAAATCGTGATGTTACAAATACCGTTGAAATTTGACGCAAACCTATGTTCAGGTCAAATTGCGAAAGGTTAACTAACATTTCATTTCCCTTAGCCGGACTTTCTGTTTCATTTTTCGTAATAAGGATTATTTTAATAATTTAATTTATTTTACACTCTACAAGCTGTTACACGGACGTTGTTGACGTAGCATTAAAATAGAGATAAATGCATTAAGTAAAACATTTCACTCCCCACCAGACATACCAAGTCTCAAGCTTTTTGCACATCACTATTATCTTAGAGAAAATGTTCTTTTAAATCGGGCAAATGTTTCAATTAAATAAAGTAACATTTTCTGTATTAAAATACTGGTATCCAGAACGCCGGAGGCTTGGCAGCTCTGCTCCTCTTAATAAAAACATATATGATTAACCAACACTTTATCACATTTTATAGGAGACAATACGGAATTTCTTATTTGTATGGCCTTACATATATCTCAGTCATAAAAATGTAAAATTTTGTGCCAATTAATGCACGCAATTGCGAAAATGAAATCGCAAAGAATGAGAAAAGGAAGGCCAAGTAAAATCGTGTAAATCGAGGAATCTTTCTTCGTAGTGCTGGGAAAATACTGCTACAAAAACTATTTTAGGTGGTATTTGGTGTGAAATGTTTATATGTATTCATTCCTGTCCTATATATCCCTTTTTTTATTTTTTATTTGCTTATTCCATTTTTCTTTTGCACGTGAAAATCTTACAAATTAAAATTAACTCTTTGGGAGAAATTGTTATTCATTTTTTTTTTTTGGCAACAATAAAGTTTATAAAATTTAACAGAATAATGTCAGTTTATTCTGTATGAAAATAACGAACTTTTTCATTTATAATCAAATAGTTGAATAAATAAATGAAAATATTATTCGATATTGTATATAAATACTATTTTCATTTCTGCGTTTAAATAAATCTATATGCAAATATCTATACAAAGGCATTCATTAATTCATTCCTTTTGCTTTGATTTGACTTCAAAAAACCATACATACTTTCACATTTATGATATTTTTAGATGAGATGCTGTTGCTACGCAACGGTTAAAAGAAAAAAAATGAAATATAAGTAAATTCATAAAATAAAATGTTTTATATTATTCGAACACATGTATAAAATTCTATCATAAGTTATACACCTAATTTAAAAGCTCTGACAAATGTTTTGACAAAATTGCAAACTAATAAGAATAATTTAATACTCTTATTTAAAAATTTCAGCATCCAAAATTTACCATTTAAATCTATTATTCATATGAGCGATTTCTTTCAACAAATGAAAATTTGAAAATCGTCTGACTTCCCATAGAAAAGCATTATATCACAAAATAAAATGTTCTGTATATTCCGAACGAATGAACCAAATTTAACCCAAAACTATACAGCTAAATCCGGGGAGCTCATCAACATGCCCAGGGAATTTCAAGCCGATCGGATGCTTTTTGCGGCAGTTATCGCGGAACAGACAGACAGACTAACAGACAGACAGACTAACGGAAACCAAAACTTTTCGTGTCTCCACAGTAAGCCTTCACTGACGTTTCGGCAATTATTTATAAGAATAAAAAATACGAAGGTTTCAGACATTAGAAGCATTAAATTAAAAACGTTATGGAAGGATATTTCGAAATTTTCATGAGCTGTTAATTCTGGTATATTTTTTAAATAACAAAGTAGATTTCTTCAGGGGGGTTCCGCCCCCCTGAACCCCCGTGGTCTTATTAACTAGTAAATCTGCAGATCAGGAGCCTCAACGTCATCTTTGCAAGTCATTGTTTTTTAACACTCATTGCATAATATTCAACTTCCTACAAATCGCTTTTTAAAGTTTTCAAATTACATAAATATTTATGAGCATACAAGATACTTCGTAAAGTTTCAGAAATTAAAAGTGTTAAACAAGTGTTTGTACATTGATGTTCTGAAATTCTGATGAGCTACTTATTCTGGTAACTTTTTAAATCAAAAATTGCATTTCTTCAGGGGGGCTCTGCCCCCCTGAACTCCCCGTAGTCTATTTAAATTTACATTCGTAATTTTTTATTGATTGTGCGGATGGTTATAGTATATCTTAGATTTTTTTTACGCTGTGATTTATAAGGATAAGCATAAGTTTTTTTATAAATTAATAAAATTTAAATTTTAAATAAAATATTCATGTTAACCGTACACAGACAATAAATCTTGAAGTGACGCCAAAAGTGTAACCCTAAAATCAGCTACATTCGGCACAACACAACGACGTGCTTAAAAAAAAAAAAAAAAAAAAAAAAACGGATGAAGTCAAAGAATTTTGTCCCTGTTCCACGTGCTTGTTTTGTTTGGGCCGAATGAGGGCATTTAAATCTGAGCGATAACGCACATCGTATTGCAAACTGTTTTTACGGCATACTGCATCTCCATCTATCTCTTTCCTCCGTGAATGATAGTTAATTTTATTTTACCCAAGATCTTTTTATTCCAGCATCTTTGTTTTCGATAAATGACGTCTAATTCACCTGCTATGCGTACTTACTCAAAACTTTTCATCTTGTTATATTAAGAAATACTCGAGAGTTTTCTTTTTATTTCCAATATGCCACCATATTAATTTTTCTATTCTTAATTTTATTTTTCATTTTCCTGTTTCACGACAAAACATTTCAATTGAAAATTGTTTAAAAGAAAATATTATTCCGGGTTTTGATTTTCTTGGCAACAATTAAAGAAATATTGGTAAATGTTATGGGAAAATGTTACGTTATTATCTATGAAAATAATGAACTTTTGTATTTTTAAGCAAAATATTTCAATAAAATAAATAAAATAAAAGAAATATTGCCTATTTTTATTTCTGGGCTAAAATCCTTCTATATGCAAAGATACAAATGCATTAATTCATCTGTTTTGACGTTGGCTTTACTCAAGCATTATACACGCAATTATACTAATATTATTAGGACCAAATATGTTGCTAGGCAACAGAGAAAGAAAAGGAAAAAAATGAAATATGCATTATGTCAAATTGATAAAACAAAATCCTTTATATTATTGCAAAACATGCATAAAATTCCCCCCCAATATTATAAACCTAATTAAAAAAATCTCGCAAATATATTGATATAATTTATTGGAATAATTTAATAATGTTATTTAAAAATTTCAGCATCAAAAATTTTACCATTTAAATCCATTTTTCATATGAGCCATTTCTTTCAACAAATGAAAATCTGAAAATCGTCTGACTTGCCATTGAAAAGCATTATAGAGCAAAATAAAATGTTCCATATTTCCCAAACGAAGGAACTAAATTTAACCAAAAACTATACAGCTAAGTCCGGGTACCTCATCAACATGCCCGGTGAATTTCAAGCCGATCGGATGCTTTTTGCGGCAGTTATGGCGGAACAGACAGACAGACTAACAGACAGACAGACTAACAGAAACCAAAACTTTTCGTGTCTCCACAGTAAGCCTTCACTGACGTTTCGGCAATTAATTTACATACGTAACTTTTTATCGATTGCGCTAATGGTTAGCGCAAATCTTAGATTTCTTTTTACACTTCCGAGCCTTATTTTTCAATACTGGTAACACAGAAAATGATTTACATTGACGCAATTATATTAAACTTTTACGTTTTATGAATGAAAATGTAATTTCCTTTAAAAATAAAATAATTTTCATTCATATTTTATGAAATGAGGCGGCATTAAGAAGTAACACCCGTCAAAAAACATTTTTTCAGGCAATCTAGTTAAAGCTTGGTTTTTAAGGATGAAAATATTTATTTCCCGATACAATGACGTCATTTTCGACAGCGAAAATTTTGCGGTGCATAATTTTGATATTTAGACAAATGTCAGACGAACGACTTTTTGAACGCTTGTGGTTTCAACAAGAAAAATAAACACCTGCGCTATCCCGGTCAGGCGAGCGATCTATGAAACGTTCCGCCACACAGAGCAGACGACATTATTCGCCGCAACAGAATGATTTCCATTCGATGTTTTCAATAAGCAAAATGGATCTTCTGCATGAAATAAATGATTTTGTAATTTTATATTAGTTATTCAAGAAATTAGAAAAAAGAAATATACACAGACGGTACTAGGTTTATCCTATTTTAAGTAATCGGTAGAAAATTAACTTTGCTGTACACAAAATTTTACAAAAAAAAAAAAAAAAAAAAAAAAAAAGAAAGGAAAGAAAACGGAACGGCCACTTTACCAAACTTAACTATATTTGCTTCAAAAATAGCAAAGAAGTTAGATTTCCTTTTAACGAGGTTTATCAGATTTGAACCGGTATATCAGATTTGAATCAAATCGAATAATTCTGCATGAAAAACCCATTTATCTACATTAAAGGGGAACTATCCCCCGTTACCCCCCTTTATATTTAACCAATAAACCTCCCAACCTAATCAAGGTAGTTCCTTCACATAATAAACTGGTGTACTAAATTTGGAGCAAATCGAATAATTCTGCATGAAAAACATATTTATCTAATTTAAAAGGGGCGGGGGACTAGCCCTCTTTTCCCGATTTATACTTAACTAATGAACCTCCAACTCTAATCAGGGAAGCTCCTTAACATAATAAACCGGTACACCAAATTTGGAGCAAATCGAATAATTCTGCATGAAAAACCCATTTATCTAAATTAAAGGGGAGTCTAGACACCCCCCCTCTTTTCCAACTTTATAATTAACCAATGAACCCCCAAAACTAATCAGAGGAGAGCTTTATCGGAATGAACGTAGACAAATTTTTTCAAGCAAATCGGATAAATCTGCATAAAAAAAACATTTATCTAAATTAAAGTTGGAATTAGCCCCCCGTTGTCTCCCTTTATACTTAACCAATGAATCCCCAAAACTAATCAGGGAAGCGCCTTATCAGAATGAAACTAGAAAAAAAATTGAAACAAATCGGATATTTCCATCAAGAGTTATCGCGTTACGTACATACGTACGTATGTGTGTACGTAACAGAACCGGCGGGCACATTAGTTCTCAAGCTTTGATAGCCTGTGAACTAAAAAAATAAAAAATAAATTACAGTATTTTTAAAACTACATGCACGCAGTAAATAGAACCGGTACCGGATATGACCACAGAGGCTCTGTTTTGCTGTCTCCTTTCCCATACTGGATTTTCAAAACCAGATATAACTTGTAATGATTTTAATTTCAAAGAATTATTATTAAGAATTCATTATTATTAAGAAATGCAACATTTGCTGTCTATTTAGGTCCCCGTCACAAAAATCCATTTAATAAAACAGGCTTCTCAAAAATCGTAATTATAAAACAGGCCCTTTCACAAAATTATATTCCATAAAAACATGCTATTAATTAATTATTTTAACATTGTTAGGTTTAAAAATCTGTAATTTGTAAAAAAAACAAGTTCCCCCGAAACGAAAACTTTAGCATTTACTTTTCGCAAAATGCCTCCTTCGCCCCCTACCCCGCAAAGAAAAACCCCTGCAATTATCCATGAATTTAATTTAGTATACATACTAGGGCAAAATAGTATTATTATTAGTAGTATTTGATAAAGATTACATTCAGTTTTTCCTTATAATAATACTTTACTATTTAAATACTTTTCTTATAAAACGTTAACTTGCAACATTAGCATAATTTTAAATGATTTTTTAGGTGCGTTCGTAATTATATAAATACGTAGCACCTAAAGTCGTCGTTCAGTCCGTCTGTCCGCATATAACAGAGCAAAAACAATAGCCTGAAATTTTGAATATATAATTGTTGCAAAAGTTTGTCGAGTCTTTTCAAATTTTATGAAAATCGGATGTATAGTTTAATGACAGGGATAGTCAAAAGTTTTTCGTCAGATTACGGCCAATGGGAAAAAATTATTGCAAGTGCAGTTTAATGTTACAGCCTTCCGAATGGTCTGAAATTTTAAATATATAATTTTTGCAAAATCTTGTCGAGTCGTTTCAAGTTTTATGTAAATCGGATGTATAGATTAATGACAGAGACAGTCAAAATCTTCCGTTACATTACGGCCAATGGGAAAAAAATTATTGCAAGTGTATTTTAATGATGTTACAGTCTTTCGAACAGAATGAAATTTATATGCACTTATAAAATGCACTCAAATATGCAATCAGTACAATTCGGTGCAAAAAATATTTATAAAACTATTTATATTACGAATGCACCTCATTTACCACGTTTGACGAGCAATTTCCAACTTGTTTGTTTATATGAAACAAAATTAATTCATATAATTTATCGATAACTTCCTAATCTTCTTTAGATTTTTCTGATTTTTTTTTTTTTTTTTTTGTAAATCAGGGATGCTTTTAACCAAGTTATTATATTTTAATTTTTATCTTTATATAATGTAAGCATGAGGTGTCCAACTATTTTGTATTTCAAAAATTAGTTAATCTACGTGTATTAAATCCATTTTAAATTCTAGCGAAAAAATTCGATACGCAACCAGAACCAACAACTTACGAATCACTGATAAAGAAACTTAAAGCCAGCGTCAAAACTTCGGTTCGTCTGGACAACATAGAAGAAACAAAAGACTTGAGCACGCCACCAGCTCCCAGCGAGTTGGGGGAAACGCCGAGCCTCGACGTGCAGCTTTTCGGAATTTTTACCGCAACGATTTGTGGGCGCTCGTCTGAACAGACCAGAAGATTCGTCTGCTCTCAAGAGAGAGCGTCGAAAATGCTGATTTTCAAAATCGCTCGTCTGACATCTGCCTTACTATATATTTGCTTTTCAAAAGTTTTTTTTTTTTTCATTGGAATTTTCGATTAAGAATTCTGAATGCAGACGATAAACCATGAGATATTAGTAACTTTTTTTTTTTAAATAATAATAATTAATATCATAACACAAGCCCCTTTTATTTCAACCTCAAAGCGTATTCGTTTTATTTTTGATATATGAGATCAAATTCACCTTCTTTTCGTATTTTCACTTTATTTCTAATATGAAGGCGTATTCATGTCTATTTTTTATTTCCTTTTCCTCTCGCACATAAAAATCTTTCAAATCAAAATTAACTGTTTAGGATAAATTTTTATTCCGGGATTGAATTTTCGTGGCAACGGCAAAAAAAAAAATGATTCTTAAATTTCATAGCAAAATGTCGATTTATTCCTTATGAAAATAATGAACTTTTTAATTTAAAAGAAAAATATTTGAACAAAATAAATAGAACATAGTCTTTCTTTATTTCTGTGGTAAATTCCATCTATATGTAAAGACATAAAGGCATTAATTCGTACCTTTTGACTTTGATTTAACTTCAAACAATTAGACATAGTTTCACATTTACGATATTTTTAGGTATAGTTCGCTGCTAGGTTACAGTTAAAACATAACAAAAAACAATTAAATAAGTGCTTAAAAAGAAAATTTATATTAAAAAAATATTTTATATTATTGAAATACATATATTAAATCCCTCCATAAAAGTTATACACCGAATTTAAAAACTCTGACAAATGTATACACAAAATTTCAAACTAATATGAATAATGTATGGTTCTAATTAGGAAATTTCATCATCCTTAATTTAGCATTTAAATCCTTCAATCATATGAGCCATTTCTTTTCAACAAATAAAAATGGAAAAATCGTCTGAATTGCTAATTGCTATAGTAAAGCATTAAGTCGCAAAATAAAATGTTCTATATATTCCGAACGAATAAACCAAATTTAACCAAAAACTATACAGCTAAATCCGGTGACCTCACCAACATGCATCCTTAATTTTAAGATAATCGGATGCTTTTTACGGCAGTTATCGCAGAACAGACACCAACTACGGACTAACAGGACGCGGACTAACAGAAACCAAAACTTTTCGTGTCTCCACAGTAAGCCTTCACTGACGTTTCAGCAATTACAGTGAAACTCGTTTAAGATACGCCAGCTTAAGATACGATCCCGCTTAAGATACGAATTTCTTCCGGTCCCTTGAAAAATGCCTATTAAACCTGTGTAAAATTACCCGCTTAATATACGTACGGATAAGATACGTAGAAAATTTGTATGTTCATGTCAAAAACCCGCTTTATATACGAAACGGTGTTTGTGCAGTCCGTTTACTACGTGTCTTTAGGACAAAAGGGAAGAAGAGCAAAGGATTTCCTCATCAAATAATTATTCTTACATACATCTAGTTTGTCGTTTTAAAAATAATTACGGAAATTTATTATTTTTCCTCTTTGAGTGTGTAATATTTAAATTTCTGTTTTCCAAAGATTAACACGAATTTTGTTTTATCTTTTATTTAATTTGGTAGAGAGTATTGAATAAAGACACTTTTGTTTTGTTACTGTACAAACAGTAACACAATAAAATTTAGAAAGTGAAAAAAATGCCATTCTTTATTTCAAAAGTGAAAAAAAAAAAAAAAAAAAAAAAAAAAAAAAGGTTGTTCTTTATTTTAAAATCTTAAACTCATATTTTCTGGACTATCTAAAAATTGTTAGAAAGAATTAAAATAAGAGTTACAAAAAGTTAAAACATGTTGATAATAATGTGTACTGGCTGCATATGCATTACTATTCGAGAATCTGTGAAATCCGGATAAGATACGATCCCGCTTAAGATACGAAATGCCCTCGGTCCCTTGATTCGTATCTTAAACGAGTTTCACTGTAGTTAAATTGAAAAGCGCATACCGAATTTTAAAATGCATACTCCAGCAATTATTACTCAAAAACAGTACTGTAACCGATTTCTTTTGTGTGCCCCTGTAAATGAATAAAAAATGCTATGAATGCCCTGTTCTAACGTAATCGTAGTTAAATTCAGTGATTTATATCTGTTTCAATAAATTTGAAATAGCATGATCTCATTAAATTCTCTGCAAATGATTTTTCCTCATATACCATTATGTAATGCATTCTTTTGAGTGACCCTGTAAATGAACGATTAATCCTAAATACTTCATATACAATATCAAACAAGCTTTGGTGATCCTAAATAACCTTTATAAATTGCATAAAAATCCTAATATATTTACGGGAGTTAGAGCGTAGACAGACGAATAGACAAACCGAATGCATAAACACTTTTCAACTGTTGGAAAGTGTTAAAAATCTTCAACAAAAAAAAAAAAGAAAAAAAAATCGGTCCGCCCATAATGTAATGCAATTGTTTTGGGTGCCCCTCTAAATGAACTATTAATCCCAAATACTTCATATACAATACCAAACATGCCTAGGTGACACTCAATAACGTTTATCAATTGTATGAAAAATCCGAGTATATTTTCGGGAGTTAGAGCGTGGCCAGACGGACAGACAAACCGAATGCATAAACACTTTTCAACAATGTTGGAAAGTATTAAAAAGAGAGCATATTTGCGCGAGATTGAGAGTCCTTACGGTGTTTAATTTTTAAACTGATTTTTTTAATCAAACATCTTTAAAATCCCGGGCAACGACAGATCTTTCAGCTGATAAATAAAATGTCTTATGTGATTTTTTTCTTAAACCCTTTAATAATATATTTGTAATATTTATAAAATGTTATTAAAATATCCTCATAATTTACAACATCTTTTTCTAACAGTTATAAAATGTTAGCGAATAAAATGTTAATTAAAATTTTAACTAATGAACAAAAGTACCAGTAGATGCACCCACAGGAGAAGAATAAGTAAAACAAAACTTGCAGTTTTTGCTCTTTTCAATTAGTGATTACTATATGAAGTTTTTTGAAATTATGAATGAGTTTTTTAAGTTCATTCATTCAAAAATCTTTCAAACTCTTTCACGATTAGTAATTTTAAAGAAGAAATTGTAATTCCTTAAAATTTGCTTCTAGGAAATTAAATTGCAAAAAATGTGCTTTTTATGAAAATGTTTTAGTTACGACGTTGAAAGAAAAATATTTTACCTTTTTTTTTAGAAAAATACAGTACTGAAATGGCTCATTTGTTCGAATAGCCATAACAAAAAAAAGAAAAAGCAAGAAAGAAAAAATCATGCGTCAAGCATAGATTTTGAAACACTTTCCAACACATTCCGAATAACTGCAGCGTTAGTATGAAAAAATGTTATGTCTATTTCAACCCTATGGAAACGTATAACACATTTCAAAACCCAGTTCCAGCTGTTCCCATCAACAATCGGAAAATTATCCAAATTTTTAAAGCATACCAGTATATGATATATAGATTTGTATCTATCAACTGCATGCATGAAAAAATTTAGTTCACTTATCAAATACATATACCTCAGTTGAAAATTCCCCTTCAGCAATTTCCTCTAATGAGGAGAATCGTACGTGAATACTTTTGTGAAGCCCTATATATGAGTTTATACAATTTATATATAACGAGTAACATGAAAAAAATTAGTTAAATTGAAAAGCGCATACCGAATTTTAAAATGCACACTCGAGCAATTATGACTCAAAAACAGTACTGTAACCGATTTCTTTTGTGTGACCCTGTAAATGAATAAAAAATGCTATGAATGCCCTGTTCTAACGTAATCGTAGTTACATTCAGTGATTTATATCTGTTTCAACAAATTTGAAATAGCATGATCTCATTAAATACTCTGCAAATGATTTTTCCTCATATACCATAATGTAATGCAATTCTTTTGAGTGCCCCTGTAAATGAACTATTAATCCTAAATGCATCATACACAATATCAAACAAGCTTTGGTGATCCTAAATAACCTTTATAAATTGCATGAAAATCCGAGTATATTTACGGGAGTTAGAGCGCGGACAGACGGTCAGACAAACCGAATGTGTAAACACTTTTTAACTTTGTTGGAAAGAGTTAAAAAGAGAGCATATTTGCGCGAGATTCATAGTCCGTGCGGTGTTTAATTTTAAAATTGATTTTTTTAATCAAACATGCTGAAAGCACCGGGCAACGGCAGGTATTTCAGCTAGTAGAGAAATAAAATGCCATTGGGATTTTTTCTTAAACCCTTTAATAATATATTTGTAATATTTATAAAATGTTATTAAAATATCCTCATAATTTACAACATGTTTTTCTAACATTTATAAAATGTTAGCGAATAAAACGTTAATTAAAATTCTAACTAATGAACAAAAATACGAGTAAATGCACCCACAGGAGAAGAATAAGTAAAAGAAAAAACTTGCAGTTTTTGCTCTTTTTAATTAGTGATTATACTGTATGAAGTTTTTTTAAATTATGAATGAATTTTTTTAAGTTCATTCTTTCAAAAAGCTTTCAAACTCTTTCACGATTAGTATTTTTGAAGAAGAAATTGTAATTCATTAAAATTTGCTTCTAGGATATTAAATTGTAAAAAATGTGCTTTTTATGAAAATGGTTTAGTTACGACGTTGAAAGAAAAAATATTTTATATTTTTTTAAAAAATACATTACTGAAATGGCTCGTTCGAACAGCTATAACAAAAAAAGGAAATCTACTCATATTTTAAATTTATGACCTTATTATTTTTTTTGTGGGCAAAATTACTATTTTAATAGCTATTAAATCATTAATAGAAGAAAGTAAAATTCCTTTTTTTTTTCATAAAACTTTCCCAGCTGCAGAGAAAAATATTATTTGAACTTTAATCATATGTGTAAAATGTTTATAAATAAAAGTAAAAATGGTTTAAAAAAACATCCTTTTATAAGCGATCAAAGTTTATATTAAAAATCACGTCTAATTTCATGTCTATATTTCATGTAGTTCTAAAAAATATTACTTTACAATACGTTAATTTGGAATGGGCCACAATTTATGAAAATTCGATTGCTTTAATTTACGCCTGACAGAACGCGCAAAAGAGAGAATTTTTTTTTAAAAACATGTCAATTTTGCTTTTTTTCTTTTATAAGATATAGCAATAGGAGAGAGAAAAAACATTGCATAAATTTTTTTCAGGATTTCTAAATTGATTTTTCAACGTATAACCCTTATTTAATTAATATTTAAATATTAAATGATAAAAGAGTATTTCGTAAGGCAATTATTGCTCTCTTTATTTTTTATTTATATTTTCTGCTTTTTAGCGTTAAAAATAATTCGGTATTGCAGTTTCACAACCAGTTGGCCTCTTTTAACGAGTGTGGTTTAGCGCATCATTAACTTGATTGCTTTTTGCATCTCGTAAACAGTTGTAACCGCACAGTTAAAAATTTCGTGATACGTTGAATCCATTTTTGGTGCTCCAGTAGCTGCAACCATAAAAAAGTGAAATCTTCAACCAACATTTGAAGCTAAATTTTAATCGGAGATTCAAATCACAGAGTGAAATTTCACCGTCTGGTTGCAGTTACTGCAGTACAAAATTTTAGTTCAGCCTACTACAAAATTTTTAACAGTGCATAAGGGCTGCTTGACGATTTATCACATGCGCTCGGTTAAAGCATTTTTTAACGGCTGTAAACGCTATAATTATTTATCAAAACGGCAAAGATTAAGTAAAATGGTCCAATTTAAATAGTAAAAATGGAAATTGTTCTGTCTTAATAACTTACAAGCATGGCATAAATGGGAATTTAAAAATGACAATATTATTCCTAATTCAACGGTCCTTTTAAAATAGAATAATATTCCACCTTGCTGATCGACAATTGGCAGAGTTCAAAAAGTAATTAATGGACAAGGTGGTAAGGTTAGAGTTGTTTTTGTAAAAACTCCTCAAGGTATTTTAAAAAGAGGCATGTCAAAATTATGCTTGCTGCCTTGTCAATAAAACTGACAAATCATCATTAAATTTAGTTAAATTTAACACTGTATAAACAATCGATTGTAAACTTGTTATTTATTGTGTAAACAAATGTTTGAAGCATTTTTAATTACTAGCCGCCATTGGCGACCAGTTTGGTTTCCCTTAAACGTATGGTAAGCATTGTATCATGTTACTTTTATTCATAATTCAATTTACTTGCTCAATCCTTCTCCAAATCGAAGATTCTGATACAGAAATCACAAACTCGGTATTTTTATGTTTGCTGGGCGCAGGGGATAAATCGCCAAACATTCTTCCTGTCGTATTTTTTCGTATTTCTTTTAAAATATAATACTTTCACTCATTTTATTTAAAATAAATATCTTTAACTTAAAACTGAAATATTTAAAATTTATGACTCTCAATTATTTCTTTAAAAAAAGAAAAAAGAAGAAAAGTAATAAATTAATATATAAACTATGACATTTAATTTCAACGTCAAAGCTTTGTATTGATTTACCACGCGAAAATTTGCTTATTACAGTCACATAAAATGGACTATTATAATACAGATACCATGATGGCGGTGAAACAATATTTGGCGATTTATCACCTGCGCCCGTCTAACATTAAATTACCAAATTGGCTGCTTGGCATATAAGCGAAGCGGTCAACGCGGAACTGTTGATAACAGTCACATGACTTAGGCTATTATATTTAATTATTCATGATTGTTCTATTCATTATTATTCTATTATGCATGTTATTTGTATTTATATTATACATTATACATTGTACATTTAGATATTATATATTGAAATGTTATTTCAACATGGACGGTATGTTTGCGCAACTGTTTCAAATGCCTTCAATTTGCATGGTGACTGTTAAAATGTGTTCAAGAGTTAACTGAGAGTTTCCTGCTGTTCTTTTTAGATGGTGCTTAAACGATTTCACCCCAGCTTCCCATAAACCACCAAATTTGGTGACCTGGCTGGAATGAAATTCCAGGCGATTTCCTCTCTTCTTAAATAGTTAGCCAAAACATCTGGGGGTTTCTAATCATGTTCGCCAATCGTTTCAATTCTTCACTGGCTCCAACAAAATTTGTGGCGTTGTCAATACACATAGAAAAAGCTTTACCTCTCCTACTGAAAAATCTTTTTGAGATTGTTATCATTGCTTCTGAAGTTAAGTCAGTGCCGACTTCTTCTAAACACACCGCCATTGTTACGAAACAAATGAAAATTGCAACATAACATTTATGGTACATACCCTTTCTTTGACCTTTACAATTTGTATAAATCGGGCCACAAAAATCAATCTCTACGTTAATGAACATTAACATTAATGAATGTATTCCAGAAAAAATTCCATTTTCTGCAATTTACAGGGGAAATTTTCTGCTAAAATACGGAAATAGTACTGAAGTCTCGATTGCCAGTACAATTTCCGTATTTTAACAGAATTTTTTACAGTGTAAAATAAAGAAACTGGTGCTTCAAAATCATCGTATGAGCATTAGAGAGTTGGCTCAAGATATCTCACATATATTTTAAGTCCGTTCGTAACATTATGACTAACATTTTGGGCATTACACGCAACGCCACTAGAGGTCTGCACGGGCCCGGGCTTGGCCCGAGGCCCGTACCCGGCGGAATGAAGGCGAATTTTCAAACGGGCCGGGCCGGCAGAATTAGGACAATTTTTTCAACGGGCCGGGCCGGGCCGGCAAAAAAATTAATCGGGCCTAACGGCCCGATATAAGAATTTAAGCGAAGCAGATAAAATACGAGCCGTTTTCAATGAATATGATTTTCTCTATAAGTATAAATGTGTGCAACGAGCCGATGCGAGTTTAACAACATCAATACAGAAATGTAACACGTCCATTGTAGAGATCGGCATCGTACAGTTACAAAATGTCTGATTCCGAGTTTAATTTTTTTTCAGCAGACTCGTGCAGGGACGGAACTGGTCTTAATCGATCTCAGGATGTGTAGAACAGTCATTGTGTTTTGTAGTATTAATAGTGATAATGAACTTCTTTTAACGACATTTACATAGCTTCTGAATAAGAATACCTGCCAATCTTACGCGTTTCCGAAAAGAAAAGAATTCATAAATGTGTCGAAATGTAGCTCCTTTGGATTTGAGAAAAGCCTTAAAAATGAGAGAAATATTTTTACAAATTTACTTTTTATTATACAGCTTCAAAAGTTATCATGTTTTTAATCCTTTATTCTGAAGTACATTAATCTTTTAATGAATCCTTATTTCCATTTTGAAATGTCTGTAGACACGATGACTAAAACACTGTAAGTAATCGTTAATATTTACTATTGTGTGTTTTCTGTTTTGCGAACATCATAGTAATGTAAAATATACTGTAAAATGTTCCCATAAATATGTATGTAGTATTCATTAAAAGAATCTTAATTGTATGTTGAAAAAAAACGGATTTTTTTTTGTAGAAATTGTGTCGGATTGGGCCGGGCCCGGCCTGTTTTCACTGATTTTTGTACGGGCCGGGCCGGACCGAGAACTGTAAAAATGTAAACGGGCCGGGCCGGGCCGGGCCGGGCTCGGGCCGAACATCCAATTTTTACACCGGGCCGGGCCAAGATAGCTTTCGTTCGGGCCGGGCCGGGCCCGGGCCTGAAAATTCCCGCCCGTGCAGACCTCTAATCGCCACACGATTTGTTTCGAAAGAGCTCAATTTTTTCCTATTATTCTACATTAGTTTTTGGCTAAAAATGCATCTAATATAATCGACCAAGAGCGGTACTCCCCTGGTATGGCCTCGAATGACTTTTTCCTGTTCACGAAGCTAAAATTAACACTTCCAGGAAAATGTTTTGTATCAATTGAGGCTATAAAAGTAAATTCGCAGGAGGAGCTAAAGACCTTACCAAAATCTACTTACCTAAAAAGTGCGGAAGATTGGATCCTGCGCTGGCTTAGTTAGTTGTATTAAACTCGATGGTGTCTACTTTGAAAGTGGCAAAATAAATTTTGATGAAAAAATAATTTTCTTGTGTTTTATTTAACAATTCCGTGTACTTTTTACACAGACGTTATACATATAAATATACGATTTGGATTTTCCGTCCTTTTATATGTTTATTTTTCTTTACTTTATTTTACTTTTTACAAAAAAAATGAGACCCTCAAAATTTTCAATTTGAAGAAAAGAAACATAAAATAAATGTGAAAAGCTTTCAAAGTTGCAAGACAAAACAAAATTTAATTTTAAATTTCCATATATGTTTTATTAGATTAGGATAACTAGATAACATTTTGCATTTTCAAAAATACTTTATTTATCAGTAAATACTTTTATAATTAAATTTCAAAAATGTCTAAGTCATTTTATATTACAAATGTTTTTAGTTTGTTGCCGAAAGTAGTTTTAGTCGAAGTAATGTTTAGATTTTGCGTTATATTCATGATTTCATAATTTCTAATGTATGCGTATATATATATATATTTCATTTTCTGCTCATTTTTTTATTATAATGTTTTTAAAATCTATGTTGAATATGTTAAGGGGAACAGTTTAATTGTCAATGAATAAATTTCTTTCTATTTATAATTTCACAATTTTTGTTGCTAATTTGTAATTGTTTTATGGTTATATATATATACTAGGGGGCTCTGCCCCCTGTAAGCTACGTTCGCCAACCCCGTTCAAACACCGCAGAATCTAAAAACAAGCTAATCTGATGGGTTTTAAAAATATTAGAGAAGATTGAATTATACTGGAAAAAGCTGTGCAGATCTCCCTGTAAACGGGTTTCCATTCAATTCCCTTTGATTGCAAAAATTTAAGGGCGAATTAGTTGCTGTTAAGACATCCAATGGTTGTTTTCGTTTTTGATTAAATAGGATCAGTTAAACATTTGAAAAGAAGCTAAAATAAACTAAATTGAGTATAAGAGTCTTTGTCTCCCGGTATTTTAAAACAATCTCTATAACAATAGCCTAAGTCATATGACTATCATTAAGAGTTCCAGGCGGACCACTTCGCTTTTTATACTCTAAATGCCATTTTGGTACTTTAATGTTAGCCAGGTACAGGTGATAAGTCGCCAAATATTATTCAATCGCCATCATTTCATCTATATTATACTAGTTCAAGTCATCAACTACCATAAACAAATACGGTCTAATCCCTTCGACTTTCATATGAAAGTTTAGCAAAGATGTCATATACGTCCCATATTGCCGTGATTTTTTAACGACGCCAATTTGGGGAACGCATCAACAGCATAAACAGCAACATCCGGCTTACCATATCAAGCAAAATAATGATACTTTGGCGCCAGTTATGTGCCCGTTCCGTATATGACATTGGCGTCAGAAAAAAATCGCGCCAATATGGGACTGTAAGTTTTCCATTTTGATTAAAAAATCAAAAAAAATTTTTCGAACAAAACTACATAAAAGTTGCCATGGTCGCAAAGAATTCTAGGTACTGTTACGCTAGCAGGATTGAAATCTCGCCAATAGCTTTTTTTCAACTCGCCAGTTAGCATTTTTTTTTTTTCGAGTGGTAATATTTGGCCAGATACGCACAGCAGGTTTCGCGTGATTTTTATTTTTTTACGAAAATTTGGCGAAAACCTCGTTTTCAAATACCAGTTACATATGCATTTTTGGTATTCCTTAGATATCCCGACGACCAAAAATCTATCGCCAAACTATAAGATTAAATGCCAATAATGGTTGATCGTAAATGTCACATTCACTTGACTTTAAGCAAGTTACACGTGTTTACGTCATCAAGTGATTTTTATTTCGACATTTTATTCGTATATTTATTAATGTTATACTAATTTATTTGTTCTTTCGTTATTTAAAGTAAAAATTATGTCAATTTGTATAATTTGGCGAGTGTTTTGGCGATTTATATAATTTGGCGAAATTGGTCGACGGAATAACTAAGTAGTACTGTATTTCTTAATTATTTTCTATTATTTTCTAAAGGAAATATCAAAAAAATAATTAATAATCATAGAACAAAATAATTTACATAATTTGTAAAAAGAAATAAAAGTAAATAAACATTTATTATCAAATAAACAACAATAGCCGGGTTTCCATGTCAACTTTTTCTGAAATATAAAAAAAATATCTGTTTGATTAAAATTTGAGTTGCCATCATTAGAAAAATGTATATAAAATTAGAAAAAAATTAATATTTCGAAAACGAATTCGAATTTAAAAATTCTAATACCAGTTTTGAAATCTGCGGATCAGTATTGATTTTTGGTGTTAATTTCATCGCAAAGTATTCCATATTTTAGGAGAAATCGCCGTGAAACATAATCAGTTGTTTAATCAGTCAATTTATACTTCCGTTTCATACTTCCGTTTCATAAATTCGTTTCATTAGGATTTTATATATATAGGGTAGATATACCGGATGTCCCAAAAATGACTGATGCATTTTAAAATTTAATAACTTGCAAACGGTGACAGATATTAAAAAAATTTTTGCAGGAGTGTTATGTATGATGTCTAGAAGTTTTTTACAGTGATTCTAGATTTTAGTTCACATTTCAAACAATAGATGGCACTGAGAGCAATAGGTGCTCAGTCCAGACCCGATTTTTGGTACTTCGGAATCCATTCAATGCATTTTAATGTCCTTTTTTCGCATGGAAGAAGAGAGAGCATGAAAAATCAAGCCTGGATTTAGCGATTATTTCTTATAGCGCCATCTATCGATGCTATTTGAAACTAAAACTGAGAATCACCGCATAAAAACTACTGACATCTTACAGAACACTCCTGCAAGAATTTCTTTAATGTCTGTCCACGTTTGCAAGTTATTGAATTTTAAAATCCAACAGTCATTTTTGGGGCACCCGGTACATATGTATATATATATATTAAATATCTAACATTATATTCACCATAAAAAGGGTATTCTAAGAAATGAGTAATAAAGTTATTATATTCTTTTTACGTCTTTTAGCTAAATCTTAGCTATTATTTGTAATTTCAAAACGATTTCCTTGAATCCGTGGTTCTTAAATTCCATGTGAAAAATTTGAGCATTTCCACGTGCCTCAAACTTACATTCTGTGTAAAAGGTACCCGGAATTTATCATTTAAAAGACGCCTCTAAAAGATATCAAGTCAAGTTTTTTTTTCTGCAAGCAGGTACCACCGTACAGAATTAAATGCAAATTTTGATCGCCATTTACGATTTAGTGTGTTGACAGTAGCTGTTTCTTTTTTTTTTTTTTTTTTTTTTCGTCATTACTTTTGAGTGCGCTGCTATTTAGACAATGGAAAAATTAGTTGAACAAAGACTTATCTTAAATTTTATGCTTCAAATTAAGTTTCGCGTTCCGAACATCTTAAAAATAAACCGAAACATCTTGTGAATTTTGCACTACGATAATGCGCCATTGCTGAAATTTATCGTTGGGGAAGGGTTTATGGACAAAAACGCACCGAATGTCATCGACCAATGCTCCGTATTCGTCTGATATGGCACAGTATGACTTTTCCATGTCCCCAAAGCTAAAATCACCAATTCGAATGAGGCGTTTTCAGTCAATTGAGATCTCAGAAGAAAATTCGCTAATGGAGCTTGATGCTATACCTCAATCTGCTTACTAAAAATTTATGAAAGAATGGGTCAAACGCAGTAGAGTTGTATTGGACTCTATAATACCTCATTTGAAGGCAACAAAATAAACTTTGTAGATAAATTATATATTTTTTGTTTATGCAATTCAGCATGTAATTCAGATTCTAGCAATCGTAAGTCACGTATGGGACCTGTCTGAGACTTTCTCCTACACCGTCGCAGTTCTTCAGCTACATCTTTGAGTTCACGGAAATATATACGAATTAGTCGGATGTGCCAATCCCAAAGCTTTCTGTTATCTCATGAATGTTAATATTTCAAAAAGACGTTACACATAAATAAAAACGTAAAACGAAATGCAATATCCCAGCTTTATCAAATCATAAACTACATAATAGGAACTTTAAAAAGTTCAGCATTTTTTTCGGCAGATATCAGATAACGAATTTAAAACTTCATCAATAAAATAAAATAATATAAACAGAAATTTAACAAACATGTAATCGAACACTGAGCTTAAACGGCTGAAATTGTCAGAATTAAAATGGACTGCTGTAAGTCAGGAAATTTTTGACGATTTTCCACATTAACTCATACGAAAGTATCGCTTTTAATAAATTTCGGAACAATAACAATACAACAACAATTTCGAATAACAATACTTTTGGGTATTGTTAGTGGACAATCTAAAAAAATACAATAATATAAAAAATGTCTTTCCTTATATTTTGTAACAACGGAAGTTGGGGTTGTATCCTCTAGTGCAGCGCTTCCCAAACTTTTTTCTTTCACGTACCCCTTTCATAGGCTATTCATTTCGGAACACCCCAATTCTCAGAAACACGCTCTGCTCCTATCCCCTTTCCACTCAATTAGATAGCGCAAAAATGCTTTTTACCCGACTGCCAAGAAGGGTTATGCGTTTCACGTGTATCTGGGTATGTGGGTTTCTTTATACCCTCGAAGTATCCCAACGGCTGGATGGATTTTAATGAATGAGGTCTCTATCGATTCGTCTTAACGGCCCGGTGGTTATAGACTAGGTTTTGTTTTTATAAATTCAAAATGGCGGCCGTAAAATGCAAAATGGCGGTAGAGACGAAAAAAACATTTAATGCACCATATTGTGTGGCATACCATTGGATAGGTCTTTCAAAATAAAGACGATGTTTCATTGACTGTTTTACAGTCAGAAGCTCCGTTTAAATATTACACAACCTGGAAGTTGTGTAGGTAGGATCTCTAGCTTTACTGCATCTCTATCCATCATAGACATCTGTAGGCCTCATCAAAACAGTGTTTATAGATAGGAACTAACAATTTAACGCAACTTACGGACAAAGTCATCAATACAAGTAAATAAAAAAAATAGGTAAGTAATATAAAAAATAGTTTCACATTGATGAGAAATATTTGGTTAGTTCGCTTTTTACGCAGTCGGGTTTTTTGATTTTTTAAATTTAATTTTTTTTATAATCTTGTCACAACCATATAATAAATCGATACAAAAATTACATTGACATTTCTAATATTTTTGTGACTTTTTTAATCGTTTTTGTGATTACCGCCATTATCGATACTATTTTCACATAACTCCCCCCCCCCCACCGCAGGCCCACAAAGTACCCCCTCCCCATGTTAGGAACCGCTTCCGTAGTGTATAATTAAAGAAAGTATTGTAATCGAAATTTTTTCCGGCTCCCGGTTTTGACAGATCTACGCGTTTTAAATGTCAGAGATGCTGAAAAGCACGCTTTTGCAAAATATCTGTCTGTCCGTGTGCCTTCTTTGTATCATCGAAAAGTGTATGAATTTATGCATATAATTAAACCAATCTTCAAATAGATGAGACTGGGGAGTGACCATGGGGGGGGGGGGGGCTTGACCCACTCTTCAATTTTCATATTTGAAAAAATTTCAGAGTTTTGCCAGCAGGTGGTGACAAGAAAAGCTACTGAAATTCTCAAACAATAGCCTTTGTATCATGGCATATAATTGAAACAGATGTGAAAAAAACAATTGTGAAGAGTTTTCAGCTAAAAAAGTGCATTTTTAGAAACTTTTGTAAGATTTTCTCACATAAAATACATCATAGAAATTTAAGTAAGTCGGTTTTAAGTAATGTAGAAATGTTGAGTTTTTATTCCAGGCATAAAGATTGTACAGTAAATGAGGCTAAACATAACCATGTGGTATACTTTAAAAAGTGGCTATGTGGGGAGGCTTGAACCAATCAATGTGCGAAGGATTGACCAGATGTTCAAAGCGCCTTAATTAATTGTTTTTGAAAATCTTTTTATTACACACTGTGCATAATGAAGACATTAACGGTTATATTTCTAAAATAATGTAAATTTATTCCGTAAGACTACAGTTAAAATGCGATGATCGAAAGGAAAATGTTTAAAACTGATAAATGATGATGAGAAAAATTGCTATAAGAAGCAAGAAAAAATTTAATGAAATATAAATTGGAAAGTGGATAGGAACTTTTATTTCATTTAAATAGTACACATAGTAGGTAAATAGAAAGAATGGAAAAGATTAGAAACGATGAAAGCAGCAGACTTAAGAAATGCCAAAACCCCTCTGCAAAAGAACATAACATTGATCAAACCACTTTTGGAAGGTATGTAGACAAATTTCACCAAGAGGAACACAATACACAATGAAGTGAAGCCAAATTATGTGGCAACTAGCGTTGCCAGGTCGAGTGTAAAAAAAAGTGGGTGTTTAAAACAAAATTTTTCTCCTGTGCCTTGGATTCTGTCTAAGCAGGTTTGTTTTCACATCACATTTTCATAAATATTTTTTATAATAATTAAATCTTGTAGCATACAGTTATTCTGCCTTTTTTAAAACTGACTTTATTTCCATTGACAAACATTTCAATATAAAATAAAGTGGGTCAAGCCTCCCTTATAGAGCCTTGACCCATCATTTTCTCATGTTTAAAATCAATTATTTTTCAAGTTTCTTATTTAGTACACTAATGTTGTAATTTTATTTTGATAACTGATTGTATAACGAATAAAATGATACATGAAACTTTATTTTAAGTTCAAAATTTAAAAAATAAAAAATCATTTTGTAAAAAATGGGTCAACCCTCCCTAGTCCCCCCTATGTGTTTTCAGCTATGAACAGCAGGTCAAAGTCAAAATTGGTGATTTTTCTTCAGAAGGGCGCGCTGTGTTGGCGTTTCTTATGCGATTTTTCTTTTTTATCGTCAGAAACTATGTGAGATTATGGATAGAACTGGAACAAACTTCACATGTACGTTTCGGACTGTGGGCGCCATCTCCCAGTTGAAACTTGAAACTGGGGCTATTCCTTCAGAAAGGGACACTGTGAAAGCGATTTTTGTACGATTTTCTCTATTTTTTGCATTAAAGTGAAAAGTTTATGAATATTTTTCGACGAAGTTTTATATTTAGACTAGCAAAATCCGCGGCTTTGCTTGCGTAATAGTTGAAATATGGCAAGTGATATTTGTTTGCCTACATTTTTATTACAGGAAATTATACTTTTAGGAATAATTAAAAACTAATTAAGCCACAGTTTGACCAAACTTCATTATTACACTGCATTAAGCAGAAATGAGACTGAAATTGATAAGAAGAACTAAAACTAATTCTAAATAACGGATAATTTATAAAGTATTTTGTAGCTTTTTTGCTCATTTCATACACCCATTTCAGTATTCGTTTGAATTTTTGAATTTTTTAGAAACCGCTCTTAGTACGCATTTACATCTTAAAGTTAACCATCATGTCAGACTACAAGCTTCTTGTCTAACGGTCAATCACCTCTTTGGTGGTGCACCAACATAAAATATCTATGTTGAAACAAAAACTGTTACCATTAATTTGCCAACATTAATTTTGAAATCAGTTAGGTATTTCCTAATATTCCATAAAAAACGTAATTTAGAAAGTTTTTAAGGACTTGTTTAGAACGTTTTCTGTTCCTGCCAACCCCATGTGGTAGTGGCACATCCATAAAATATAGCCTATATAGGATCAGAGACTGTCACAAATGATTCGTAACCATTACTTTAGTAATTGGTTTATTATTTCCTGAGATTGCATACAAATTGTAATTTAGGGCTTTTATAGAATGCTTTTCTCTCCTTCCCTTCGCTTCACCCTTTTTAAATTTCGAATTTATTTCGTAGAGGATATTTACATTTTGTAAGTAACTGCCGTGCCATATTTAAAGTTTCTAGCCTCTTTATCACAGAAAGTGCCATTTAAAACGTTTTTTGCACCTGCAACCCTCTGGTGGTTATGGCACCGACATAAAATATAGTTTATGTCTGAGCAGATTCTATCACCACCAATTTGCAACTACTTTTCGGTTTACTATCGGTTTAGTATTTCATATGATTGCATAAAAATCTTAATTTTAGAACATTTTCAGAACGCTTTTCACTCAAATCATTCTTTTAAATTTGTATTTTCTTTCGACGGTTCTTAGAAAGCATTTGCATCTTTAAAGTAATTACTATTCAGAATTTCAAAATGTTAGACCCTTCAGTATCACACAAAACGCGATTTAGAACATGTTTTTCTCCTGCAACCCCCTCCACCCCCCGTGTTAGTCAAAACAATATAAAATATAGCCTGTGTTGGAGCAGGAGCTGTCACCATCAATTTGCAACCATTAGTTTTGAAATCGGTTTGATATTTCCTGAGATTGCGTAGAAATTGCAATTTAGAAGGGTTTTAGAACGGATTTTGCGCATTCTTTTAAATTTCGAATTTTTTTAGAAACTGTTCTTAGAGAGCATTTACATCTTATAAGTAAAGACCATATAAAATTTCAAGTTGCTATCCCCTCTCAGTATCACAAGAATTATTTAGAAAGTTATTATTATTTAGAATATTTAGAAAGTTTTTTGTTCCTGCAATCCCCAGGTGGTAGAGACACCGACATTATATAGAGCCTATGTTGGAGAAGGGGCTGTCACCGTCAATTTCCTACCATTACATTTTAAATTGGTTTGATACTTCGTGAGATTGCGTAGAAATCGCCATTTAGAACGTTTTTTAGAACGCTTTTCTCGCATTTTCACCCCCTTTGAAATTTTGAATTTTTTAAGAAATGTTCTTAATGATAATTTATATCTAATAAGTAACTACCATACCAAATTTCATGTATCTAGGCCCTTCAGTAACACAAAAATTGTATGTTTAGAACGTGTTTTCTCCTGCACCCCTTTTGAGGTAGTGGCACCGACATAAAATATAGCCTATCTTAGAGAAAGTGCTGTCACTATCATTTTCACATTATTATTTTTGAAATCCTTTCAGTACTTCCTGAGATTTTGTAGAAATCGCAATTTAGGACATTTTTAAGAACGCTTTTCGCGCATTTTCTCCCCTTTTAAATTTCTATTGTTTTTTTTTTAATTGTCTTAGATATCATTTATATTTTATAAGTAACTACCATGCCAAATTTCATGTTTCTAGGCCTTTCAGTAACACTGAAATCGCTTTTTTAGAACTTTTTTTGCTCCTGCACACCTCTTGGCATAGTGACATGGGCATAAGATATAGCCTATGTTAGAACATGGACTAACACCATTTTGATACCATCAGCACCGTGCGAAAGGGGGGGGGGCGTTCAGGGGACGCCAAATTTACACTATCAATTTGGTTTTTTATTTGTTAATTTTGACCGTTGATTATTTTTCTGGATTTTTTTTCCTTCAAGGTCATTCTTTTTTCTCTTTTTATTTGTAAATATATATATATATTATATGCAGATATGAAATCCCCCCCACTCCCCCCAATGTAATTACGTACATTTTTATTTTCAAAGTTATTGCATCGTCTCCTACCCTAACTCCAAAAAGAAATTTCTGACTAAGGAAAGGACTTCTTCCATTTTAAAACTTCTTTTAGATTTTTGTAAGTCTCTTTTTTATTAGAACATTCCACTTCACTTATAAGTAAATTTTTTTATTGGATCTACATTTTTCCTTGGATTATATTAGTAAGTTCATATTTACTTGTCATTAAGTTCTTTAAATTTGATCGTTTTATGATGTACTTTTGTAATATCTTATTGCAGAATTTCTCAAACTTTTGCACTCTGCGCCCCCCCCCCCTTACATCATCTACGAAACTCGCGCGCTCTCCCACCCACCAATAATAATGAATTTTACCTAGTTATGGGAGGCATTTTCTTTCTTTCTTTTTTTTTATTTTCTTTTTTTGTTAAGAAATAAAATAAATTATTGAAAATATAATTTTTTCATTTTGGTAAATCTGCTATTTATTTATCTAAATTTACTCAAAAATGTAAAAAGTTGAAAAACAATTAGCATTTTCCACGTTTTGTATCTTATAACACATATTTTAAAAGAATACTTTATGAGGGAATTTATTGATACATAAATGTAATTTTACTTTGAATTTTTTTAAAGCACATTTTGAAATACTCATATATATTCTATATATAAATATATAGTTTTGTAAAATAATAATAATAATAATAATAATAAAACGTTAACATCCGTATGGTCCCTTAACAGATTTGTTTTCTACTTCTGTCCATATACTGACGATTTTTCTAATGGGTCGAAATTTAGCCGATATCTCTTGCTGTTGGGGAATCATTCTGGATAAAATGTAAAACTGCAGGTAATTTTAAATTGCAACACTGTCATATGTATAATATTAACAAACTTTAATGGAATTTATTATAAATTGAATGTTGGTCTCATGGTTTTATAACTTAGAGATTTACACTTTCCCTTCTTTTTTCTTCTTCATATATAGCACGAAACAATTTTAGGGCATTTCGTTTCCAAAAAGATAAATCATGTCATAGATTTTTTTAAACAAAAATAAGTTTTGTCCTCTTCAAATATTGTATTGATTAACATCAAATCAATGATCAAGGAAAAAGAATAATGAATAAATGTTTTCAAAATAACATAATATTTCGATTTTCATAAATAAATTAATGCCCAATTTGGGTCTTCTTAATATTTTTTTACGAACAACAAATGAAATTACAATAAAATAAGACGATGGTTCTCAAACTGTGGGGTGTGACCACTAGGGGCGCATTATATGCTGAAGAGGACGCGAGATATTTCCGAAGAGTTAAAATGTAAAAACAGATTCCTTTACATTATTATTATAAATTTGGCAGCGTATAGCTACGAAATTTAGCTATGTAGTTTAGCTGTATCAAGTTTAGCTATGAAGTATACTACGAAGTATTTATTATTATTATTATTTTGTTAATCATTCTACTCAATTAAGTGTTATTACATTTCCCTACTCAGTGGTAGGACTCAACCGGTACGGGTAAACTGGTTGCTAAAACCTTTTTCTAATCATATTTTAATTTTTTTCATAAAATAATCATTACATTCTTTTATGAAATTATCATAACTCTATAAAAGATTAATTTTTAACACAAATATTCAATTGGTAAATAAATCATAACAATTGTAAATTTCCAAGTGGGTGAAAAAGTCCGATCTAGGATTCGAATCAGGGATTCAGGGAGCTGATTAAGTTATCAGACCAGCTGTGTTCGTTTAAGGTCAGTTGGGTGAATTAGTCCTCCAGATTTGTCCGAAATGGCTCAGTTGATAGAGCATTGGCGGCTTCAGCCAAGACTTCCCTGATTCGAATCCTGGCCGGGACTTTTTCATCCACTTGAAAATTTACAACTGTTATCATACCCCTTTATGCTTTATGGAAATTATTATACCCATATGTTAATTATTGGAGCATATTTGACTCCCATTACTCTTCTGACCTGGAAATCTTGAAAAGAAGAAAGAAAATTTGCTTTTTTTCTGACAGATTTCAGTTTAACATTAACCTTAAAATAAAGTTATATAAAATTTTCTGAAAACTTTTGTTTGTTGTTTGTTTATATATGAAATTTTGTTTTCAAAATTCCCCTAGCTCCCGATTTTTTTTTCTTTTTTTGCTGCTCTACTGCACATGAGGTACAATAATATTTAAAACGGCCTGCAACCCCAAATGAGTTTGATACCTCTGAAGAATGGAGCTATATAACAGGAATTAACAGAAGAAAGACAAAAAATGTAGTGTCTACCGGATACGAGTGAATAATGGACGAGGTAGGTAGTCACAAGATGGTGGTTGTTGTTTTTTTTACATCGGAACAGAGCCTGATTAACGCAGGATTCAACTTCCACAAATAGAAATTTTTGCATCATTTAGCACAGAAATTCTGCATGAATAAGGCGAAAATTCTTATTCAAATTTACATGTGAAAATTTGCCCTAGCGGCAACAAAATTCACTGACATTGACTGAAGGATTGTTTATGTAGTCAAAATATGGCGGAACCACGGAGTCTGGCTATCGTGGGGGCAAACTTCCACCAGAAAAAACGAATCAATTTTGCGTTAATTATGATATAAATTCTGCATGAAAAAGGCTTTTAAAAAGGAGGAAGTTTCTATTAAAATTTACTGGTGGAAGATCCCTGATTGTAATCTGGCCCTGCGGAACCGGTTAGAGTTAAAGTTTCGCCACTTTTAAGATATGTCAATTCCTCTTTATTCATAGTCCCATTCTCTGAACTACTCTTAAGAGTTCAAGGGTGACTACGAAGCTCTTGATGTAAGTGAAAATTTAAATTAAAGTGAAGGATTTCGTGTTACATAGATAAAGGTACCATAATCAAGCAGTTGAACTGGAAGATTCACCAAACTGCGAAATGTATCACAAGATTTTGAGTTTCTGACTGGTGCGAATCGAAAATCTGTTAACGAAAATCTGTTAAGTAAATATTGCATGGATCTTGCAAATAAATATGCTGCTGATGTAAATGAACTTGAATTAATAAGAGCAAAATAATCATTTGCAACATCGGATGAAAATTTTTGTAAAATAGATCATTTAGAAATCCGTCAACTATTCCATAATTTTGACTTAACAGGGAATTACAAAAACATGGAGACAGCGTACAGAATTTTTCTAAGCATTCCGTAACCACCGCATCAGCAGAAATGTCTGGATTTACTTTCTATCGAATTCAGTATTACGCAAACTTTAGGTATAAAAAATAATAAGACGATTTTGCTACCCTAAAAGCAAGAAAAATAAAATGGTAGTAAATGTATCTGCCCGATATTATATATTTTTATTTTATGTTAATTAAAACATTGCATTCATTATCTTCCTTAATTATAGTACAGAAATTATAATTTATTTTCATCTTTTACATTATGTTCTACTGGGTTTTTTTCTTTATTTTTCAGTATACTTATTTGTTAAAGGGGGCATTCGTGTCCTACCTGCTTGTTAGTGATTTTTATCTTCCGAATTTTCCCATTTTCTCCAACTCAAATACTAACAACAAATGAAAATGGTTAGAAAAAAACTATGGCAAAACATCTCCTCTTATGTTATTTAGTGTTTTGGAATTTTTAAATTAAAATTAAACCCTTTTAAAATTCCAAAATACACACGAAATATTTATTCAATAGAATTTATTTTTATTTCAGCTATTTATCAAGTTTGTGACATCTGTCACAAAGAGACGGAAGGGGGGGGGCGCCAATTTGAAACTTCGCCCCGGGCGCAGTTTTCTCTTCGCACGGCCCTGGATACCATTACTTTTGAAATCGGTTTGATACTTCCCAAAATTGTGTAGAAATCGCCATTTAGAACGTTTTTTAGAATGTTTTGTGCGTATTATCACAGCTTTTAACTTTCGAATTTTTAAAGAAATGTTCTTAGAGATCATTTATATCTAATAAGTAAATACCATTACAAATTTCATGTTTCTAGGCGCTTCAGTAACACAAAAATTGCATTTCTAGAACGTTTTTTGCTCCTGTACCCCCTTTGGAGTTGTGGCATGGACACATAGCCTATGTTGGAACAGAGAGTAACACCATCAGTTTGATACTATTACTTTTGAAATCGGTTCGGTAGTTCCAGAGATTACTTCCTACAAATAAACAAACAAACAAACTTTACTTTCTTATAATATTCGTATAGATGTAATGTCATAGGCCGAAGTTTTTGTAAAATTTTGGAGAAAATCTGCCTGAAAGGGATGTTGTGATATAGACCGGTAGCACAGACAATCACCTCATCCAATTCACGGATGAAATTCTAGGATTAGTTAAATCTTGATTAGCATATTAAAACGCAATTGGTCTGCCAAGTCTTATCTTGGTGGAAAACACCTGAAAACCCAATTTTAGCGGCTGACTCGTAGGTTTGCAACTGTGTTTTCCTGCTCGCAGTCCTCCATGTTTTCATACCTTTGGGTGCAGGAAAACACAATGGTAAACTTACGACTTAGCCTCTAAAATGGGGTTTTCAGGTGTTTTTCACCAAGATAGGACTTGGCAGACCGATTGCGTTTTAATATGCTAATCAAGATTTATCTAATCCTAGAATTTCACCCCATGAAGTCGACGAGGTGATTGTCTGTGCTGCCGGCTCCCGGTGTAATAGTGAATTTAATCCGATTTTCGAAACGGGCGCGGTAGTTCTTGGGAAAAAAAAAACATACTGATTCACCCAATTATCTAATCTAGATTTAATTTACATGCTTGCAAATTTTTTTATTTCTAAAATGCCTGGTTAAAAAAATACGCTTTTTGTAGTAGTAACATGTATGAGGAGTAAGAAAGTTTATGAGGTTGGCTCATTCGACTGGTTTTATGTTTTCCGGTTGAAATTTGCATTTACTTATCTAGCATTTCTTCCTAATATAGCCCCACCAGTGGCCGAGAGGTTCTGCTCTCGAAGCTAGTAGACCGGAAGTGCTGGGTTCGATCCCAATCGCGCCCGTCGGCCTAATCGTTCGGAGTTTTCGTGGTTTTCTTCGAGCCGTGGATCTTCCATGCGTTAATACGGATTAGGTTCCCTTAGAAAGACCCCTACGGAGGGCACTCCCCCCGGGCCTATATCCCTCGTGTAGATAATTGGCCGTCAAAAATCAACCCAATCCAACTCTTCCTAATATAAATGTCATTTTGAATATAGTATATATTTTGTATTATCATAAAAACATATTGTAACAGAAGTAGATAAAATATCTGATGAACAACTAAATATGATACACTACGACGACTTTCCAGTCCCGCGTTGCTAAAGATTCAGAAACAGTAGTTTGATAGAAGATTTACCGACATTCAATTAAATAAAAGACTTCAAAAGCTTTTTTTTTTTTTTTTTTTTTTTTTTTTCTTTTTGTAAATGGGGGCTTTTTTGGCTTGGTTTGGAGAGGGACTCTGGGGGTGGATTTTGACCTCAAATTTGTCAAATCTTGTATATATTGCTAAATAAAAAATTAGACATTTACGTTTTTGAGTAGAATCTGAGTTATGTACTTTTTGAGAAAATATTGTTGAAACTGATTTTTGACTATCTGGCAACACTTTTTTTTTCCCTGGTCATTTGTATTTATCTTATGCAGAAATATCTGGTTCGATTCAAAATAGTTTATTTTGTACCTGTAAAATGACCTTTTGTTGGTATATTTAGTGTTAAATTTTTTGAACATCAGTTACACAAAATCAAAATAAATAATTGTTCCAATAGCGTGAAATCCATTATACCAAATGAAAGTCTCTTTTTAAAATAAATCACAAAACAGAAAATAGAACAATGAATTAATTCCAAAAAAGTTTATTTGAATAACTTTGCTAATCGAGTTATTAAAAAAAATGAAGAAATTTTGCTCAGATAAATTTACATTTCTTTCAGCTTTAACATTTAAAAATATATATATTCACGTACTTTCTGAAAGTTTTCACTTAATTGAATTGCTTAAAAATTAATTGTGTCAGAAAAAACTATTTATTTTACAAAAACGTAATTTGAAAATACTTTGTAAATAGCATTAGAGTTTTTCTGAACGATCTCATCTAAAAGATTTTATTGGTGAACTATATGCCGTTTCTTTGCTGTTACTGTCTTTCTTTGATGAAAATAAAACTTAAAACTTATTACGAAATTATTTCCTAATATTTTTTTCTAAAGGACATATAATCGAATAAAGTTATGACAATTATATTTTTCGTAATATATGTGTAATGTAGTGTAAATTATGTGAAAAAATATGTTTAAACTACGCGTTTCATATTATAACTGCCATTTTTTTGTTTCACAAAAACTGTCTCTTTTAAGAGTTCCCCATTTCTTTTTGTTGTTGTTGTTCTTCTTCATCTTCTTCTTCTTGCTTAACATAATGGCCATATTTATAATCCTGTTAACAGCATAACTTAATTACCAGCCACAAATGCAATTATTTACTTAATTTAGTGCTTAGGAAAATAATTATGTAATTTCGAATAATATGTTAGTACATGGTAAACATTACAAAATAAAAATAGTTCAAGCATCGTGCATCAAATGTAGTTAAATTAATTAAAAAAAATAATAATAATAATTTATTTCAGACGCGAAACATTTTAAACTATCCTTTTGGCTGATGATAATGAGCAACTATAGTTTTTAGTATCTAGAAAATGCTCGCGAGGCTCCCAGCAGGACCGTTTTTTTAATTCCACTTTTTTTATACAAAGATCTGCGTTTCGATTTAGGCTATCTTTTTGGCTGATAATGAGCAACTATAATTTTTAGCATCTAGAAAATGCTCACAGGGCTCCAATAGCTCCACTTTTTTAATTCTACTTTTTTCATACCAAGTTCTTCGTTTTGATTTAGACAGACTATCCTTTTGGCTGATAATAAGCAAATGTAGTTTTTAGCATCTAGAAAATGCCCACTGGACTCCCAATAGCTCTATTTTTATATCACATTTTTATACAAAGTTGTTCGTTTTTATTTAGGCTATCCTTTTGGCTGATAATGAGCAACTACAGTTTTTAGCATCTAGAAAATGCTCACAGGGCTCACAATAGCTCCATTTTTTAATACCACTTTTTTTTCATACAAAGTTCTTAGTTTTGGTTTAGGCTATCTTTTTAGCTGATAATGAGAAACTATAGTTTTTTTCATCTAGAAAATGCTCACAGTGCTCCCAATAGATACACTTTTTTAACACCGCTTTTTCATATACAAAATTATTTATTTAATATTTTTCTTCAAAATTAAATAGAATCTTCCCCGAAGCTTATATTCTATTGCAAATATTGTAGAAACTTACTATAGATAAGACAAGCTCGATTTTAAAGTAAAAATTTTATTTATTTACAAATTGGAATAAAGACTTATTTTAGAAACAAGAATGTTTCTTAAAGTGATTTACAATCCTTTAAGGGGATAAAGGTAAAATCATTTTTTACTTTTTGTAAATTTCACTTTAGATATTATTTAACGGTACATTATGTGCATTCTGGCATACATTTATCACAAAAAAAAAATTGAAAAACAAAAGGAATTTTGCGTAATATTTTAGATGTTACGGATAACTTTTCAAATTGCCCCAAGCGCATTCTATCTCAATAAAAATTCCCAATATTTTTTATGCAAGTTTGGTTTATATATATAAATTAAACCGTGCATCGAATTTTATATATTTAAACATAAAGTTAAAAAAAAAATATTTTCTAACATTTTTTTGACACGTCTATATTAATTTTGTACTTTATGTATCTGGAATATATAAAAGAAATCTTTAAATGCGATTTCTGAAAATCAGTTTTCCCATTATTTCCATATTGGATAAACTTCATTACACATAAAATGTTTTAAACCTATTTCAGTGAACATTTCTCAAATTGCTTTCCATATTACTCACTGTGCTCTGAACTGGAATCTAAGCTCTATATGATAATGTTATTATTTTACAGGTACTCGATTATGAAAAAAGGGTAATTTTTAATAAAAATGTGTAGTTTTTTTTACATATTTTCGAATATTTAAGTTCATTTTGAAGATAATGTAAAAATTCTAGTTCAGTGCACAGGTAAGTGTAATAGTAATATGTAGTACAAAGGAAATTGAAATAGATTGAGTTGAATTGCGTATGCGCTGCTTGGCGTAGTAAACATGAAATTTCGCTAAAAAAAATGCAAAAAAAACTTTTTGAAGGATTATGAAGATATTGCTAGGATTGTATGTTTGTTCATTATTCCGTATTACAAGTGAATTACAAATTTGTGTATTTATTCAATATTGTACATTTTTTAAGCGCTCCGAACGTAGGCAGATTATATACCTTAAACGTTTGCCAACTAACAAGAAGTGTGTGAAGCCGGTAACCCTTTGCCTACGTTCTTACACGTTAATAATAAAATCAATTACAGTGAATATTTTTTGATAATTATATAAAAAAGAGAGATGCATGATCATTTTTATATGCTGATCCTGTGGTTGAATGGCTTTGTCTTGTAAAGAATCACACTATGTGTATAAAAAGCCCCAATGAATGTCTGTATTAGGAAAATAATAATGCCTCTCGGTTTAATTATAAAGAAATATTTTTAATTTTTATTTAAACTGAAAATCTTTTTCTCAATTTCCAATGTCCCCAAACCAGAAAACTAAACAGTAAATTTCGTCAGAAAATGCATTCTGGCGATTTTCCAAAATACGTGCTTGCGAATAGATTAATAATTATTGAGGCCAACTCATTTTTTAATACTTTCTAAGTAGTTGAAAAGTGTTTATGAATTCGCTTGTCGGTCTGTCTGTCTATTCTATAAGTCGCTTAAATATACTCGGATTGGCGTGTAATTTTTGTTATGTTAATGAGGTCAACTATAGAATATTCGCTTTGAAAATGAATCGTGTATCATTTACAATTCGTTTCCAGAGACGCATAAAAGAATTCCCTTGCATAATGGTCTATGGGGGGAAACGTTTGTTGTGCATTTTATTTAAATTGTTTACTTACAAATAAATATCTCTTTTCAACGTATAAAAAATGATTCCTAAAAATTCTTAATAATATTCTCCTAGTGATTATCATAAACTATACCTGATGTATGATTTTTCGTTCTAGTTTCATATTCAGAAGGAGTTCATTTTTTGGTAACCCTGTCATAAACAAAATGTCCTTATCTTGTTCCGTTTATTGTATTCCAATGAAAGTATCAAACATCTATTAGACGAATTTAATAGTATAACACATTACATATAAATAAATAACAATTAATAGACATGTTATAAAGACACAAAAAATGTTTATTGAGCAATATGTATATAGTCGAGATGAGTTCGGGCTCACTTTTCCGAGTCCGGGCCCGCCCGAGCCCGACGATTTTAAATCCGAGCCCGAAACATTGTTTGTATACAATACAAAACAAAAGCGTAATATTTAAAAATTGTTTTAAATGTGATATCTCATTTTTTTAACAACTTCTCACATGAAAATAACTGTTCATCCCCAGCACATGATTAATTTTCTGAAATTTGCATTCAATCTTGCCGAGTTTAGTCTTGTCAAGAGGAGTCTAGTATAAAATAAAAATATACTTCCTTAACCCTTTCCGGCACAGACAATTTTTGCTGTAAAATGATGAAATGATTGACTGATACTGGAATTAACAAATGACTTTTTTAGATATTAAAAACATGTTACTTTACATGTTCATTACAAAAGCAAAATTTTACTAAAATATTCTTGGTGCCGTTCTTAAGGGGGCTCAGGGCTTGATTGATACCGAAAAACATGTAAACAGAGCTCTCGCTTCGAATCCATATAAAAACAGAAGTATTCAATGTAACTCATTTAAACTTCCTGATATTTTTAAGGTACGTTTGTAGTCTTATAAAATTATAAAATGAAGTACTTCAATGTAATAAAAGAAAAAATACGGCAAAATCTATATAACACAATTTTCGAAAAAAAGTTTAGGTGTCCTATCACCACCCTCAAGATATCTTAACGTTGAATTGACATAAGAAGCTAATTTTTGCTTTAAAATGATCAGGAAACTTTACTCTATAGAATGAATTAAGGATATAACTATCGCTCAAAGGAAACCTTATTAAAAAAACTCTCAAATTTGAAAATTTAAAAATCCCTAAAAAATACAAGTTTTTTTCCCTTATAAATACGCAAAATATTAAGCTATCTAAAATATATTAATTCATTCTATAGATAATGATGTTATATGCATGCAAAAAAAAAGTTAAGCCATTCCAGTAAATAGTTTTTTTTTAATCTTACGGATAGTCGTCAAAAATCCAGTTTTGAGAAAATGCGACTTAAAGTTGTAATTAAATGGGTGCGGCTATGAAAGTGATTGTTACATAAATGCTTATAACTCTGTTAAAAATGCAAATATTTTTATGCGGTTTTTTGCACTGTGTTCAGAAGTACTTGAATAATCAAAATAGGTACTAAAAAAATCAATTTTTTGAAAAGTTGTCAAGCCCTGAGCCCCCTTAAAGGTATCCCTGTGTGTGGGGGGGGGGGGGAGGTGGAGTTGCAGCTCAATTTTAGCCGACATGTACCTAGATATATATAAAAATAAAAGTGAATTACATAAAGACATAATCAGTTTCAGATATATAGACAATGTTTTGATTATTGAGCTGAATGGAATGAAGACTAACCATAATTTTAACTATTATCCAAAAAATTTAGAATTGGAACTTTCCGGTATTCACAATAGTTATAATACAAATTATTTGGATGTAAATCTAAAATTAGAAAACAGAAATTTTATTACATCGGTTTATGATAAAAAAGAAAACTTTAACTTTAAAACAATTACAATATTGAATTTCAAATCAAATGTCCATATATCGGTATTCAGAAATATTTATATTAACGATTTAAACGGATTAAACCGATTGACATCAGATAGAGACATTTTGAAAGAGGATATGCTTAAATGGTACGTCATTGCTGTGAGACAGGGTTATTCTGTGAGTCTGGTTAAAAATATGATGTATAATTATGTAAGAACTTTCAGGAACAGAAGTGAACTGATGGCTTTATTCGAAGCGTGTGATTTACGGAAAGTAGTGGAAACAGATCTCTTTTGAAATTGATTGATTTCGGTCGGTCTGTTTCATTTTGTTTAATCTTGTTTCTTTCGTTTTTTCTATATGGTCTTGACAGGTAAATTTGGGGAATGTTGCATGCTTAAAAACTGTTTTATGTCTGAACCCCCTTAAGTTTGGAATTAAAATTATCCCGGCCTGGACACGCTGCGTCGGAAAGGGTTAATAAGATTCTCGTATTTTTCCCCCACAAAAAGTAAATTTGATGGACACATTATCGAAGTGCGTCTTATGAATAAATGAATGAAATATGAAGAAATTACCATTTACGTAACAGAGAATTGAACAATGTTTTTCTATTTCCAATAAAAAGTGTACATCTTAAATTATAATCGATTTCTTCCTAAAAAAAATAAATAAAATAAACTCTTTGGCAGAAATTGTTATTCATTTTCTTTCATTTTCATTAGTTATTATCCACCTGAAACTTACGTATTATCTAAGCATTTCATTGACTGTTCGGGAAAAGGCTTTTCCATCGTCAGATTTCCAAGAAATCTGACTACCAATTTTAAATGAAATTTCATTCTTAAACTTCTAAACATCCGACAATATTACTTTTTACACCGTCGGATAGAGAAAAAAATTTACTTTTAAATGCAATTTGTTTGAAAGCTGTATCTCAATTTGTTTCTGAGTTATTATTATTTTTTATTTTATTTTATTTTTATTTTTATTTTTATTTTTTTGTAGTTTTTATGACTTTTTTGTCATAGTGGCAACAGAAGATATCCATCTCTGTTGAATGTAAAGGGAAATACAGATTACTGTATAGACCAATCAGAAAACGAATAAAATGCGGATTAAACCAATAAAAACTTTCAGATATGCTTTTGATTTTCTACCCTGACGAGAACAATAACCATTTTTCCAAATGGTAAAAAAAAAAAAAAAAAAAAAAAAAAAAAAAAAAAAAAAAAAATCATTCGTAATTCTCGTGTCCTTGAAAATCAGTTTAAATTAAAAATTTAACACCGTTATCTGAAAGATCTCATGCCTGTATAGGAAAAAAGGAAACACTGCTTGATTGCTCTCTATCGGAATAATAATATAGCCAATTATATCTTTTTACCAATGGAAGCCGTGTTGAATTCAGACACTTTTCTCCGGGAGGGATTTCTGTGGCTCCGGGGGGGACATTATAGAGTTCCGGAGGGGAAATTGCGCTTTTTGACCATTGAAAACACAAAATATCAAATCTTCCGGGGGAAATCGCATTGCTCTGTGGGGCGGGGAATGTCCCCCGGGCCACCCCCTGAAATCAACACTGAATGGAAGTGACTTCGTGAATGAGAAGAGCAGAGCCACAGCATGAGCAGAGTTCATGATGAAAAATGGGCAGGATCACTAACGTTATTTTCATGTAAAAAGCGATCATAACTCGCACACAATAGAAGACAAAAAAAATTGCAAACCTTAAGCTAATGCCGGTTGACTAAAAACAAAAGGAAATGTTCATATTGTGTTAAATCTGTAAAAAAAATAATAAATAACCGTTCCAATTAAAAAATATCCCAATGGCAACATATTCAGATTGGCGCCATATCAACAGGTCATAGCCGTCAATGGCAGACATTCTGCAAATATCACAAATTTTCTTTTAAAATAGCATTCTAATACCAAAGAAATTAAAAAGCACGATTTCCATCTGCGCTTAATTATGATCTAAATAGCTTTAAAATGACTTAAAATGGAAAAGGTAAATTTAAAAAAAATAAAGAATTATTTTTATTTTTTCTATACGAGAATAAATAAGTTTGTCAATTACAGTAAAACTGAGCCCGTCTCTAGTATTTACTATAATAAAATTCAGGGAGTGTCTTGAATTCGTAATCTGATAGTGGATTTCAGGAACGGGAAAAAAAGATATAATATAAAACAGTTTTAAGAAAGAAAATGATTGAAAATCTAATTATAAAAAATATAAATAACAATAATAATATGAATATTCTAGATTTCAAATATATTTCACAACAGATGTTTTAAAACTTTCTTTACTGCATTTAAAAAGCTAAATCTTTTTTGAAAGGCACCGAATAAATATCGAAAGGTTTTAAAATAAAAAGGTATAGCTTATTTTCTTAACTTATAGTTACCAAAGTTATTTAGATGTTTTCAATTTTATTTACAATTCATAAAATTAAATATTTTTAAATAACGTCGAAAATTTTTCAAAATTAACAAGACAAATTACTTTATAAAGCACTTTTAATTAATGTATACATAATTAGGATCAATCTTCATCTTATTTAAGTATGCTTTCAGTTATATTAAATTAAATTAAATAAATACTCAAAAAATCGGCTAAATAGAAATAAATGTTAGTTTAATATTATTTTTGTTATTTTCAGGGCCCCCACTGGTCCGTTTAAAATCAGTAATTTTTTAGAAAGAAATTCGTGATTAGTTTCTGCAACAATTGCAAGAAAAACGCTATACCCGGTATATTTTTACGAATAATGTTAAGTATTATTCTTTAAAAAAAGGTGGTGTTCAAAAAACGGACCTAGTAGGAGCCCTTTTTTTTTTTTTTGACAATTTCTTGTGATTAAGACATTTAAGCGTTAAAAAAACTTTTAAAATACTTTTTATTAGGTTTTGTCAGGAAATAAATCTTTTTTACATATAGAAAGCACTAAGAAATTCATTAAATATAACTTATCGGGAAAATAGATTATTAGATTTTTACAAAAACTATCTTATTCAATAAATATTCTTTTTTAAATAACATTAAGAAATACGTCCAAAATCAATCAACAGTAAAATGTACTGTAGATATTAATTATTGAAATGTGAGATACATTACCTACAATTTTATGAATATTTATTAAGTTTTAAGTAATTATACTAGTATATATTTTAAGTTTTACATACATATTTAATAAAAGATACATGTTAAAGAGAAGACAGATAAAGCCCGTATTTGACCTGTGCAATAATGTTTTTTTTTCTTTTCTTTTAATCCCTTGAAGGGCGGTGATGACGTCACGTACTACTGTCATTAAATTATTTCAACATTTTACGAATACAAGTACCTTGCCCTTCAAAGGGTTAAAGCATAGGATAATCAACATAATTTACTAATGGATAATCGTACGAGCTCCAAAAAGCGGTATGGTTTTTTTACCAAATTACAGGAAATGGATTATATATTGTGTGACCTGGACGATCTAGAAAAGAAAGTAAGTGCAATTTCCTTAACTCTACTTAAAATTTTACTAGTGCGGGAGTCGGTGACATTGAAAACCCCGTCATCGCGGAATTGAAATATTTTGTTAATCGATAGTAAAAAGTCCTTCCGGCCAGTGCCGGGAGGAAGAGGTAGCTTTCATATTCCTTATTTTTAAAGAGCCAGCTTATACTATTCAAACACACGAAGCTCAAATTAGTGAAACCCGATTATAGAAAATTAAATTCTAATTTTTGTCAATACTAGATGTGAATGAGAATTTCGCGAAATTAGTCAGCTGTATCCAAACTGGTTTTATTTAAAGTGACTTATATTTGGTCGCCAAATTCGGCGATATCTTGAAGTGCCCGCCATTTTAAACAACATGATGGGTGAAGCTAACCAATGAACTTAGTCGAGACCTTAGTAATTCCTGTGCACATGCTCACTCACATTGGAATCGGTTGATATATACGAGTCCTGTCGCAGGCAAAAAATCAGATTTTTCAAAATGTCACCCACATTAGAAATTCAAAGGGCTATATTTTAACCATTTTTAAAGATAAAGACAAAACAAAAAATGCTCCGGAATCCTTGTATCAAGGTCGGACACTTAAGAAAGGAATCTTTTTGAATTTTAGTAATTTTTTGTACCTCATTTTAAATTTAAATTTAAAAAAATTAATGGCCGCCATTTTTAAACAAGATGCGGATGAAGCTGGCCAGCTAACTTGGTCGAGACATTGCTATATACTATGCACATGCCTTCTCACACCCTAATCGGTTAATAAATACGCGTGTTATCGCATGACAAAAATCAAATCGTTTCAAAATGTCAGCCATGCTGGAAATTCAAAGTGCTATAACTCAGCCGTTTTTTAAGATATAGGCAAAACAAAAAATGCTCTGAAATCTTTGTATCAAGGTCAAACACATAAGAACAAAATGTTTTTTCAATTTCTAATTATTTTTTGTACCTCATTTTACATTTAAAAATTTTAAACGCCCTCCATTTTGAAACAAGATGGCGGATGAAGCTGGCCAACGAACTCGGTCGAGTCATTGGTATGTACTATGTACACACCAAGTTACATTAAAATCGGTTCATAAATACGCCTGTTATCGCGTGACAAAAATCAGATCGTTTCAAAATTTTAGCAATACTAGAAATTCAAAAGTGCTATAACTCAGACATTTTTTTAAGATATAGACGAAACAAACAATGCTCCGGAATCTTTGTATCAAGATCAAACACATAAGAAAAAAATCTTTTCAATTTCTAATTTTTTTGTACCTCATTTAAAATTTAAAATTAAAAAAAATTAAATGTCCGACATTTTGAAATAAAGTGGTGGATGAAGCTGGCCAACGAACTCGGTCGATGCATTGGTATGTACTATGTACACACCAAGTTACATCTAAATATGTTCATAAATACGAGAGTTACAGTGTGGCAAAGATCAGATATATGTATATATGTTACTGTGAAGGACCGGAATTGGAGAATGTCGACTTTCACCGGTGGATGTCAACACATACCAATACGTGCGTGAAAGACCGAATACTTGATTATATTCTTGTACATTCGGACCATCACCGGTGTATGTCGACAAGCACAGATATGCTTTGGTGGAGGTCAAAAACAGAAGCTGAAGTCAATAGGCAGGTGACAGACGGTCGTTGCAGCAACTGAGAATCACAATATTTGTACATGAGCTCTTGCTTTTCGTCTGCTCGAAGATCGCAACAGTACGAAATAGGTTAAACAAAAATAATAAACTATGAAGTTTTAAAGACTTCAAAATTTTATTGGCTTGGTAAGAGGGGGGAGGTGGTAGAGGAAACGTGAATTTCCGGTGTCAGAGGAAAGTTTTTTAGGATCGATTGCAATAAACTGACAAATAGAGCAGAAATTTGTTTAAAAAAAGAGTTATAAAGTTTTACACTTTGGGTAATATAAAGAAAAGAGGAACAAAAAGGAAACGTAAAATTCTGGAAGAGGGGAAAGTTAGTGAAATTTTAATGAAATGAATGTGAATCGTTTATGAAATTTATGATTGATTATCTATTGTTACTAAAAAGTAGAAAATAGAGAAAAAAATGTAAACAAAAATAAAATATTTAACTTTGGTACTATGTGTTTGTGTGTGTGAGGGGAGGGTCAAGGAGTGTAACGAAATTTCGGAAAAAGGTTATAGTGGGGTAAGTTAACTCAAAATTATACCAAAATATTTCACATCCGGTAAACAATGCGTCACTTTGGACTCGGATAGTAGATGGATAGACGAGTCTAAAAAGCCCGGGACACAATTTTTCTTGGCCCTCTAGCGGCGCTGATGACGTAATCAATATGGCCGCCAAAGTTTTGCAACACGCTTCTACATTTCTGTATATAACTCGAATTAATATTTTGATATTAACCTATATTGTTAGTAATTATTAATCCGCAGAAAACGCCCTTTCCAACGGTATATTTGACATCATTGTTTAGGTTCATAATACCACAAATATTTATAACTTAATAAAAAAAAAATTCAAAATATTTTGTTAAATAACTTGGAATTCGTTGCATGTGGCGGAAAGCGTATCGCATATCTTTTGTTCATCAGAAAATTACCTTTCGGACGGTATATATGATTTCTATTTTATCACAAATATTTTCTGAAAATTTACCAAAACAATATAGCGTTGCACAGAGAGTCGTTATGGCAACAATGTAATTTATAAGGGTTCCGAAAATTAATACAGTGGCTTTATAACTGTTTAAGTAGCAAATGTAATTATTGTAATTTTTGATGTATATGTAAATAAATTCTAGTCTTTTTGGGCTATGAAACTTTCATTTCCGTTTTAAAATCAATGACATGAAGTACACTTAATAGGCATAAGTGTAAGATAAGTAAGTTTCAAACATTTATAGGTACAAGAATGAAAAACAAAAGAATGTACAATACAATATTATTCCAATTTAATATCCAAATTTCATATCCAATAGATTGTCAAATACACTAATTGCAGCCATAATATCTAAATAACATATTATTTTGCTGTCATATGCAATATTATCCAAATGATTCATGTGAATTTACTTGTGATTACTTATCACTGTCTGAACACTGCCTTTCACATACACAAAGTTTCGTACATTTTATTCCCATTTTCACACATTTACAAGATGTGCATCACTTGCGGCAAGTACAGAAGGTAAGTTCTTCATAGTGTTTAGACATTTCTGAAATTGTTGTCCACAAAGGTTGGTATGATCCTCCTGAATTTATTGTCCATCCCCACTTAACTGGTGAAGGTATTGTGTAATGTGCAACGAGGCTGTTGTTCCAAATTCTTGCTTGGAGAATAGCTCGTTTGATGTGTTGTGTCAAAGCATCTGCTGTAGGAGGTATGCTTTCAATGGCTCGATTCTTTCTTGTAAATAACACTCGTCTGGAATCATTGATGCTCTGAAGATCTGATGATTGATCATAAAGTAGTACAGTCGAACCTCTATTTAACGAAGTCGCTAAATCCCGGAAAAAAGTTCGTTATATAGAAAATTCGTTAAATAGAGATTCACCTTTTAAAATACTTTAAACTACATAAAACAGATTTTAAATTCATAAACAATAAATATTTTTACTAAAAGTAATTAATCACATTTTTTTAAATAAATTATATCGTTTGTTTTCGTTATATTTATATTTGTTTTATTTATTTTACCCACCAGTATCCATCATCAATTCATTTTTACTATGTATTTAAATCTTTGAAATTTGCAAGGAAAACAAAACATTGTCCGGGAATACACTGTATTTTCTGTTTAAAGTAAATAGTTTTACATTAAAATTAACGAATTTTAATAACATTATCGTATTTATAATTATTATAACAAATAATTTTAACCTACATTATCATATGCGCCCTTAAATTTAATTTCTGAAAAACTCTGTTAATTTTACCTGAGTTTTTCCTTTTAAAAAGTGCTTTATCTCATAATACGTCTTGCATCTTTGCAATGCACCAAAAACCCCTTCATGAGTATTTTCTAACTATAATCCGCGTCGGATTGTTTCAAATGATTTTAGCATTTCATCAAACGAAGTTTTGTTAATTCCTGCATCATGATCATTTCCATCATCATCATATTCATCTTCATCGCGATTTATTGCTGTATTGTTTTTATTTTTCATACTGTCGAAAATATCCAATTCGGATAGTGTTTCCGAGGTCTCAGTTTCAGAATTACGTGAAATACAATCATCAATCAGCACATCATGGTTAATTTCTTCTTTTTTTCTCCTCTGTATCCACATTTTTTTAAGTTACTCTAAGAGATTATCGTCTTCGTCCTCCGTACTTACCGAATTCTCACTGCTGAAAAAGAAGGCGCCTGGTAAAACCACTTCAAGGCCATTGAACATCATAAAATGTGTTTAAAGAAAGAATAAGTTTGAAATGTCCAGAAATATTTTGAGAAATGGGGAGAAAAAAAATTAGATCACAAGAAAAAGTTCGTTAAATAGAGAATGCACTTCGCTATTTGGAGGTTATTTTACGAAGAAATTCGCAAAATGTTCTTGGTTCCAAGGAAAAGTTCAAAAAATGGAGAAATTCGCAAAATAGAGGTTCGTTAATTAGAGGTCCGACTGTATAACAAATCGCTGTAACAGATCATGACATTTATCGTCAATATCAGAGGTGCCGGTACATGCATGTAAAATCCGTCGTGGGTGCAAAGTCCTCAAAGTTACCTGTGAATTATACCTCTGGAGGTGCCTTGCCAGGGGAAGGTCTCGTCATCTGATCAAGGTTCTAAATTACGAGACCAACTTGAGTAGCCATTCGCAGGTGCCAAACAACAGGATATAACGTTAAGTAACCGGCAAAACAAAGTATACACAAACGAGCAGTAGGCACTACAGATAGGATGACGATCGAGGCAATGATGTCAGGTTTATTGCCGCTTCGCGGCGAGTAGGCGGCCTTTCGCCCCAATGCCAAGTACTAAACCCGTTAAGCTGGGGCAACCCGGCAGGTAGGGGCCTGGTCATCGGTTAGAAAGAAAAAAAGAGGTGCTTGTACAGAGCTGATGCCATACACAATCAGTTTCCCTAAATGACATCCAGACCTTCCAAGCTGCCTTCTTTCCAATGCCACAAAATGTGGAAACTGTGTCGCAACCAGTTACAGAATGAAAAGCAAACAAATTTCTGCAATTTCCGGTGAAAGTTTAGCACAGATCTCATGGATTGGAATGAATTTCCTGTATTTCCCACAACCGTACTCAATTCATAGTTCATCAATATCTTGTATTTGTGGGAACAGTGATATTGAAATACCCACTACATCTGAGTCCACAGTTCGTACTAAGATGCGAGTATGTCCACTTTCTACTGCATACTTAACATGGAGAAGCAGACAGCTTCTTCGTGTGAGACTAGAGAAATGCTTGATACATCCATAGATGTTGATGCGAAGACTCGGTCATTATAAGTACAGACAACATGTTTTCCTGGATACTCGTCCCCCACCATTTTCTTAGCTAGCAACTGGAACAATTGGGTCTTGTTTTCGTTGATACATAGGAATTGCAGAAATTTTTTTGGAATTTCAGTTGAGTCTGGGACTTTAATACTTATGCCACTTTCTTTTGTTTCTAGGGTATGTGTCTTCAAACTGTTACTAATATATCTGTCGAATACAATATCTAGTCGTGAACTGTTCTTCAGCTGATTAATGAAATAGGGTTTGAAAACATGTTCATAGTATCCGGAAAATATTGTCGCAATACCAGGATTAAGAATGTGTATTACGGCTGCTCCATCGAATATTTTAGCTGTTACATTCGGTTGGCTGTGATTAAAGCTAATGTCATATTTTGTTTGAATGCAGTCAATAATATCAGACTTGGTTGGTTTTCGGAGTTTTCCATCATCTGAAATAGAAGGTGGGTACGTTTGGTTTTCATGCGAAAAGAAATCATCTATGTTGTAATCCCGTGCTTCAGATGCAACATATAATCTGCAGAATAAGTTGGAGTCTTTACGTAAGTAAGAAATCTTGGACTTTGCCTTGTCTTTTTCTCTTGTTATAGTCTTGAAGATGTGAATATTGGTACGAGGAAAAACTTCATGAATTGAATTTTGAATTTGATCGAGACGGGACACGACATAATCATCATACTGTTTTAGTCCTACAGTAAATGCTTTCGTAACACATTTGACAGCTTCGAAACTTGGAATTATTTTGGAGCTCCCTATTGACTTTAAATCAGTTTATTCAAATGGATTTCCTTGTTCGGATAGGACGTTAATCATTTCTTTGGCATGGGCCAAGAACCTTTTCTCATGAGCATTGTTATCTTCATGATGCTTTGCGCCCACGTTTTTGTCATCTTTTAAATTTGATTTCTCTTCAAATTCCTCAATTAAAGAACTGATCCTACGGCCTGCTACCATCCACTTAAGCAGAGCATTTCCACTATCAAGGATTCCAATAGCAGCACCTTAAAAAAGAGTATGTTCCCTTTTTTCTTTAACTGTCTAAAAAAACGGCTAAAATAAAAAAAAAAAGAAAGAAAGAAAAGAACAAATTTGGTGGAAAAGGGGTTCAAGTGTATTTTGTTAATCAAAATGTGCGTAATGAACTGCTGGAATTTGAGAACAATTCATATAGAAGTGAGCAATTAAGTTTTTTCTATTATCTATATTATAAAGGACAAACATATCTGTGCGTAACGCATACGTCATTTTGCAAATGGCAACACTTTCAAATTTGAAATAAAATTTTGGTTTTACAATTTTCTCTACTACAAATTTTTAAACTTCTAAACATCGCCCATTTAAAATTTTTACGCCGTCGTATAAGGAAAAAAAATGCTCTTTTAAATGCAATTTGTTTGAAAGCTGTATCTCAATTTATTTTTGAGATATTAATTTCTTTTGTAGTTTTTAATACCATTTTTCCAATCGTGGCAACAAAAGTACCCCATTTCCATTGAAAGTCATTGAAAGTAAACGGAAAATAGTCGAAAATAGGAGATTACTGTGCCTTTTTGTTGCCATTTTCTCATAAAAGCAGAAAAAAAAGTTGAAATTAAAGTACGGGCTATGTCAAGAATATTGTCTGTTATTCCTCGATAATGATGTCAAATGCATACTTTTCTATAGACGAAGTTGGGATTGTAAAAGTGGATTGCTTTAGAGTAGTGATGGGCGATAACGAGATGTTTTTCTCGATTTTCTCGATTGTGTGGACATCTCGATATTTTTCGATTGTATAATTTTTTTCTCGATGACTACAATTTGCAAATTTCTTTTATAAATCATATATTATGTATTATATACGTCATACATTTATCAAGAATAGTCTGCGGGTGAACTGGAATGAGTCGATGTTAATAAAGACTAGGTGACTTCGACCGCTAGCGGTCGCCTCCTTTAATTGGGGCCCCTAATTTATACGTAATCTTGTAATATGAAATCACGAACAGGTTACCCGCTATATACGGCACTGATATATGATAGCAGGCGGGTGTGGTGTGCACGCACTACAAAATCTTGTAAAAAATATAATATCGAAACGAATGAACGTCGGACCAGATCTCTTGGGGGAGGGGTCAAAGCGAGCGGAGGGGCACAGCAGCTGCATAATATGATTAAGTCGTCACAGGTCTTAAGGCCTTTCCAACCATATGTCACATGAGAAGTCTGGATCTGAATTTATAAAAATGCCCTCCCCGTGGGGGGAAAGGGGGGGGGGTGCGGGAGGTGGATAACATGAGTAAGTGGTCATAAGCCTTTCCAACAATATGTCATATGAGGGATCTTGGCTAAATTTAGAAAAACACCCCCGTGGGGGAAAAGTGGGGGGGGGCGGTCACCGGAGGTGCATTACATCAATAAGTAGTCACAGACCTTTCCAACGATATCTCACATGTAGGGGGTCTTGGCTAAATTTGGAAAAGTGTCCCCCCGGGGGGGGGTTCAAAATGGGGGGGATGGACACCGGAGGAGCATAACATCAATAAGTAGTCACAGACCTTTCCAACGATATCTCACATGAGGGGTCTTGGCTAAATTTGAAAAAGTGTCCCCCGGGAGGGGCAAATTGGGGGAGACTGTCACCGGAGGTGCATAACAACAATAAATAGTCACAGACCTTTCCAACGATATCTCACATGAGGGGTCTTGGCTAAATTTGGAAAAGTGCCCGGGGGGGGGCAAAGTGGGGGGCAAAGAGTGGGGGGGACTGTCACCGGAAGTGCATAACATCAATAAGTAGTCACAGACCTTTTCAACGCTATCTCATAAGAGGGGTACTGACTAAATTTGGAAAAGTGTCCTCCGGGGGGGCAAAGTGGGGGGGGGCGACCACCGGAAGTGCATAGCACTAATAAGTAGTCACAAACCTTTCTAACGATATGTCACATGAGGGGTCTTGGCTAAATTTGGAAAAGTGTCCTGAAATTTCATATATTATAAATAATATTTAGCGGAGGGATCCATAAAAAAATCCGATCTAAAATGATAAAAGCGGAAAAAACTACCCTCGCAGTGGGGGCCAAATTGGGGAGGGGAGGAAGAAAGTCTCATAATATGAAAGAGTCATCCGAGAGCTTACCGATGACATATCACATGACTGGTCCAAAAAAAGTTTGAAAATTGCTCCCCCTCTCTCCCCCCGTGGGCCTACTCTTTCACCCCGGAATTCACACAGCCGCCACTTTAAAATTTTTATGTTCAATAAATAATATTTACCGGAAGACTGCATAAAAAACCCATATTTAAAGTGATATTTAAATTTATTATAGAAATCGGCTACGGTTTTAAAAATTTGTTCGCCCCTTCCCCACCCCCCTTTGGGCGAAGAAAGGTTCATAGTATGAAAGAGTGGTCAAAGGGCTTTTCGATTATATGCCACAGGAAGGGTTCGGTAAAATTTTTAAAATTGCACCCCATGAGTCCACTCTCACGTCCTCCTCCCTCGAAATCATCCGACCCACCTTCCTCTTTGAAAATTTTATATTTAATAAATAATTTTTATCGGAGGGTTCCAGGTATGTGACATCTTGGTAGGGCTAAAATAAGAGAAACTTTGAAAATTAGGGCTTCATTCCACAGCTCATTGTCATGCCTTTTTCTTTATCTCGTCCCTTGGTACTCTCGATAAATTTTCTTACTTTTCATCTCTGCCGAGGACGAGAGAAATCCTCGAAAAGCTTCTTATAGCGAAATGTTGAAAAGCGCGAGAGAAATCCTCGAAAGGCTTTTCATTGGGACATTTCGAAAAGGACGAGAGTAACAAGCGAGAGGCTTCCCATCGGGAAAGGTTGAAAAGGGCGAGAGGAAACTCTCGAGAGACTTCCCATCCCGAAAGGTTTAAAACCGCGAGCGAACCAACCATCGAGCAGATTCCCATCTGGAAGCGTCGAAATGCTGGAAAAATCATCGAGATGAGATTTGCCGAAATGCGAGATGGAAATGAAGCTTTCAGAGTCAAACTTACCGCATTTCTGGTTTAAGTCATAATTTCTCAAAGGAGTCCATCTGCTTATCCAATCACTTTTTAGCTCACAGGCTATCTAAGTCTGAGAGCTAATGTACCCGTCGGTTCTGTGTGTATGCATGTACTGTACGTACGTATGTATGTACGTAACGCGATAACTCTTGATTAAAATGTACGATTTGCTTCAATTTTTTTTATGTTCATTCTGATAAGGGGTTCCGCTGTTTAGTTTTGACGGTTCATTGGTTAAGGATAAAGGGAGAGAAAGGGGCTGGTCCCCCCCCCCCTCCTTAATTTAGATAAATAGGTTTTTCATGCAGAATTCTGCGATTTGCTCCAAATTTCGTATACCGGTTTATTATGTTAAGGAGCTTCCCTGATTAAACTTGGAGGTTCATTAGTTAAGTATGAAGGGGGGAAAGGGGAGTAGACCCCCTCCTTAATTTAGATAAATGGGTTTTTCATGCAGAATTATTCGATTTGCTCCAAATTTGGTATACCGGTTCATTATGTTAAGAAGTTGCCTTGATTAGATTTGGAGGTTTACGGGTTAAATATAAAGGGGGAGAAGGGGGCTAGACCCCCCCCCCTTAATTTAGATAAATGGGCTTTTCATGCAGAATTATTTGATTTGCTCATAATTTGGTATACCGGTTTATTATGTTAAGGAGCTTCCCTGATTAAACTTGGAAGTTCATTGATTAAGGATAAAGGGGGAGAAGGGAGGGCTAGTGCGCCCCCCCCCCTTAATTTAGATAAATGGGTTTTTCATGCAGAATTATTCGATTTGTTTCAAATTTGGTATACCGGTTTATTACGTTAAGAAGTTGCCTTGATTAGATTTGGAGGTTTACGGGTTAAGTATAAAGGGGGAGAAGGGGGCTGGTCCCCCCTTAATTTAGATAAATGGGCTTTTCATGCAGAATTATTTGATTTGCTCCAAATTTGGTATACCGGTTCATTATGTTAAGAAGTTGCCTTGATTAGATTTGGAGGTTTACGGGTTAAGTATAAAGGGGGAGAAGGGGGCTAGACCCCCCCCCTTAATTTAGATAAATGGGCTTTTCATGCAGAATTATTTGATTTGCTCATAATTTGGTATACCGGTTTATTATGTTAAGGAGCTTCCCTGATTAAACTTGGAAGTTCATTGGTTAAGGATAAAGGGGGAGAAGGGGGGCTGGTCCCCCACTTAATTTAGATAAATGTGTTTTTCATGCAGAATTACTCGATTTGTTCCAAATTTGGTATACCGGTTTATTATGTTAAGGAGCTTCCCTGATTAAACTTGGAGGTTCATTAGTTAAGTATGAAGGGGGGAAGACCCCCTCCTTAATTTAGATAAATGGGTTTTTCATGCAGAATTATTCGATTTGCTCCAAATTTGGTATACCGGTTCATTATGTTAAGAAGTTGCCTTGATTAGATTTGGAGGTTTACGGGTTAAGTATAAAGGGGGAGAAGGGGGCTAGACCCCCCCCTTAATTTTGATAAATGGGCTTTTCATGCAGAATTATTTGATTTGCTCATAATTTGGTATACCGGTTTATTATGTTAAGGAGCTTCCCTGATTAAACTTGGAAGTTCATTGGTTAAGGATAAAGGGGGAGAAGGGGGCAAGTCCCCTCCCCTTAATTTAGATAAATGGATTTTCATGGAGAATTATTCAATTTACTTTAATTTTTTTTCTATGTTTGTTCTGATAAGGAGCTTTCCTGATTAGATTTGGAGGTTCATTAGTTAAGTATAAAAGGGTTAAAGGGATTAGACCACCCTTAATTTAGCGATATGTTTCTTTTTTTCATGCAGAATTATCTGATTTGCTTCAAATTTGATATACTGATTTATTATAGTTAAGGAGTTTCCCTGATTAGATTTGGAGGTTCATTGGTTAAGTATAAAAGGGGAAAACGGGGGATATTTCCCTTCATTTATTTTTTGAGGGACATTATTCTTTGAAATAAGAGTATAATATACAGTTAGTGTTAATAACCTGTGAGCTCACTGCCATCAGTTTAACTGGCACTTATCATTTTATTGCTATTAACCGATGTGGGTTATGAAGCATAGTGGTTTATGTATTCAGTTCTATATAGTCCTAGTTTCAAATTTTACTGCTAAATTTAGTGTCATTTTGCCCCGAATTTTGAATGTTTCTCTTATTTTACCTCTGCCAAGCTGCCCCATACCTGGAGACTCGGATAAATACTATTTATTAAATATAAAAATTTCAAAGAGGAAGGTGAGTGAATTCTGGGGTGCGCGAGAGTGCACAAAGGGAGGCGGGGGGGGGGTGGAGGGTGGGTAATTTTCAAACTTTTACCAAACCTCACCTTGACATATCATCGGAAAGTCCTTTCACCACTCTTTCATATTATGAACCTTTCTCCTCACAGAGTTGAATTCCGGAAGGGGTTCGGGGTGGGGGGGGAGCGGTGCGGGGGTGACTTTTTTTTAATTGTAGAGATTTCTACAATAAATATCATTAGATGAGGTTTTTTACTGGAGCTCTCCGATAAATATTATTTATTAAATATAAAATTTTAAAAGTGGGGCTGCGTGATTTCCGGTATATTCTAGGATAAAAGAGGGAACCCACGTGGGAGGGGTAGATTTCAAACTTTTTTTGGACCAGTCATTTGATCTATAATCGGAAAGTTTTCGGTTATCATCGCAAAGTTAATCTTTCATATTATGAACCTTTCTTCTTCCTTCCTTAGTTTGGCGCCCCGAGAGAGGCACTTTTCGAACTTTTTTGAAATCGTAGCGTTTTTAAACATTTTAGATCGGATTTTTTTTACGGAGCCCTCCGATAAATAATTTTTAATATATGAAAATTTCAAAGAGAAGGATGGGCAGGGTATATTTCGGGGGGGGGGGGGGGGCGGGGGCGATAATTGGAATCCTGGGAGTTGGGACTCTTTTCTATCTTTTGCTGACACCCCTCATGTGATATATCATTGGAAAGCTCTGTGACTACTATTTCATTTTATATATCGCCCGCGCCCCTCCCCTTACTTTGCCCCCGAGCGGGGGCACTTTACTAAATTTAGCCGACACCCCTCATGTGCCATATCGTTGGAAAGTCCTGTGACCACTTATTCATATTATGCACTTTCCTTGCCCCTCCCTCCTACTTTGCTCCCCGCGGGAGTTCGTTTAATGTATTCCAGTCGAAGACTTTATAAAAATGGGGAAATTAAAGATCCAATCTCAAATGACGTAGAAAAATCAATAAAAAATTTTGATCCCTTTTATGATCCTTTAGTTCATATTTCTGCCACTAGGGGGTGCTTTTGATTCTTATTTCTTTGGCCATTTTGGTGCTAATTGCCGAAAAATTCTAATTTTTGATACTTAAACTCCCCTTACCGCTTCATAGCTACTCGCGTTTTTTCAGCTTTTTTTCAACCAGGGAGCACCCTTACAAGACTTTTCCAGTCTTATGGCTCCTTTATAGTTTCCCTTTGGTTTGTTGTTTTTTTATTCCATCTGTTTTCAGTTACCCTATATTTAATAAAATCTGCCTTATATATATGTAAAAACAATGATTTCAATAATCGATTCTAGAACATCTCCTTTGTAGATTCTCGAAAGTAATCGATGACTGTATCGATTGTGTATTTTACGATAACGATTTTTTTCGATTGGTAAATTTTCGAGAATCGCCCATCACTAAGCCCTATCACTACTATGAAATTGTCGGCCAGAATAATAGCTAAGTTTTCCAATAACTGTTTTTAACTTTTCTCGTTATAATCGATTGTAAAACATCTCGATTGTAGATTCTATGAATTAATCGATGGCTGTATCGATTGTGATTTTTTACGATGACGATTTTTCTCGATTGTCGAATTCTCGAGAATCGCCCATCACTACTTTAGAGGATGCAAATGACGTCATTTTATGAAACAGCGTGTATTTTAATTCTTAAAATTGAATTATGTTTTGCAGAAGTGCGTCATCTTCACAGCCCAGCTGCTTTCAAATTCTTCACAGGTGAAAATGCTTCATTTTTCAAAATAAAGTAATCGAAATCACACACTGATAAAACACAATGTTTTACAAAAATTTAGAGTGTCTTTATAAAAGAGAGGTGACATGCAAATAATAGCGATTTATATTACAGAAATTCATGATTCTAGCCTGGAAAGATTTGCTTCGCCGAGTTAGACAAATAACTCGAACAAACAAATAACTCGAGCTTTAAAATAATATCATGTTCATGAAGTTATTGTCCAAATTTCTCTCGAAAAATAAAACTTTAATGCTATTCTTTAGGACATTCTACTATAAATTTATCAAAATGACATAATTTGCTTAATTTAATTTTTCACAATTTTATATAATCTATATATATATAACACAAGTGTGTTTTTTAGTCATCCGCTCTGATCTTTATGCTGAACCAATTTTACTAATATTTTTTTTGAACTGAAAGCTGTTCATTTGTAGGTGTGATTGAACTATCTTTTTTTTTTTTTTTTTTAAATATCCCAACTTTTATACTTTAATTTTAAAAGCATTTTATGAAATTTCTCCAAAATGATGAAAATTGGAGCTTTCATTATTGCCGACAAGAGAGAGAAAAAAAATGAGGTATTTTTATCTTTATTCATGCCATTTTCTGATAAAAATTCAAAATTGTTTATAAAAATTGTTGTATAACGCTTAGTGGCGCAAAATCCCATTAGGAGCATATTATATTAGGGGAATAGTAACGGAAAATGACATGCTGCTTTTGAAAACACGCATTTTTCCTCATAAATTTTCTATATTGCTTTTCCTTCCCCATGTGTACTGATACTAAATTTCAGACACTAGGCGAAATGCTTATTTAAGTGAAAATGAAGTCATATTTAAAAGAAAACGATCATTTTCTTAGATAAAACTAAACATTTTAACACAAATTAGTCTAAAAAACATAAATTAAGGAAATTTTTACTCTCCGTAATTGAGATTAGAATCTCAAGTAAAGAGTGTGTCTATCTATATTATAAAGGACAAACATATCTGTGCGTAACGCATACGTCATTTTTCGAATGGCAACACTTTGAAATTTGAAATAAAATTTTGGTTTTGCATTTCTCTACTGCAAATTTTTAAACTTCTAAACATCGCACATTTTAAATTTTTACACCGTCGTATAAGGAAAAAAATGCTCTTTTAAATGCAATTTGTCTGAAAGCTGTATCTCAATTTATTTTTGAGATATTAATTTTTTTGTAGTTTTTATTACAGTTTTTCTTATCGTGGCAACAGAAATACCCCATTTCTATTGAAATTCATTGAAAGTATACGGAAAATCGTCGAAAATAAAGGAGTTACTGTATCTTTTTGTTGCCATTTTCTCATACAAGCTGAAAAAACAATTGAAATTAAAATATGGGCTATGCCAAGAATGTTGTCTGTTATTCCGTGATAATGACGTCATATGCATACTTTTCTATAGATGAAGTTTAAGACTGGAATTTTTCTGGATTCTAAAAGTGGGTTACTTTAGCGGATGCAAATGACGTCATTTTATAAAATGCGTGTATTTTAATTCTTAAACCTGAATTATGTTTTGTAGAAGTGCGTCATTTTCACAGCCCAGCTGCTTTGAAATTCTTCACAGGTGAAAATGCTTCACTTTTGAAAATAATGTAATCGAAATCACACACTGATAAAACGCAATGTTTTACAAAAATTTAGAATGTCTTTTAAAAAGAGAGGTGACATGCAAATAATAGCGATTTATATTACAGAAATTGATGATTCTCGCCTGGATGGATTTGCTTCGCCGAGTTAGACAAGCAAACAATAATTCGTGGTTTAAAGTAGTATCATGTTCCTGAAGTTTTTGTCCAAAATTCTCTTGAATAATAAAATTTTAATGCTATTCTTTAGGACATTCTACTATAATTTTATCAAAATAACATAATGTGCTTAATTTAATTTTTCATAATTTTATATAATTTATATATTTAAAACACAAGTGTGTTTTTTAGTCATCTGCCCTGATCTTTCTGCTAAAACAATTTTACTAATTTTTTTTTTTTTTATTTTTTTTTTTTTTTTTGCAACTGAAAGCTCTTTATTTGTAGATGTGACCGCACTATCTGTTTTTTTTTTGTTTTTTTTTACTTTTATATTTTAATTTTAAAAGCATTTTATGAAATTTCTTCAAAATGTGGTGAAAATTAAATAGTTTTCATTATTGCAGACAAGAGAGAAATAATGAGGTATTTTTATTTTTATTTATGCTATTTTCTGATAAAAATTCAAAATTGTTAATAAAAATTGTTGTATATGGTTTACTGTCGCAAAATCCCATTAGGAGCAGAATATTATATTAGGGGCACAATAACAGAAAATGTCATATTGCTTTTGAAAACACGCATTTTTCCTCATAAATTTTCTACATTGTTTTTCCTTCTGCATGTGTACTGATACTAAGTTTCAGACACTAGGCGAAATGCTTATTTAAGTGAAAATGAAGTCTGATTTAAAAGAAAACTATCATTTTTTAGATAAAACTAAACATTTTTACACAAATGCGTCTAAAAAAATGTAAATTACGGAAATTTTTACTCTCCGGAATTGAGATTAGAATCTCAAGTAAAGAGTGCGTCTGTTCACATAAAAGATGTTGCTGACAATCGTGACTTCAAGTTTTGAGTTAAAATGATTTTGAAATGATCAAACAAAATACAATTTTTTTTAAATGATGAATATGGATATGAGAAGTGTGTATGCAAATTTTGAGAAGGTGAAAATTGTTTGTTTTTTTTCATTCCGGAATACCAAGCATAAGAGCCTCAATTGATAACCACGTCCTAATAACTGATCTTTATTATATTTTACTGATTAAGTAGCTATATTATAAAGAACAAACGTACCTGTGCGTAACGCTGACGTCATTTTGCGAATGTCAACACTTCACGATCAAATTTCGGTCTTGAAATTTTAGCTACTGAAATTTTTTAATCTTCTAACCATCGTATATTTTCAATTTTCATCGGATAGGGAAAAAATTTACTTTCAAATGCAGTTTGTTTAAAAACTGTATCTTAATAGACTGATGTATTATATTTTCTAAAATAATTTTAAGCATGATTTTTTTTAATTTATCTTATCACGTGTCGGTTTCAATACAAAATAATAATAAACATTTTGCACATAAAGCAACAAACATTTTTCAGCATTTGTTTCAGACTATTTTTGCATAACGAAATTAATACTTCCTTTATAAACAAATAAAAGAATAATTTTTAAAAACCCACCAATCTAACATATTTGTGAAAAACAAATTAACGAAATTAATACTTCTTTTATAAACAAATAAAAGAATAATATTGAAAGAACACAAATCTATCGTATTTTTAATCGTACAATTTTAATTTTTAGATCACCAAATAGGACTTTTTTTCACATGGAATTCGTTTGCTAAGGTCATCTCAGTTTACTGATTGTCTATGGTTTTAAAAACAATTTAAATACAATAAAGCATGAAATTATTTTTTAATTTATCTATATCGTGCGGAATTCGATTACGAAAGATTAATCCGTTTGCCCTTAAGACAAAATAAAGAGTTCATCATTTTCTTACGGCTAATATCCATTTTAAAAAAACTTCCCTATGATTGAATAAATAAAATAATATAAATAAAACACAAATTTAACAGACCTGTATAAAATCTGAAATTGTCAGAACATAAAAGGATTCCATAAGTAGCAAAATCTTGGTCAAATAACTCTTAGTATGCGGCTAATAAGAAAATATTGCTTTTGATAAATTTCAAAAATTTATTTGATTGTATAATTCGTATTTTCCATATGAAAAATGCTTTTTTAATGTAAGTGGGCAATCTAAAAAATTTATTGTATATAAAAAATATATTAGTTTTCAATTAAAAAGAATGTTTTCACCTACATTATTTAAGCCGGGAAGCCCGGGTACGATCCCCTAGTCTATATTATAAAGGACAAACATATCTGTGCGTAACGCATACGTCATTTTGCGAATGGCAACACTTTGAAATTTCAAATGAAATTTTGGTTTTTATTTTCTCTACTGCAAATTTTTAAACTTCTATGCATCACACATTTTAACTTTTTACACCGTCGTATAAGGAAAAAAATTCTCTTTTAAATACTATTTGTTTGAAAGCTGTATCTCAATTTCTTTTTGAGATATTAATTTTTTTGTAGTTTTTAATACAAATTTTGTAATTGTGGCAACTGAAGTACTCCATTTATATTGAAAGTAAAGGGAAAATATTCATGGTTTATTATTTTTATTCATTATATCCTTATTGATGCCATTTTCACATTACAAATAAAAGAAATTTTTTTATAATTTTTGAACAGAAAATGATGTCAGACATTAAATAAAACACGCATTCTTCTTCATAAATCAGCTACATTTTAATATTTTTACATTACGCTGATAAATGAGTTTGAGGCGCTCGGCAAAATGATTCATTGAGTAAAAATGATATATTTAAAACAAAACGATCATTTTTTTTTTTTTTTTTTTTTTTTTTTTTGATAAAACTAAATATTTGACCAATACTATAAATGGCGAATACTATGACAACTAAAGTCAAATTTCTGAATTTTTTTTTTTTCGCGGGTAGATTAGAACTTAAGGTTTGTGCGAATGTTCACATGGAAAGTTGTATCGGACAAACGTGACTTTAACTTTGGAAATGCATTCATTAATAATCTATTCTTTTGCGCGTTAAAATACTTTCAAATTGTGAATTTGAGTGGTGAGCATGTAAATTACGAGAATGTGAAAATAACGTACAGTTTAGATTTTATGGGGGAACATTTTATGACGTTACAAAGCGAAATCCTTTTTACTGATTTTTCATCCCGTAAACACAAACATAAGAGCTCCATCGATAACTTCACCATAATTACTCATCTTGATTACGTAATCTAATACAGTTTAATTTTACAATAATTTAAGCAGTTGAAGTTTGTAGAAATAATAATGGTAATTTTGGGTTTAACATATTATTTGTTTTAAGAGTTAGACAACCAATGTAAGATGATTATTTTGTTGTAATTATTTTTGTAGGTTTATTATAATTTCGATCTGACAGTTCCTTTCAAACATTTTAGTACGTCGAATTTCGACGGGTTGCAACTCGTATATATAAAATCCAAACGGAAATTTCGTTCCGAACGCCTAGATTTCGAGTTCTACCGCATGGATTTTTACGGAACGTATACCGTTAGATAGGTATCGTTTCAGGGAAGGTTTTAAGCTATAACACATCATTCTACCTAGATTAGTTATAGAATTATTACGGAAAATTCTGTTATTTTGGACTTTGTTACTTCATATTTCCTTAAATATCTGGGATCCTATTGGTCGTAGAGCTTAGATCTCGCGCCAAAAGTAGCTCCGAAGCACCCAAGCAAACTTTTCCCCGCGATTATTTTGCCGTCTTTCGATTTCCTCTAACTCTATTACGGGCCCGCGTAGGGCCCCTTTAAAATATTTTTCGTAGTAATTTCAGCAATTATCTTAAATTATTGGTTAAGACCGCCACCCTCCCAATTCATGTATCTACGGAAAAGGTTGCATGAAGGAGTTTCTTTCATATACGCTTTCGTTAAGAATAGAGTGCGCTCCCTGGTGGTGGAATGTGGAACTAACATAACGCGATATTGTTAAAATTAGGAAATCTAACAATGCGATCTGTTTTAAACTTTGAGATAGTTCATAACACATAATCTATTATCTATTCTATCTATTATATCCAGGGCTTAAATTCTAACAAAAAAAGTTCCGGAGCCCTAGTATTCTGCGCTACCGGTACAACAACTGTACCGTTCCACCCCCCTCCCCCTTCCCCTGTAATCTGCATATTTATATTTCGTACATTAATTGCAAAATTTAAAGCATTTTTTTTTCTTTAGCAAAATAAAAATTTTAAATATATCTATCAGCATATACTTAGCTGTCAACTATTCCACTTTTTAGTTATCACTTCTTCTGAATAGTAAAAATTTGTGCCTATTTTTTATGTTAATTAATTTCAGAATTCTGCGATTAAATAGGGTAACGATTATGATTAGGAAATGGTGTTAACACAAAAAAGGGATAGTTCGCAGCTATACATTTATAAGAAAAAATGAATGAAATTTACAGAAATGAATATTTATATGCTGAAGAATGGAACAATGTTTTACAATTTCCTGTAAAAGGTGTATATCTTAAACTATAATCATTTCCTTCCGCATAACAATCTTTTGCGTTGAGTCCCTGAAAATCAGATAAAATTAAAAATTTGACAACGTTATCGGAAAGAATCTATGCTTTTATAGAAAAAGGGGAAACACTGCTCGATTGCTTTCTATCAGAATAGCAATACATGGTAATTATATCTACTTACAAAGGAAAGTGGCTTCGTATAGGTGCAGAGAGCCTTAGCGTGGGTACCGTTCATGATACAAAATAAATAGAAAAATCACTAACTTGATTTTTATACTCGTACGCAATAGAGGACAAAAAACCTCGAACAAACAAAACGTCAAGCTGATGCTTGTTGGATAAAACAGAAAATATTCTTTTCAGGTTAGATATCGAAATAATAAAAAGAAAACCCAGCCAATAAAATTATCCTACTGTCACAAAAGAAAATCGAACTGAAAGCAAATTTATTGTTCAGTCTCTTGAGTGGCGCCGTATCAACACGTCGCCGATATAAACTTGAAATAGAAAAACACGATTTCTGTTTCTCCTTCATTCTGATCAAAATAGCATTAAAATGATTTGAAGTGGAATATAATACGTAATTTTAAAAGAGGATTTTTTTTTTCAATACATGAATAAATAAAATTTTAAATGTAATACAGATTGAGCTCCAGTCAGCCTAAGCCTAAAAACTGGTATACAAATTGAGTCTATTTTATCTCCATCTCCTACGTGTGTGACACATTACGTCACATATAAGTGTTTTTGTAAAAAGAATGCAAAAGCTTGGAGATGAGAAGGAAAGGAAAAGGTAATTTCAGCTTCGGTTTTTCAGAAGCCCTATTGCACTGGGCTCCGGAGCCCTGTATTTATGAGCTGCGTGAATTCCGAACAATATTTAAATATTTACTGAAAACAGAGAAGTACCGGAGCCGGGCTCTGGTGGGCTCCGGCGCAAATTAAGCCCTGATTATATCTATTATATATATAAAATCCAAACGAAAATTTCGTTCCGAACGCCTAGATTTCGAATTCTACTGCATGGATTTTGACGGAACTTATACTGTTAGATAGGTATGGTTTCAGGGAAGGTTTTAAGCTATAACACATCGTTCTACGTAGGTTAGTTATAGAATTATGACGGAAAGTTCTGTTATTTTGGGCGAAAGGGTTACCATTATTTTATTGGCGATGAATTTTTTGATAAATGAATTGAAATGGCTGTACATCGCGGAAAAAAAACTGTTACTAATTTTATTTAAAAGGAAAAAAAAGAAAAAAAGAGAGAAAATGAAAAAAAAAATTGACGAGTGGTAATATTGGAAAACGAAAATATCGAATTTAAACATGAAAGAGAATGTTCGTAATGCTTAAAAATTTATTCAATATGAAAGATTGCAGTTTTAAACTATATTTGGCAATTTATCTCTTGCGTCCGGTTAAATAAAATGCATCAGAATATTTTATAAAATAATATCTGAGTGACAATTTTTTTTTGTTTTTGATTTCTTTTAAATTTACTTTTTATTTTTATTTAACTCGACCATCATGTGACATACAGAAGAAACTAGCAGATGTAATTATAAAAATGACGATACTTGTGAGTTACCTATTGTATGTTTTTTGCGATTTCATTTTATCGCCAAACGATTTAATTTTAAGCCAAAAATGCATGAGCGTGCCATCGGTTTGAGCGACGTTCACAATATTGGTTATTTCTCAATAAACGACAGCATTTTCTGGAAATACCCAATTCTACTTATATATATATATATAATTCAAATGGAAATTTCATTCCCGCTGCTTATAACTCGAGTTCTGCTGAACGTACACTGTTAGATAGGTAATTATTCGGGGAATTTTTTAGTACATAACACGTCGTTCTACGTTTCTTGGTATTGAATTATGGTTTAAAGATCTTTAATGAGATGAACCTGATAATGGAAAATTAGCCTCTTTAAATGATTCTGCCCAATGTATTTCGATGGAACTTGGACTGTTAATTAGATAATTTTCCAGGGGCGTTTTCAGTATAAAACATGCCCTTCTATATTGTTCAGCCATACCGTTTTGGGGGAAATTCTGTAGTCTGGTGTACGCAATTATCACAATAGCCTTTTTAAAAATTAAAATAAATGGTTTTTGATAGAATTTGCATTATAAGTTTGACAATTTTTCAGAGATAGTTTTAGTATATAATATATTGTTCGACACTGTTTAGTCATAGAGCAATGGGTTAAATTCTGTAATTTTCCAATATAGCTGCGAGTTGGAAAAAAAATAGGCTTGGCGAGACAAGGAAAATTTTCATCCATATTTTCTGTTTAGTAATTAGATAATTTATTTACTGTAAAGAATACATTTATCTCTTTTTTATATAAAAACAGAAGTAAATTGTATATAAATAACAAAAATATTAATATTCATAAATAAAAATTTATATAGGAATATATATATGAATACATATTTTAAAAAGCTTAAAGTTCATTTTATTTGTTTTTATAGCTGTTCATATCATTTGGCCACAAATCTCACTTTCTTAAGCCCGAATTGCGCCAAGCTTTTTAACATCTAACAGTACCCATTGATCTTAAAATCAGGAAAATTGGAAAGTAGATGTAGTTTGTAAAGTATGCATAAATTAAGGAGATAAATTACGTTATCGAATCCATAGACAATTGGCATATTTGGTACCGATAAGTTACATAATTGAGTCTACTGACAATTGGCGTATGTTACCTGGCGTGGTTTGGCGCATAATTAACTTAGGAAAAGGTTTAAACTGATTCTGTGTTTTTAAAACGGAGCTATTCTATAACCGAAATAACACAGAATTGGCGTGATTTGAAAGAAAACTTTTTGGCGACCTTTTCCTATTTTTACGTTATACCAACACCATACCAAATTGTATGTTATTGCTCCATTTATTTCAATCCTAAATGTGCAAAATGTTTTGGTAATTTACAGTATAGGGATCTTGGCGAAACAGAGAAAATAGCCTTGGCGGAGAGAAAATTTGGAAACATATTTTCTGGCAACCTATTCACTGTTTCATTTCATATAAACAAGCATTTTTTTCTGTTTATACAATTTATTTAACATAAAGATGCAATTTATCTAATTTTAATTAGAAACAGAAAAAATTTGTATATAAAAAACATTTATAATATACATATATAAACAAACAAAAAATTTCATCAAGTTTGTTTTCTTAACTGTTTATATCAATTGGCAATAAATCTCACTTTCTGATGCCCGAATAGCGCCAAGCTTTTAAAAAACGCCAAGGCGCCTGTAGTGGAAAAGAAAAGTACCAAATTTTATTGCAAACGATGCCAAATTTTGGGGCTTGACATTTATTGCACGCGAATTTCTTTTGGCATTAATTAGTATTTATTCGTAACACTGCAAAAAATTGAAATTTACTATTTTTTGAAGGTGGAAGTATTTTTTATTATCAAGTAAAATTAAGTTATAACTTCATTTTTCGCTGAATAAAACATGGAAATGTTTACTGCAGTGCCAAGAGACACTTAAAATGTCATGCGCGTAGTTGGCGATTTTGAAAAAAAAAATATTTTATAATATCGGAACCCACAGCAAATTGGCTCATTTTAACGACAATGTTTTGGTACAAAATGAAATACATTTGTTGTAGACATAATAGTAAATCTCAATACTCGCCGATTGAAAAGTCTTTAAAATTATTCAGCAGAAACAACGAGAAATAACTTGCAGTTTCATAAATTTTAATAATCAATATTCTTATCTATCTATCTACTTCTGCTTCTACTATATATACTAGAGTAAAATGGAAATGGGAAATTCGTCCCGGTTGCATATAACTTGAGCTCACCTGAATGGATTTTGATCATAATGATAGTTAGATAATTTTCCAGGGAAGATTTTAGTATATAAAATATCGTTCTACGTTGCTTATACATACAATCATGTTTTAAAGTTATATAATCAGACGAACCCGATCATGAAAGATTAACCTTTTTAAAAGATTCAGCCGAATTGATTACGATTGAATTTTCACTGTTAGTTAAATAATTTTTCAGGCAGAGTTTTAGTATATACTATACCCTTCTGCATTGCTTAATAATAGAGGTGTGGTGGAAAGTTCTATAATCAGTTGAACCCGATTATGAAAGTTTAACATTTTTTAAAGTTCTACAGAACGGATTTTGATAGGAATTTCATTTTAGTTAGATATCTATTCAGAGATGGTTTTAGTATTTTGCATATTGTTCTACATTGCTTAGTCATAAAGTAATTGCGGAAAGTTCCATAATCATATGAAACCGATTATGAAAGATTAGACTTTTCAAAAAGTTCTAGATGGCGGATATTGATAATACTTTCTTTGTTGATAAAACAATGTTTGCGGAGGTTTTAGTTTATTGCGTATCATTCTACGTTGCTTAGTTACAGAATTATGGGGGAAAGTTCTATAATCAGATGGACCCCTTATGAAAGATCAACCTTTAAAAAAAGTTTTACTGGATGGATTTTGTCCGTTTGTTTGTTTGCATTATTACAAGTAGTTATATAATTTTTCAGTGTTTGTTTTATTGTATTGCGTATTGTACTATCTTTCTTTACCAATCCTACTGTTATTGATCAACTAAAAGGGTTAAGACCTTAATAGCTGAAAATTTGTCTACACATTAGAAAATATAATAGCACATTGGCGTTGTTATCGTTTTCAGCAGTGCGAAAGGACATTCCAGGTAAGGTTCCATATTGCTTTAAATCACAATGTCAAATTCAAAGATACATTTTGTTTAATTCAAGGCTCATTTGGATAAGCAGACCAGCGTAGCGGGCATAGCCTGCTAGTATTTTACTATAAATAATAAACTTACCCAAAGCATAAAGGGTCTGGTGACTTCTGAAATATAAGTATCATATTAGTAATTTAAAAAATCATAAATTAATGTCTTTTTAAAGAATTCTACTCGCTAGCAAAGCAACGCAAGAATGCAAGAAGTAATTGCTTACCGTTGCCAATTTCTTGTAATAAAAGCAACAGTAAAGTGTTCTAATTTTTTATTTAACGTTTTAAAAAATATATTTCCTAATATATTATTCCTATTAATATAATTCCTAAATATATTCCTATAATCTAAATTCTTTGAAATTTTCCTGAGTAATAAATATAATGTTTCCGAATCATGTATATAACTTTCGAGGTAAAATATTGATATTAAGTTGAAAAAACAGTAAGTCTTGAAACATCAAACACTCCCATGTCATTGCTACTCCGGTATATGTAATTACTTCTGAGAAAACTTTATACATCCAACCAACCGAAAGCTAGCGGATAGAAAAAGCCGAGAAAAAAGCGTAATTTTGATGAGAGTAATTTGAAATTGTAAATTAATTACTCAGCTAATTATAAGAACTTTAAAATTATGAGGGTCGGGTACATTAGGAGAGGCCTTGGATTATCTTCACAAAACATTTGAGCCTCGTACGTGCCGTAGATTTTGCTAGCCATAACGCACACACACACAGAGTGATTTGTTCTTTTATTAGTATAGATTACATTTTTTAAAGTTGCCCCCCACCAAAAAATTCAAATTTTGATGGAGCTACGATTTTAAAAATTCACGCTTAAAACCCTGGAATATATTTACATATACATCAAAAATTGCAATAATAACATTTGTTACTTAAACAGTTATAAAGCCAGTGTATTAATTTTCGGATCCCATATAAATTACATTGTTGCCATAACGACTCTCTGTGCAAGGCTATATTGCTTTGGCAAATTTTCAGCAACTGTTTGTTATAAAATAGAAGTCATATATACCGTCCGAAAGGAAATTTTCTGACGAACAAAAGATATGCGACACGTTTCCAGCTACATGCAACAAATTCCAAGTTATTTAGCAAAATGTTTTGGAATTTTTTTTTTTAAGTTAAAAATATTTGTGGTATTATGAACTTAAACAATGATGTCAAATATACCGTTGGAAAGCGCGTTTTCTGCGAATTAATAATCACTAAAAATGTAAGTTAATATCAAAATATTAACCCGAGTTCAATAGAGAAATGTAGAAGCGCTTCACAAGACTTTGGCGGCCATACTGATTATGTCATCATCGCCGCAAGAGGGCAAGGAAAATTTGTGTCCCGGGCTTTTTAGACTCATCTATCCATATACTATTTGAATCCGAAGTGGAGCATTGGTTGCCAGATGTGAAGGTTTTTTTAGCTATCTCACCCCACTATTAGGAAAGAATTGATTTATATGATTTTTTTTTTTTTTTTTTTTAATCAGAAATTCAAAGAAACACAGAAAAGTTACATCCCTGATTAAGAAATAATTCAAAAATTAAATTAAGGACTTTTTGCAGATTCTGGCTAAAAATAAGTACTTTTAAGAACAAAAAATTACTTTTGAAAAATTTAAGGATTTTCAAGGACCATACAAACCCTGTAGTAAAATGTACCACATTTTAGTAATTTTTATTAATTTTATCATTATTTTTTTCTTTGCAAATTTATTTTTTCTTTATGAATTCATATCTTTGAGAATTTAAATTTTGATAAGTTTATATTTTTCTTACAATTGTGATTGATGTGATACTCATGAATTATCATTATATTATATTTTGTTATTATTAATGGGGAATTCATATATAATAAAATTTACTGTTATAGAAACTGGGATGTAAGGTAGAAGGCCAGTAATGGATACCCTTCAATACTTTTGGTTTATAAAAAAAAAAAACAATAAAAGATTTAGCTTTTATTATTTTCTCTTCATAATTTCCCCTTGCATGTTTTACAATATGGTTTATTGTCGACACTCTTAATGAAACCAGTCAAGAAGCAGAAAATAATGTGTCAAAGTTTCCCTGTTTTTGAGTGAAAATCTTAATGAGCACGCTAAGAGCTGTCTTCATTTAATAAATTTATATATTCTTTATTTTCTTGCAAAATTTACATGTTTTTGTTTTGGTAGTAATAACTTTTAGTTGTATAAACTAATGGTTATTTACAAAATTTCATTTTTTTTAAAGATTTTAAAACTTGTGACAATTACTGGAATCCTCAGTTAGTTAATTTCCAGCAATGGACATCCTGTCCCCCATGTAGACGTTGCTACAAATGTAATTTCAGTAATGTTCATAAAATATTTTGACTTTTAACTGAAAACCCAAGTAATCAAATTTAATTTTTAAATTTCACCAGGGTATGCTGATTTAAATCAGTTTGATTTTAATCGCTATTAAATCATGCTTTTAATCGCTTGATTTAAAAAAGATCATTGATTAAAATCACTCAATTACATTTTTAAAATTTTTTCATTAACAATTTTTAACTATTCTCTAAATCAAAATAATCTTGAAAAGAGTACATGTTACTTAAACAGAACAATTCCAAAGGAAGTATTCCACAAATAAATGCAGTTGTAAAAGCAAGGAACTTTTGTGCAATTCAAAGTGTCATGAAAGTTTAAGCTGTTGCAATAAATAAGATTTCAATCACATGATTAAGTAAGTTTTTTTATTGGTATTATTTACTTTTCTCATTTAGACTGTTTGTTTTAAGTAGTACCTACTGTTTGTTTTAAGTTCAACAGTTTATTTATATGTGCTATTACTTAATCTTTCTCCTATTTTAACATATATATCGTAATGTGTTTTAATAATAAAGTATGATTTATAGAAGAATAGTCCACTACGGTATAAATGCCAAGTTCTTTATTGGTTAAACGTAAAACTAAAATTTTAATGCTTAACATTTATCCAAGTACAACTGTTATCATTATTAAGAAGGCAAGTAATATCGAGAATCCCTTCTTCTTCTCACGCTAGAATCTAAAGCTGCATGTCAAAAAAAAAAAAAAAAAAAAAAAAAAAAAAAAAAAAAAAAAAAAAATCCCGTGCTGCCTTTAAGGCTCCTGTCCCTGCCGGCGAAGACACTCACGAGTTAGTGCTAATCCTATGGGGAGGGAGTTTTCTAATATCTCGTTTGCATTTCGACATTTTTAAATAATTTTTTTTGCGTTGGATAGCCGAGATACGTATTTACATCGCACTCTTTTTACTTTTTCGATTTTGGTCGCAGATATTTTTTATAAAGTTACTTTCAAAACCGGTTATGAAAATGAAAGTGTCATTCTAAAAAATATCTGCAACCAAAATCGAAAAAGTAAAAAAATGTGCGATTTAGAGACGGGTCTCGGCTATCCAATGCAAGAAAAGTTATTTAAAAATGTCGAAATGCAGACGAGATATTAGAAAAATCCCTCCCCAGGATTAGCATTAGCTCGTGAGTGCCTTCGCTGGCAGGGACAAGAGCCTTAATATCTAACACAGCATTTAAATCCTCCGCGGTTAGTCTAACACCGGCTAGTCCAGTAGAAATAGCATTTTGCCTTGCAAAAATTCGGGTAATTCTGATTTTCGGGTATTATGTATAGGTTGACCATCTAATGAAAAAAACAAGTTTTCGACCTTCTAGACCTTTTTGCGTTTTTTACTATATCGAAAAAAAAAACCAAAAATTTTCGGCACTTTTTTTTATTTTTCTTGTTTAACTCGATTTCAGTGCATTTTACAGAAAAAAATATAATTACAATTTTGTAGAGGACAAAATTTTCTACAACATGCACTATTCATGTTTGTAAATTGACCAAATAGGAGGCGAGATACGGAGCCTGGAAAATGGGGTACAATTTGCAAAAAGTGAAAAAAAAAACAAATGAATTAGTTTTTCCTTAATAACCCATTTTTATATTTTATTTTTCCCTTTTACGGACAAAACTGTCGTAACAAACTTTATAAAGTATGAAATATCCTACAAGTTTCATTCATTAGAACATTAATTATCTCTAACGGACACTAAAATCAGAACAATATGATTTATGGTTAAAACAGGAAAATACCGCCTGGCAAGTCACTAATTTAAAAACGATCTTTAATTTTTGATACTGAATAAACGAAGCAATTAATTGATTATAGTATATAAAATAAAAAGTAATTGGAGAATAGTTGGGGGGGGGGGGTGAAGTTAAGCGAAAAACCTAGTCGGTAGATATGGGCGCCGCCCAGAGTTTGAGCTAAGAATCGGAAGTCGAAAGTAAAGTTAAGGGCTGGGAACAATATGAAAAATACTGCAAAGATAAATAAAACATAATTTAAAAATTTAAAAAAGGTAAAAGGATTACACAGGGCCGAAACTAGAGGTGGGACGGCATATGCTTAATTCGCCAGAACGGAAGGCAAAGAGGGTGCAAAATGAAGATTTGGTTTGCCGTATTTATATTAATTTGTAACACAATTTTTTGTTAGTTAGTCAAAGTTTACATTAATGGTAAATCTATCTCACATTGAGAATATTATTTCCAACATAAAGAGGACCAACAATTATGCTTATGCATACTAAGACGGAAACCTTTATAAAGCGGAATTATTTTCGGGGTTTTTTTTATTCAACTTTAAATTTTAAAATAAAGCAATGAATATTATAAACTTATAAAATTCTGTATGCAAACTCACTTTCCATAGGGTGAGAAAGTGTGTGTGTAGGGGGGGGGGGGGGAGGGAAGGGGCAAAATCCATGTTTGTTCTAGAATGAAAAAAAGAATTGTTTCGGCCTAGAAGTATCGAATAAGAATAACTGTTAAAAATGAGTTCGGAAAGCCCAAAATGTATGATTATATACTTTAAAAGTAATAACGGAAGAAACGTTGTCAATTAATCAAATATATGAATATTATTACCGTAATTTCCCCGTATAAGCCACGGATCAGATAACTCTGTTTTCTACCAGAATTTTTTTTTTAAATACATTGTGACTTATTTCTGCTTAGCATTTATTTGACTTCTTTTTTTTTAAAAACAATTTCTGGTTTGAAACATTCTTAACATAACCGCGGCTTATACGCAGAAAATTACAGTAAAAAACACTTTTCTAAGAGAGACATTATGTCGGTAAAGAAAAACAAAGCACTGTTTTCGTCATTTTTTTTATTAATAATTTTTGTAGTTTACATTTAATTTATTAATTACTACATTTAATTAATAGTAATATTTTAAATTTTTGTTGAGGATAAAATTCTCTACAACATGCACTATTTATGTTTGTAATTTGGTCAAATAGGAGGCCAGATACGGAGCCGGGAAAATAGGGTAAAATGTGCAAAAATTACAAAAATCCACAAATGACGGTATTTTTTGCTTTATAGCTCACTTTTAGTTCATTTCAGAATCAAAACAGTCATAATGAACTTTTTAGAGCATGAAGTAGACTATCGTTTCCTTTATTAGATAATTATTTTTTGTAATAGACTTTGAAAATCACAGCAACGAGATTTTGTTTAAAAACAGAAAAATACTGCCTGGTAATTTAGTAATTTAAAAAAAAAAGCTTTTTTTTTTTTTTATAATGAAACACGAATTAATTAATTATATCATGTACAAGATGCCAATCGACAAATATATAGTAAGTATAGTCACTTTATATATAGTTTTCCTTTTTCTGTTGTTTGGCCTCAGTAGCCCGTCTCTTGTACTTGACTCAATTGTTTGTTCAAAGTATCAAAGTCCTCAATGTCCAGTATAACATCAGGAGCGTTGCCACATAGTATAATAATATTCATATACTTGATTAATTGTCAATATTTCTTCCACTATTATTTTTAACGTATAGAATTATGCATTTCGGTCTTTCCGAATTCATTTTTAACAGTTATTCTTATTCGATACTTCCAGGCCGAAACTAACTTTTTTTTTTTTTTTCTCGGGCAAACATGGATTTTGCCCCTCTTCCCCTCCTACGCAAAATGAATTTACATACAGAATTTTATAAGTTTATAATATATATTGCTTTATTTTAAAATTTAAAATTGAATTAAAAAAACTCGAAAATAATTCCGCTTTATACAGGTTTTCTTCTTAGTATGCATAAGCATAATTGTTGGTCCTCTTTATGTTGGGAATAATATTCTCAATGTGAGATAGATTTACCATTAATGTAAATTTTGACTAAATAACAAAAATTTGTGTGACAAATTAATACAAATACGACAAACCAAATCTTCATTTTGCGCCCTCTTTGCCTTCCATTCTGGCATATGCCCTCCCCCCTCTAGTTTCGACGCTGTATAATCCTTTCCCTTTTCAAATTTCTAAATTATATTTTATTTATCTTTGCAGTATTTTTTTTAAATTCCCAGCACTTAATTTTACTTTCGGCTTCCGATTCTTAACCCAAACTCTGGGCGGCACCTATATCTACCAACTAGATTTTTCTGTTAACTTCCCCCCGTCCACTCCAACTATTCTCCAATTACTTTTTATTCTACATACTATAATCAATTAATTGCTTCGTTTATTCAGTATCAAAAATTAAAGATTGATTTTAAATTAGTGACTTGCCAGGCGGTATTTTCCTGTTTTAACCATAAATCGTGTTGTTCTGATTTTAGAATCTGTTAGAGATAATTAATGTTCTAATGAATGAAACTTGTAGGATATTTCATACTTTACAAAGTTTATTACGACACTTTTGTCCCTAAAACGGAAAAATAAAAAATAAAAATGTGTTATTAACGAAAAACTAACGTCATTTGTTGTTGGTTTTTTTTGTTTGTTTTTTTTTTCCCCCACTTTTTGCAAATTGTACCCCATTTCCCGGCTCCGTATCTCGCCTCCTATTTAGTCAATTTACAAACATGAATAGTGCATGTTGTAGAGAATTTTGTCCTCTAGAAAATTGTAATTATAATGTTTTCTGTAAAATGCACTGAAATCGAGTTAATCAAGAAAAATCGAAAAAAGGGCTGAAAATTTTTGGTTTTTTCGATATACTAAAAAACGCACGTCTAGAAGGTCGAGAGCTTGGTTTTTTCATTAGAGGGTCAACCTATACATAATACCCGAAAATCAGAGTTACTCGAATTTTTGCAAGGCAAGACCCTTTTTTAAGCTATTTCTACTGGACTAGACACTGTACCCCATGTGAAAACTCCTCTACACAGTGCATAACCCCTCTAGTCACCGTGATTGGTCACTCCTGTCAGCAAGAGGGGCGAAAAAGTTACGTCACCTTTGTGACGTTTTATCACGCCTGAAATACGGAAATAAAATGCAACTCTCCGACATATTCAACATTCACCATTAGTGCATTATGAATGTCGACATTTGCCGGTGTAAGTGAGAAATAAGGATAATTAGCAAATATTTCGGACATGCACCTAGCGACTGTGTGAATGTTGATATTCACCGGTGAAAGTCAACATTCTCCAGATTTCGGTCTTTCACGGTATATTAATTATTACTGAATTTATTTTATTTTATAGCATATAGCTATATGCTATATATTATCAATGTTCTAGCATTATTTAAACTCTTAGTTTAGTTTAAATAAGTTAGCTAATAGAATATATTGTATGCTTTTAAATTTTATTAACAATAGTTTTAAATACATTGTGTGATTTATATTAGGTTTATAATTCTCTATATATAAGGATTTGTTTGGTTATGCTGTTTAAACAGTTATTTACATTCAAAAGCTTACAAATTTTTATCTTGCGATAGATGTTTAATATAATTAATAATAGATGGGAGCACCAAATTTGTCTCTTTCAGATTGCTCTAATTTTTAATTTTTCTAGCTCCATTTCAGTTATAATTTATACACCAGGGTGTATTTTTAGCTAAATTTTGACGATATTGTTAAACTGTTATCTATTAATTTAATAGTGCATTTTAAATAATGTAATTAATATCTATTTATTTTATATTAGATTAAATTTGTTTTACAAGGTATTTCAAATTTTATTTCAAAATGTATTAACTGCATCCTTTGGTATCATTTACTGTGATTTCTTAACTGTTTTATTCACCTTAATCTTTTTGATATACTGGTAGACATGTGCACATGGATTTTTGTAAAATACTGAAATATTAATCGGTATGGTGCTTATTATTTATATTTTATATCCTATAAATATTTAAATACGTTTTATTGATGCTTCCATTTCATATTATTTGTTTCCATTCTGCTTTCATTTTTAATCAATTCACTTGATTTTAGTGGTTGTTCGGGCACAGGGGAAAATTAATTTTAGCTTTAGCTTATTTTTCCCACAGAAAACAACCATTTTGCTTATATCATTGAATTCTGTGCCCTTGATAACGTAATTCAATGTATAAGCTTTTCAATTTTTGTCGGTGTCCACTTTTTTCTTTTTTCTTCCATAATAATTCTTATAATATTTTTTTTTTTTTAATACTTACAGCTTTAATTCATAATAATTGAAGGTGGTAGGTTATGTTTAATTAATGGTAATATATATATATATATATATATATATATCAACATTTGAGTTGGTTCCGGCAACGGAGAGTGGTTCCGGTGTCTGGGGGTCATGATCGGTGAAAATATACCAAAATTTTTCGGAATCGTTTACGGCTGCAATAGGTAGCTTTTTGTAATGAAAGCTACCTAAAAGTCATACGAACAAGGTAATCTGCGTATGACTAGGTTTGACAAGCCGAAAATATGTTTAAGTATGTAAATTATTATTAAAAAGCTGTGATGCTATACCATTTTCGCAAAACGCCAACAATTGGCCAGCATCAAGACGCGAAATAAAGTAGCCACCGGTAAAAATTCCGAGTAAAATAAATGTGAGATTTTATCATCGACCGTTTCAATAAAATAGGTATGACAGACTTTTCTGACAGAATAAAGTTTGTCACACCAAGTTTTTCTAAAAGAGCACAAAATTTTCTTTAAAATGCTCTAAGAGGGATCAATATCCACGATGACGATAAAACATTATAGCTTTTTAATAATAATTTATTACATATTTTCGGCTTGTAAAAACTAGTCATACATATCATTTTTTGTTCGTATGAATTTCTACTGTCGATTTACATAAAATCTTTTCACGATCATGGTGCTTTTGATGTCACCGGCTCTCGAACTATACCTGTTACCGAGTTGTTTACAACAATTTTCTATAATACAGGATTTTTCAGTTTAATCTTTACAAACTTTTGGAGGTGGTTAAGAACGCTAGAACAAATAATTTTTTCATGAGAAACAACGATCGCAATCTACTTATTCAGTCAAAATTATAAGGTGTTTCACTTCAATCTCATCGCGGAATTTTTGCTATAGCTTCATCAAGAAGGAAAATACTTTAATGGTATTTACAACGGAATTAACTTTTCGTGTGCAAAATGCGATGAAACCGGGAAAAATGCTCGCACAGCACAGTATTCGGCCGGTGGACCGTATGTAATCAACTGTATTATAAAAAGTGGAGATCATCTAATTTAGCACTGATTGGATGAGGATGGTGGCTATTTTAATCACATCTCGTGATATTGTCTCATTTAAGGTGGTGGAAGAAGCCACATCTAATGAGTGCGAAATTATACGATATAGAAATTATATATTTTTTAACTGAACTTTGAAAAAGAACATAGCTTGACTAAATATCTGTCTTTATAAACAATCCTATTTTTTTCTGCATTAACATGTTGTCCAGCCTGTTTTAAAAATTTATTTGATGAAGAAGTAGAAAGTGTTTATATACAGAAATCCCACGAACATTTTAGAATCCTGTATCTCTTCTTATAATAAACTTACAAAGTTATTTTTGATCTGAAATTAAAGTACTCGGTTATAAAGTTCTTCTACTTTTCATTTTAAACTGCAATGTTTGGTTCCTTTGATATTTGATATTTTAATCTAGAATGTTTGACGGAATTATTACGAAGAAGTTCGTTGGAGTATAATAAGCAGTAAACGGTCTGTCTGATACGTGCTTTTTAGCGTTTGTTAGTTTGGCAGACGTTTTTAAAAGTTTTTTCTTTTTCAGTTTGTCAGTGCAGCATGACAACCATGCTGCTTTATTAAACAGTCTTCAGAGGGTAATATATCACTGACCTAACAAATGAAGACCATAAATTTTATAACAATAATGAAATCTTATTTAAATTGATTTTTCTCAAAATCGACATTTTTGTACTTGCACGCACGACAACTCCAAATGTATTAAAGGTGATGATTCGAAACTTTTATCTATCTTTACTACATCATTTTTCAAACTGAACTAAAATCTAAGAAATTTACAAAAATTATTGAATGTATGGGCATTCGAGTTACAAAACTTATCAAAATTTTCATATTTTTATTTTGAAAATCAAAAAAACTTTAGAATTGTTTTGTTTATTTATTAGATTTTAGTCCATTTTATTTTTGTAATACTCTTAAACTTATCTTAAAAGTTTCAAAGTTCTAGAGGGTATAGATATTTTTAATCATGCACGCAAGCTATATACATTATCATAAATTTTAAAAAGCATACATTAAGGAATAATTATTATCAATTAATTATACAATGTTTAATGCAAATTATATATTATATTGCATGAAGAACATATTATAGTATTAACAAAACAAAAAAAACTGAGATGATTAGTACAAAAATGAGTGCATGGGGCCACTTTAAATATCTGTCTCCGAAATCAAATTTTTCATTTGTTTAAAGGGTCGTATGTCCCTTCAAAACAATGTGTTTACTGAAAATAAGCAATTAGTTAAATTAATAATATTATGCTTAGTTTGATAGTTTAATTAAACAAACACTACTAAGCTTAAGTAAAAATTTATATACACTTTAAAATTACAACATTTGCGGAGCATACATATCGCTCCTATCTATTCTAGACTGCATAGCAGAAATGATAAAAATATTACTTTATAAACTAGCCGGATGTGCCAATCACAAAACTTTCTTCTGTCTCATACATGTTAATACTTCAAAATTCGCTATCACAGTGCCAAAATTAAATGGCAACCTACACCCATCAATCATGGGGATTCTAAAGGTATGAAATTCCCTGAAATTCTTGAGATATGACGACTATCGCTAAAATGGTGTACAGCATAGCATCACCACATATTGGGGGATTGCAATGGACACCAAACAGCAACAACTTGTGTCAACGTCTAACGGAATCCTGTTAAATGAAAATTCGTGCATTAGTTCTTGAGATAGAGCTATTGCAGAAATCGTGAAAATTGCAGCATAAGAGCGCCACCTGTTGCACAATTTACAACAAAACGTAAACAACACTAATTCTTATCAAGGACTAGAAGGGACTAGAATCACCCAACTCAGGCACCCACCAAAATCTGGCATAGGTGTTTAACCCTGGGTGGAAAATCCCCTCTACCATCCAACTCAGCCCAGCCAAGGCAACGCAGCTCAGAAAATCAACGGACAATTATTAAACTACTAAAAAGAAATGAACAAAAAATATAAAATAAGGGCCCTGACACTTATAACCAAATACAAAAAATATACAGAAATTAAAGCCATTTACAACTTGTAACATATGTCTGTACTTAAAATAATAGGGCAGACAAGATTTATAGACAATTTTTGACAAGCTTTACAATTGCCTGCTTAAAGAACCTAAAAACACAAACTTAAAGTAATTAAACAAACAAAAAGCCTTAATCTGCTAAATGAACACTGTCAGACTTGACAGAAGACATAATGGATATTCATGAAAGTTCTTTGTAAGTTCAGAAGAGTTCAAAAAATATACTTAATGAAAGAATAGTTCTTATTGAGATAATTATAAATAACTTTCAATTTTTTGCAGTTCGACTAAGTTATGAGCACATTTCGCATATTCCATTCCTTGGTTCTATTCTGGATATAACACAAATGAGTCCCTCGAGATTAGGCAACTTTGAAAAATATAATGACCAGGATCCCCACGCTTTCCGCAGTCACAGTTATCATTTGCACGCTTCCCAATTTTGTGTAGATACGACGGGAATGCACCATGTCCTGTTATAAAATAGATCACAACCTGGGAATCACAGAGGAAATCTAAGTTTACTTCTGGAATGACACTGTAAGTATCTCTGCCTTTACTGGAGTATGACCAGCGCCTTTGCCAGTCATTTACATTCTTGACGCGATAATGGTATTTAATCATACTTATTGGTATGGGAAGTTTCACCTCTTCATCAAAAAGATTATCAACTATAGCGGACTTGGCAAATTCGTCGGCCCGCTCGTTCCCAGCGATACCCACATGAGCCTTGATCCAGCCCAAATTGACCGTTTTGTTTCACATGGTTCGTAACGTCGTAAAGATTTCATATAGCAGGTCATTCGTCGGAAAAAGACGAATCAGAGCAGAAACTGACGACATACTGTCTGTGTATAAAAACAGTTGACCATATCCTGATCTACTAAACCAACGAATGGCTTCTAATATCGTTCAAATAAGTTCTAATAAGATCAGCTTGATACATTGTGTTATAACTCATAAGTCTTATTCTTTTATTATAGATCTCTTTTTCTTTCATATAAATTACAAAGACTGAAGCTACCTTCTTACTGAAGTAATAAAATTGATATTGTGACCCTCATAGAAATTAGGATAATCAAATGTGTGTATTTTTCTCGTTATATCAGAGAAGTGAACAGTTCTACTGTCTATCTCTACTGTTCCCTCACCATGCAATATGCTATAGAGCTGACTTGAGTTTGACAATTCTATATCAATGGGTAACACTCCAGACAAAATACACAAAGCTTCAGTTGATGTGGAGCGATATCTTCTAATAACCGATAACAGACAAATCCTTTGGCAAGAGGAAAGTGTTCTTAGGCCATGACTATTTAGATCCGAATACCAAGATCCATGTCCATATGAGATTTGCTTCTTCAACACAGTTGAATACCAAGTCTTTAGTAAGCTCGTTGGAACACCTACATCTCTGACCCTAACCTTCCTCAGATTGCATGTAAATGAGATTAACCTTCCACGAATCATATCCAAATGGTCCAGCCAATTAAATGAACTATCAAGAAGGAAACCCAGATAGAAAATATTGTCTTTTACAGGAATTGATCTTCCTCTATGTTTAAAAAGATGGCGTCTTTTCTTCATTGTATTTCTGTCAAACATCATCGATGTTGTTTTAGCCACGTTAAGATGCAAATTATATTCCGTGCAAATATCTGAAAAAGCTTCAACAGATCTATTGACTTTGTTTTCAAGGGCCACCCTAGTATTTGCTCCTTCCACCACCAGCGAATCATCTGCATAAGAAATTAATTCGATGTGATGATCTCTACTTCTTTTAATTAATTTATCGGCGACTATTGACTATATTAAAGGCCCAAGACAGGATCCCTGAGGGCATCCAATAAATATTCTAAACCAATGTATACTATTGGTAAATTAAAAACCAATTAGTCTTGCTGTAATATAGTTTTTAAAAACATGTTTAAGATACTCAAATAGTGGAAGATTGTCTATTATATCAGCTACCACATTCCAATCAAGAACGTCAAAAGCCCCAGCTATATCAAATGATATGGCTGCACAGTACTTGAAGTCTATCAATGTATGTTTGACTTTCTGTTTTAACGCCATAAGAGCCGTCAAGGTACTTTTACCCTCTCTGAAGCCATGCTGCTGCTCATCCAAATAAGATGCAGATTCTAACATACTTATTATTCTGACCTTTTACATTCTCTCGTATATTTTAGCTATGATTGGGAGCAGAGTAATTGGTCTATAAGATTTATGGTGATTTTCTGGTCGATTTCTCTGTCTAAAGAAGATCACAACACCTTTTTTTCCATATTGTCGGAAATGGGCGAATCTGAAGCAAGTATTGTACATAAGCAACATTAATGCCGTAAACTTTTTACACAAGTTTTTAATTACGATTGCATCGATTTCGTCGAAGCCAGGTGCCTTGTTATTGTGCTGCTGAGATACCGCATGAAAGAATTCTTTTCTGGTAAATTCATAATAGTCATGATCTTTTTTAAAATCCAAAGAACTAACAAAAGAGTGTGGCGTCCGTGGAATCTCGTCGATCCTAAAATGCTCAGCCATCAATGTATGGGCAGTGTCGTCATAAGAATCGAATACACTAGAATTTTCCAAGGTGGAGAATGCCATATCTTCAAACTTGAATTTTTTGCCCGAGACATATTTAAACACATTTCCGTAGGCCTGATTAGTACGACTACAAAAATCTAGCCAACCTTTACGTTTTGCCTTTCTAATTGCTCGCTTATATTCAAGTCGATACTTTATATATGTTTCCTTATACACATCATTTTCCAGATTATTTGTGTGTCTCTTATATGAAGCTGCCACCTTATTTCTCATTATTTTAAGGTCTGAAGTATACCATGAAACAGTTGGCCTATTATACACTTATTCTAAAGACCTTATTCATACAATACTGTAAATAATCATGAAAAGCATCCATCCAATCCTCAAGCATTGACTGATTACTGACTCTCACCAATGATGAATAAATTGCATCATACTTTTCAGCAAACACCTTATTAAATTTATTCATGGATTTATTCTTCGTTTTAAAACGGTCAAAAGATTTGAATACAGGATTTAAACATAATTCAAAAATGATATAACGATGATCCGAAAATGAAAAATTTTTGTCTTCAACTCTCCAATTCTTCCGAAAAGGCATCATGATAACGTCAAGCAGTGTTAAGTCCGGTCTACCCTTAAGATCACCTTGGACGAAAGAATAAGCAGCACTAGAGTCATTTACTATTCTTAAATCTGTGGTCATAAGATGTTCTGCAAATACTTCTGTACGATCGTTTTCTCTTGTATAGCCCAGTGACTTAAGCGGGACACTGAAATCACTGCCAATAACGATGCGAGAGACATATAATAAGGAATCCAGGGCGACAAGTCGTCATCCAGATTGCCCGAAGGAGGAGCATAAACTGAGCCTATGATCAAAGGACCATCTTCTAGAGTCACTGTTATAAAAACTGAGTTACTTAACACAATACCTTTCACAATTGCAAACGCCTTCTCTGTACAAAGAATGGCTGGAGTGTTAGAGGTAGAAAGGAAGCAGAGCCAGTTTGGCATAAGACCAGAAAAAGAACCATTGACAATGTATGGATCTTGACACAAAATGAAATTCGCACCAGTGCTCTCCGCATAAGACGCCAAAGCATCATTTGCATCGGAGCAATGGTGCAGATTTATTTGTATAACAACCAGTTTACCCTCAGCATTTCCATCAACCCCGTCCTTCGTTATAATCTCTTAGACAACAACTCAGTACAGTACTCCTGATAACATGGAAATCCATGCTATCCGCTCTATTTGCTATGTCAATGTCATCATCTTTGTTAGCGCAATTTGCACATTTTTCCTCTGTTTCTTTGCAGTCTTTAATCCCATGAGCACCTGAGCATCTAACACATTTTTCAGGGCCAGGACATCGCATGGTCATATGGTCATACGCATGGCATTTAAAGCGATGGACTACTGGGACAAATCCAACCATTCTGTATCTTTCCAAGGCGATACAAAGACGTCTCCTAGCAATCAAAAGATCCGCACCCTCCGCATCAAATCTATAATCCAATTAACCGAACCTATGCGAGTTGGATACATCAACATCAGCCGACGCCGACAGGCTCCCCCCCCCCCCCATCCTCCAATACACGAACCAAAGAAGTCTTAACTTCATCCTCGGTAACATCTACGTCCACGCTCAGAATCAATATGCGTTAGCGACGTCTCTGCGGAACTGTAATTTTAACCTTGTCTTTGAGTCGTTCCTCACCTTATATTAATGTTCTCAATTTCTCTGTTTCTTCCCTCGTTTTAACTCTCATCACCAATTGACCCGATTTCGTAGATACTACGTCGTAAGGAGTCAATTCAATCGATTTTCCCTTCCAAATTCCTTTTAATTCTTTTTTCATTCCGGCTACATTGTCACCTTCTACAGGAGATATCATCACTGAAAATCCGTGATCCTTTTTGGCTGGTACATTCTTTAAAGCCGGAAACTCAGAGAGTTTCGATTCCTCAGCCGTTCCGCCCGACACACGTTTCACCAAAGCCTCATACGCTCTGCTGTTAGTCACCATAGTTCTCACTTTTGTCTCATTGGCAACACTCTCTCTATGAGACCTAACTAATCTAATATTAATATAGTCGAAGCATTTCTTCATCATTTTCATAATTTCTATAGTCACCTTTCCTCCACTAGATTTTTCCTTCTGTGCTTCCACCGTGTCATAAATCATGACATTAACCTTCTGGATTGCAGTCGGATAATCTTCCGCGTCTCTTTCTTCAAAAAACTTATCTAATTTAGCCATAGCAACACTAAACAAAAAAAGAAAATAATCCAATGACCATCTATCCAAATCCTCAAAGACCCTCTATCAAAACTACGGAACTTCACCTACTGCCGATTACACTGAAAACAAGCTTTCACCATATATAGGGAGTGCCTCTCTCACTGAGTGAGAACACACCTACTAAACTAAACAAAAATAAATACTGAAAAACAGAAGGAATTACGTAAGAAAGGAGAGCTATACCAAGCGTCTAAAATAAACCAGTCATCTGACATGTGACTACACAGAACAAAACAAAACTCAAAGATAATCCAATACACAGGTCACATGAACTGTGATGACACAAACAACATATAACTAAACTCTCTAATCCAAAAAATACAAATAATCCAAAAGAAATCACCACGAACAGGCACAAAAATATATAACTCTAGAATTCCATTAAATCAAATCTCCAATCAAACAAAAAATCAACTAAAAGAAAGAAGCAATAAACAACTTATCACCGCCAACTAACAAGATGGCGACAAAAATATTGTAACGTGATCGGCCCACCAAAAACACTAAAAGGTATATAATTACTTAATTAATTAAAATAAATTAACAACATATATATCAAATGAAGGCCCCAAACTCAGGAAACTAACCACTAACTTTAAATATAAAAATAAATGCATGAAAAATGATTAATTAGCATGTGTAGTAAGTTACGCTATGAACTTAGAGTAAAATGGCTTGAAAAATACACTGAAAATTTTCAAATTTCAAATAACCCAAAAATAACATGAATAATTAACCAAAAAGAACACAGGAACAGTAAAAGTACAGACAGGCAATGCAATGTTAATCAGTATAAAAATTTGAATAATTACTTAGTTTTGGACTTTACTTTCAGGAGCAGCGAAAAACACGTCCGTCATCAATGGCGGCGGAAGGGATGAAACTTTTCTCTCAAGGACTTTTCTTATCAAGGACTAGATCACCCAACCGGAGCGCCCACCAAATTTAGCATAGGCTATATGCTCCGGAGGAGAATCTCCTCCACCACCAAACGAAACCACCGCAAAGCCAACAGGCTCGGAAAAACGAGAAAAAAAATTACAAGACAAGTTAACAGACAAACTTCACAAACGAAGTTTTGGCTTGACGGCATTCTGTATATATCAGATAAAAAAGTTCTTGATTCTAGTAAAGTCCACTAGTTTATAAAAGTATTAACGAAATAAAAAAGTCAGTTACTTTAACTGTGAACTAACACATACATGACAAAACAACAAATGTGCACCACCGGAGACAGAAAAGAGTCATCCTTTAGAAACATCTACCACCGTATGTCAGGGCTACAATAAATGTAGCTATAAATGTATATTTTAAGAAACAGAGTCCTAGTCTATTGAATCCAAACTGTTAATCCAATTGACTAACCAAAATAAATAGTAAAATTCTCTACCAGCACCAATAATCTGTAGAACATCAATCCAGAAAACTTGAAGAAACTTGATGAGGATTAAAAACACATGTCCATAAGAGAGAAATGTCCACAGAAAAAGAAATGTCCCGTAAAAACAAAAGTTTATTAAAAAAAGTCTCTAAAATTCAATGTCCATTAAAAGAGAAATGTCGAGTTTTAACATTGATCATGACATGATTCAATAGTTTTGATAAACACAGATGTTTAGAGATTACTAAACTTAAGCATCCAAGCTTGAGCACTAATTTCAAAAACATCATAACCACAAATCAAGCTGTAACCAGAGGAGAAACACTTTAAAAATGTATAAAATAAATGAGCTGTAAATCAAAAAGAATACTTTATGAATGAAAATGCCTTGTTTAAACAATTGTAAATCTTTTTAAGTTTACGATAATTGGATCTCGAATTGAGGATGTTGCAAATGTTCCATTCCACCAATCTATTACGATGGAAATAAAAATGAGTATCTGAGACCTGGCAACTATCAAAAAGATAATGACGTACATCACCCCTTCTATGGCAAAGACATCTGTCTGTATCCCTGCGTCCTATCTTATATAAATAGGTTGGGAATGCACCGTGAGAAGAATAAAAGTATGCACAGATTTGTGAATAACAAAGATAATCTGTATTTACATGTCTTAATAATCTGAAGGTGTCCCTACCCTTCTGACTATTATCCCAATGATGCTGCCATTCAGAAATAATCTTCCTTGTCAAAGCCGAATTAAGGTAACTTATAGGTATAGGTATGTCTTCTTTATCAAAAATTCCATTCATAATCACAGATTTTGCCAGGTAGTCTGCTCTTTCATTACCCCTGTATACCAACCTGGGCCTTCACCCAGCCTATATGGATAACATTTTTATTCAATAAACGTAAGTTAGTAAAAATTTTCAACAACAAGGAATCTGTAGGAAATAATCTCTGAAGAGCGCTGTAAGATGATAAGCTATCAGTGTATAGATGGAAAACTTTAAAAGCTGTAGATCTGCACCAGTCAATTGCTTCTGAAATTGCCACCAATTCGGCTTAATAAACTGAATTAAATGACCGAAGTTTAACTCTGAAATCAAATATAAAAGCTTCATGATAATAAACTGTAAAGGCAGCCGCAACACCCTCATTCATCTTTGATCCATCAGTGAAAATTACTGGATGGTTATAGATAGGAACCGAGTCAACCACTGGTCTTACAAAGTTGATATGATGTGAATAACAAAAATACGGATAATCATATGACTTAATTTTGTTCATCAACTTGCGGGAACTCACCAAGATATCATTCATTTCCAAGGAAGAATTACCATGTATCACATTATATTTTAGTGAGGAAGCCAAGAGTTCCAGATGCAAAGGAGGGGTGCCTGCTAACACACAAAGTGCATCCGATGATGTTGTACGATAAGATCTTATTAATGAAAGTAAACACATACGTTGGCGAGATGATAAACTTTGTAGACCATGATACTTCAAATCATTATACCAGACTTCGTGGCCATAACTAATTTGTTTCTTAAGAACGTTCAAGTACCAAATCTTGATAAATTCAATAGAAAGACCTTGATCCCTTATCCGAGTCTTTCTTACATTATATGTAAATCCTGTAATTTTTGTTCTGACCATGTCCAAATGTTCTAACCAGTTAAATGTGCTGTCTAACATAAAACCGAGGTACATAATGTTATCTTTTACAGGAATACTTCTATTAATTAGTTTAAAAATCGGTCTTCTTTTCTTTAGTGTCTTTGTAAGAAAAAGCATGGCCACAGTTTTATCTGCATTAATTGATAGATTCAAACGAGCACAGGCAGTTACAAAATTTGCCACGTGGTTATTCATCTTGTGCTCCAATTACGCTCTTGTATTTTCACAATCTGTAACAATTGAATCGTCGTCTGCGTATGAAATCATATCCATTAAATTATATCTACCCTGCTTCAATATTTCATCTGCTACAATTGACCAGATCAATGGCCCTAAGCAAGAGCTCTGCGGGCAACCAAAGAAAATCCTGAACCAGCGGACATCCCGGAGAAATCTAAACCCAATCTGCCTTGAAGAAATATAATTTATAAAAATTCTTATCAAGGACTAACCGAATCTCACGTTTGGTGAAAATCCCTGCATTAGTTCTTGAGATAAAGCTATTGCGGAAATCGGTAAACATGCAGTTAGAAGCGCCATTTGTTGGGAGACTTACACCAAAACATAAACAGTACCAACTCATATCAGGGACTAACTGAATCTGAAGTTTGATGAAAATCCGTGCATTAGTTCTTGAGATAGAACTGTCGCGGAAATCGTGAAAAATGCAGCATAGCATCGCCACCTGTTTGGCGATTTACACCAAAACATAAACAGCGCCAGCTCAATTTACGGACTACCTGAATCTGAAGTTTGATGAAAATCCGTGTATTAGTTCTTGAGATAGAGCTACTGCGGAAATCGTGAAAATGTAGCATAACAACGCCACCTGTTGGGCAATTTACACCAAACACTAATCTGCACCAACTTACATCACGGACTAATTGAATATAATTTTTTATTAAATTCCGTGCACTAGTTCTTGAGATAGAGCGTCCACGATATTTGTGTCACTACAGACAGACAGAATCAGAGACTCACAGACAGATATTTTTTAAAAGATAGACAATACAATATTTTGTAAAAGATAAACAAAAGAGACAGATATTTTGTGGGAGATCTCTGACTCCTAAAGTGCGTAAATCCGTCGAAATCCGGAAGTCGAAAATTTTCACCAATCCAATAAATATTATCTTCTTGTAAAGATTGAAGAAAGTAAAAAGGAAAATAATGTTCATACTCCTTGAAAATAAGTGGGGAAACACATTACACATATTTCACCGTTCGCGTGAAATCATTGATTTTCAAGCAAAGTTTCCATTCATTTGTGGTAATTATTATTTGAAGGTCATTTATCTTTTATTACTCGCGCTGAAAGATAGTTATTAATCTGAGGAGACTATTTTATTGCCTATCAGAAATAACTGTCTAAATAAACGAATATTGACTCCTTAGCAATATGATAAAAAATTGTTCCCCAGATGTATGAATTATCTAAACGCCTTAACACTCATCAAGGGAATTTTACTAATTATTTAAAAATAAAACACACCAAAAAATTTTTTTTAACTATTTAATTTTCATATTTAACATATTTCCGATAATTTGAAAAAATAATTATTATTACTTCGTAACAAAATATTCATATACTCTTACTCTATAACAACAAAAAAATAATAGTAATTGCTCTGAAAAGTGGCTTTTTTTCGAAGACCTGTGACTTTTGTCACTTCCTTGACTTGCTGCTCTTACCTAGCTTTAACTGTCCTTTTACATTTTTAAAAAATTAACTTTTTATTAAGTTTTTATTCTTATTCATACTTAAAACCTTATAATTTTTTAATTGTTCTCTCATTTTCTTTTTCCACCACATTTTTATATAGGGCAATTCCACAGGAAATCATCATTTTTTTGGGAGGGGGGCCGAATCAAATTTATAATATGTTTAATTTAAGGGTATGGTTGGAAAACTTGATATTTTTATATTCTATAAAAAAATCCTAATAAAAAGGCATTGTAAATTACTGTTTACAAACTAAGTTAAGTACCATTATTGTCTTTGTAAAGTCATAATGTTACGTCAGTTACACAATAAAAGTTACGTCAGTTACACGTGTAAATGCCATTTTTTTTCTTTTTTATTATTCAGAAATTAATACAAGTTACTGTTACAATTTGGCATTACTTAGTGTTGTGGAGAACATTAAATCACCTTTTTTAACGGTATAGTTTTAATAATTTTTACACTTCAATGAAGGCAGAAAAAACGTTTGTCTATTTTATGTTACGTCAGTTACACAATTTTGAATTGCAATTTTTGGGACTCAAAGAGAGGTTGAAATAATCTGCAGGTATTTGGGTATTAAGACCTTAGTAAGATATATTTTAAATTGTAAAAATTTGTTCTAGCTTTATTAGTAAATTTTCTACATAGATTTGAAAACAAAATTCGATGATAAAATGTTACGTCAGTTACGATGGAATTGACCTATAGTATTAATCTTTCTTTTTTTATATGTATTCTTTATGTAGATTATAAACTACAGTTAGACGTTATCTTTCCTAACGGCTCTCTAATAATAAAACATTCAACTGAAGACTATGCGTAAAGTTGCTGACAACTCGGAAGGCCCTCAAGAACTTTACACTTGTCCCACAACTCGTACGGTTTTAGTTAGGTTTTTACTTAATTTCCCAGGTTCGAGAGTCGGATGTATAAAATAAACAAATTCTAAAAGCACTGAAGATGAAACAAGAATTTATTAATAAATCAAAATGACAAAGACATTAACAACATGCCTGGACTAAATTTCCCTACGTATATATAAATATTACCATTAAAGAATTCATAGAAAATTTGTATAGATTATAGTTTAAACATTGATAAGGACTGTAAGGATGCCAAGGATACCTGACTGATGTTTATTTACTTTAATACACTTCATTAGAATTTATTGATTGCTCGAAAGAACGATAGAATAATCCCACTCACCTCTTAATTTCCGGAGAAGCATCGTCATCTTAGTATTCCTTTGGTTTAATCCATAATTTGCACCACCACACTCATAAAACTCTATTTATTTCCACTATGCGAATGCCCATGAGCAAACCCGCATTTTTTTACATGAGCCCGGAGAATACGAAATTCTCCCTTCTTTAAAAGAAAAGGTTATTCTCCCTGACAGCTAAAACTCCATCTCCAAAAGACAGGGGATGGTTTTCTTTTTTTTTTTATACTGATCTCCCTCTCCTAACTTCTTTATTCTCACATCTTCCTTATTTTTTTTTCCTGCTTAAATCCCGCCTAAAAAATCATCTGCCCCCCTATCAAAATTTCTAAGGGGGTTCTTTCTCAAATTCCGCTGCCCATTCGTTGCCATATATTTCCAACGCTATCAAATGATTTTTATAACAACGTCTTTTACCCTGGTAGATCTGAAACTTATCCCTTAATATCTTAATATTTTTTATGACGTAATATGAAACTCGCGTTACTAACATGGGACATTTTTATAGCTAACTTGCTAATCTCACTAAAAATATATTGATGACAGAGTCACCAGATGTTCAAAATTTTAATCCCCTTATTTGGAAATACTATATTCTCTAGCTTAACAATGAGACACATTTATTGCTTAAACGAAACTTCCTTCAACGACCACCCACTATACACGAATGTCTACCAACATATACCGGTGGTCTACATTCCTATGTTATGTTTTTCTGTCTTTTTTTTTCTTCCTTTCTGGGATCGTGAAAATTTCCATGCTTATCCCGACAATGACCCACTGACGCTTACTTACACTTGCATAACATTATAATTTTTATAGTAACGCTAACTGAGGTGGTCTGAAACAAATCCCTTTTTACGACATAATCTTAAACTCGTGTTACTAACATGGGACATTTTGATAGCTAACTTGCTAATCTCACTAAAAATATATTGATTTGCAAATCTCCCAGCGGACATATTTATTACACTACTGATGGCAACGTCGCCAGATGTGAAAATTCCTCTCCCTTTTATTTTGAAACTATATCTCTTCAAGTCTAACTTGTGAACGTTTTAGACAAGTTTATTACATAACCGAGTGTTTTCTTTACCAAACACCCAGTTATACCGGCAGCTCTCTCATTCTAGAAATTCGCGACCTCCCACGATACCATGGTGGTCTAATTTTCATGTTGTGTTTTATACTATTTCTTTCTTTTCCCCACCTAACACGTGAATATGGCGGGGTTATCCCGACACACTATTAAGAACTGGGTGGTATATACAGTGAAACCCGCTTAAGAAGTTTCCCAAGGGAATGGAAGGGGAAAACTTCTTAAACGGAAAATTAGCATTTTTTGAAAAAATTAATAGTTTAAACATTGATATTCAGAAGAGGGTTTATTTTATCTTAGTACAATAATACAAAGAGTATTTTCTATAAAATTGAATTTTCTTAAGAAATTTAAATTAGTTTGCACACTTAAAAAATTAGCTAATAAAGTAAAAATACATAATTACCTTAGAAACTTTGTATTTAATCCAAGACAAGAAATTTCTCTTTAAGAGTCATTTGATATGTTTTTACAAAAAATATCGGTTATAGTGTTTTGTTTCTGTTTTTTTTCGGCAACTTTTAATCGATAACAGTCTAATTGTCTTAAGCTTTTGAAAACTTCTTCAGGTACATTTTCGATAAAACGCCGAAAGGTTTCTAGTCCTTTTACAGCTTCCGAAAAACTAGGAATTTCCACATCTTCTTCCTCAGTTTCACTCATTTCTTCATCTACTGTCATTTCACAAATATCATCCACTGTAAGCATTTCACAATGTACTACTTCATCATCTACCGACACGTACTCCTCAAACGATGCAGTGAAATCCATCTTTCTCTGAAGAGTCTTCCAATCATCCTCAATATCAAATTCATATTCTTCTGTTGATTCTCCATCCAAGAATCCCGCCTTTTGAAAACTATTGACAATGACAGATGGGGTTATTAACTCCCATGCAGATAAAATAAAATGAATTGATTCCAAAACGTTCACTTTTTTTGACTCTCCAGTATTGTCAAGTTTTTCAATCATCCATTTCACTAGCCGTTTTCTATAATGCTGCTTAAACACTTTAATTACTCCCTGATCCATAGGTTGTAAAACGGAAGTTGAGTTCGGTGGTAGAAAATGGAGTTTTATGTTGCTCAAGTTTTTCGTGTCTTTGGAATGGGCGGCACAGTTGTCTACGAAAATGATGATATTCCTCTTAGCTTTCCTCATTTTGTCATTCAATCTTTTCAAGTAATCTTCATAAATCGTAATCGTCATCCACGCAGTCTTGTTGCTTTCATAATCACAACGCAGCGATTTCACATTCTGAAAACATCTGGGTTTCTTCGATTTTCCAACAACTAAAATGGGCAACTTCCCAGAGCCATTCATGTTGGCACCCAATAAAATTGTAAGTCGTTCCTTATTTCTTTTACCTCCGTGACATTTTTCGCCTTTATATGCATATGTTTTATCCGGTAAAAGATTGTAGAAAAGTCCACACTCATCCATATTGAAAATGTCTTTAGGATGATAGCCGGTTATCAAATCTGGTAAGATTTTCTTCCACTCTTCGATTTCTTGTGGATCAACACTTTTACTCTCGCCTTGTATAGAATTATAAGTCAATCCAGCTCTTTTCTTTATCCTATCAATCCCTCCATTTGAAGGAGTAAATTCAATCTCCATTTTGTTGGCAATTTCTTCAGCCTTCTCTCTAAGAATAGGTCCGCTTATAGGAATTTTGGCGGATCTGGCTTGTTTGAACCAAATCAAAAACTTTTCTTCCATAACTTCATATTTTCCTCTTTTCACCTTTTTAATTTTACGAGATTTTTGAGAACAGTTTAAAATGAGATCTCGTTTTGCTACAATTCCATTCAGAGTAGTTACTGGTATGTTCAACTTCTTTGCAATTTTAACTCTTGTTGTTTTCGCGTTACTATCAACTTCTTTCAAAATTTTGATATTGTCTTCAATTGACAAGGCTTTCCTTTTAATTGCCTTGCCCGACATTTTTGGGGGGAAAAAACAGAATTTTTTGTTCGTGTATTTTCTAACGAGAAAGCTTTGATGTTATGCACTTTACACTGACTTGAAAACTGTGAAATGAATAAACAAAACGCAACTTTGGTACATTACACTTATGGAATAGGGTGGTGGGAAAGAATCTGTTGTAACTATTGAACTGAAAGAACCACCCATCGGTAGGGCGCAGCAATTCCCTTTTCTCTTTATCAGTCACTATTGTTAGAGTGACGAGGGCCCATCCTCTACCCACATTCCATTTCCATCAAACACGTTAAACAGATTTTAAGGTGAAATAGAGGTGACCACATCTGCTATCAGTCGTAACATTGACCTTTTTGAATAGCGAAGAATAATAAAGGAAGAGATTTCAGCGCAGAAAATAAAATAATAAACAAAAAGACAAAATAAATGAGCTTTGAAAGTAAAAAAGGAAGGAAAAATAAAACTTTTTAAGCGGGAAAGAGTTTCGAACTAAACTTCTTAAACGAGTTATTTTAATGTTGTAAGAATAAGAGAAAAATGGGAATCGAAAATATAAACTTCTTAAACAGGAAAACTTCTTAAGCGGGAACTTCTTAAACGAGTTTTACTGTATTTCATTTATTTTACTTAAGAGGGCACAGGACCTTTAAATTTTCAATTAAAAAAAACAGTTTTCGGTTTTTGTTCTATTCTGAATTTTTTATTATTTCTCAACAATATGGAAAAAACTTCATTCAAAAATCAGCAATATTTTTTGAGTTAAAATCATTTATAAGCGGTGAGTATAATTGAAAGTCAGTAGATATTGAAACTTTAAAACGCGTTTTCTCATATTAGTAAATTTAGAGTTTGTACGCAATATTACTTTCAAAGTATGTACGCTACAGCCTTAAAAAATTAACCAAATATGCGTTTCTTTACAGTCTACATCTAAAACTAAACAAAAATGCACATGTTTTGGTTATTTATTTTTGTGCATTTGAAAAACTTGAAATTTTTTAATTCTTTTTAATTTTGTGCAAAAATTAATTTATAAACAAAGTTTTTTGTGTATTTTTTGGTTTTAATTTAAAAGTAGGTGTGTTATGATTCTATTCTCTTCAGAAACTGTTTTCTATATGAATAATTTAGAGCATTATCAATTATCATGCGCGCAGCACTTAATGATTTTAATTCACGCATTAGTGAGATGAATTTTGAATTTAAAATTTAAATATTTGTTTTGTATATACAACATTTATTTTTCTGTATAACATAGTTAAGGATATATACTCTAGGCTAAAATGGAAAATAAAGACCTTAATGGCACATTATTTGTGTTGTGGTACTTTGTAAAAAGGTAATGATTTAGATCGCTTTGACAAACTCAAAGGTCATGTGCCCCCTTTAAAACTAGTATGTTGTGGCCATCACAAAACTTTCTTCTATATAAATCACGTCGATTAAATCATTTAAATAGTACAAGAAATTACATCAATTTATTCATATAAAAGTATACCTGAATTTGAAGTTTGATGAAAATTCGTACATTAGTTATTGAGATAGAGCTGCAGGGGAAATTCTGAAAAATGCAGCATAGCAGCGTCACCTGTTGAGCGATTTGCACCAAAACACAAACAGCACTAATTCATATTAAGGTATACCGGAATCTGAAGTTTGATGAAAATCCGTGTATTAGTTCTGGAGCTAGAGCTACTGTGGAAATCACAAAAAATGCAGCACATCAGCGCCACCTGTTGATCGATTTACACCAAAAGGTACAAAACATCAATTCATGTCAAGGACTAACTGAATCTGAAGTTTGATAAAAATCCGTGCATTAGTTCTAGACATTGAGCTATTGTGGAAATCAAGAAAAATGCTGCATAGCAGCGCCACCTGTTGAGCGATTTACAGCAAAACATAAACAGCAATAATTTATATCCAGGTATACCTGAATCTGAAGTTTGTTGAAAACCCAAGCAGTAGTTCTTGAGATAGAGCTATTGCGGAAATCACAAGAAATGCAGCATAGCAGTGCCACCTGTTGAGAGATTTACACCACAAGGTGCAAAACGTCAACTCATGTCAGGCACTAACAGAATCTGAAGTTTGATGAAAATCCGTGCATTATTTCTTGAGATAGAGCTATTACGAAAATCGTGTAAATGCTGCAAAATGCAGCATAGCAGCGTCATCTGTCGGGCGATTTGCACCAAAACGTTACCAGCACCAACTCCTATCAAGGATTAACTGAATCTGAAGTTTGATGAAAATCCGTGCATTAGTTTTTGAGATAGAGCTAGTGCAGAAATCGCGAAAAATGCAGCATAGCAGCGCCACCTGTTGGGTGATTTACACCAAAAACTAATCAGCACCAATTTATGTTAGGGACTACTTGAATATAAATTTTTATTAAATTCCGTGCATTAGTTCTTGAGATAGAGCGCCCACAAAATTTGTGTCACATACACACAGACAGACAGACAGACAGACAGACTCACAGAGTCACAGACAGACATTTTGTAAAAACATGTTTTTTGGAATCTCTGACCTCTAAAACGTGTAAATCCGTCGAAAACCGGAAGTCGAAAATTTTTACGAATCCAATACTTTCTTCTTGTAAAGATAGAAGAAAGTAAAAATAAGGCTACGCAGAACCCTTTTTCAAAAAAAAGTTTTGTAGACAGTTGCATTAAAAATATTTAATGACTTTGTTTGAGATTATAAAAATAAACTAATTCTGGTAAAAAAATCATTTTAGCATTCACCATTTTTTTAATTAATTTTTTTTTAAACTTTTATAATATTTTTAATTTTTTATATTTTTTAGTTATTTTAAGTGGCTTATATTCAATGGATTATTGGGAACAAAAGTTAGTATGGAATTAAAAATGTAACTTTTTTTTTTTTTTTTTTTTTTTTTTTTGTAGCGCGAAACCTGAAAAAAAAAACCACGAAAAATTTGGAATTATTAACTTTGATATTTAAAAAAAATATAACTATAACCCTCAGACCTAAATCCATACTAATTATTGTAGTGCATAATATATAAGTGTCTGCAAATAATTTCAAGATCTGCAACAGAAAAAAGCCTTAAAAGGGGCATAACAAATCATCAAATCATCAAAGGCGCATCAAACACAACAAAAATAAAAGTCTGAGAAAAATACATTTAAAGTTTGTAAAGGAGACATTTTGAGACTGAGAACACTCAGAAAAGTTCAAATGTCTTTAAAACTATTTGGATTTCAGATCTACAATTTGGAGTCATGATTCACAACCGTAGGGACCATTTTCATTTGGTACTGGTCTAATGACCCGTATGTTTAGTGTTAATAAATGTTTTACCCAAATGAAATGAAATTCGAAATCACATAAACGAGTTCATTCAATGTCTTTTGTTGTATCTTTTTTAGGTGCGTTCGTAATTATATAAACAGGTATCGCCTATAGTCGTCCTCTGGTCCATCCGCCTGTCTGTCTGCCCGTCTTTCCGCATATAACAGCGCGGAAACTACCCAACCGACTAGTTTGAAATATAATATATATAGTAATCGTTGCAGAATTTTGTCGCGTCATTTAAAATTTTATGAAAATCGAATCAAAACGAAAAGATATTAATAAAAGTGTTCTCCATTCTATTAAATGCTGTCATACGTAGTTAATCAATGATATCCAACGATAGGTAATCATTCTGGATTTCCATGCTGATTATTCTATTAAATCCTATCATAAGTAACTAAGTCAGTGATATCCCACCATAGGTAATGATTCTAGGTTGCCATGGTGTTGCCGCCCTATTTAAGATGGAGTCTTATTATTTCCGTTTTACTGTATTTAATATGTAGAATCGTAATAAATTTCATATTCATGAATTTTTGAATAACAGTGCAAGAGCTATGGCACCAAGATCTGAATATTTATAAAAAGAGTTATAGTACGAACGCACCTCATTTAACACGTTTCACGTACTATTTCCGACTTTTTTTAATTACTGGTATTCTGTTTCCCTAATGTATTCTTAATGTTCAAATGTAGCTTTTATATCACTTTTATTCCCGAAAAGAGCTTATCTATACTAATATTATAAAGAAGTAAAAATTGTTTGTTTGTCAGAGGTAATCTCCGGAGCTACCGAACCGATTTCAAAAGTAATGGTATCAAAATGATGGTGTTAGCCCAACTTAGAACATAGGCTATATTTTATGTCGGTGCCACTACCCCAAAGGGGGTGCAGGAGCAAAAAACGTTCTAAATATGTGATTTTTGCGTTACTGAAGGACCTAGAAATATGAAATTTTGAATATTAGTTACTTATTAGATATAAAGGATTTCTAAAAACAGTTCTTAAAAAATTCGAAATTTAAATGGGGTGAAAATGTACAAAAAACGTTCTAAAAAACGTTCTAAATGGTGGCTTCTACACAATCTCGGGAAATACCAAACCGATATAAAAAATAATGGTGTCAAAATGATGGTGACAATCCTTGCTCCAAGATAGGCTATATTTCATGTACGTGCCACTATCCCCAAATGGGGTGTAGGAGCAAAAAACGTTTTAAAAATGCGATTTTTGCGTTACTGAAGGTCCTAGAAGTCTGAAATGTGAAATATTAGTTACTTATTAGATATAAAGTATTTCTAAGAACAGTTCTTAAACAATTCGAAATTTAAAAGGGGTGAAAATGTACAAAAAACGTTCTAAAAAACGTTCTAAATGGTAGTTTCTACACAATCTCGGGAAATACCAAACCGATTTAAAAAATAATGGTGTCAAAATGATGGTGACAACCCTTGCTCCAAGATAGGCTATATTTTATGTACGTGCCACTACCCCCAAAGGGGTTGCAGGAGCAAAAAACGTTCTAAAAATGCGATTTTTGCGTTACTGAAAGGCCTAGAATCATGAAATTTGGAATGGTAGTTAGTTATATCAATGATCTCTAAGAAAATTTCTTAAAAAAATCGAAATTTAAAAAGAGTGAAAATTCACGAAAAACGTTATAAAAAAGTTTCTAAATTGCGATTTCTATGCAATCTCAGGAAGTACTGAACCGATTTCAAATATAATGGTGTAACAATGGTGGTGACAGCTCTTACTCCAAGATAGGCTATATTTTATGTCTGTTTCCACTACCCCAGAGGAGATGCAGGAGCAAAAAACGTTCTAAAAATGAGAATTTTGAATTATGGAAGGACCTAGATTCATGAAATTTTGCATGGTATATATTTATTAGATGTAAATGATCTCTAAGAACATTTCTTTAAAAATTTGAAATTTAAACGAGGTGAAAATGCGCGAAAAGCATTCTAAAAACGTTCTAAATGCCGATTTGTGAGCAATCTCACGAAGAATCAAACTGATTTCAAAAGTAATGGCAGGAAATTGATTCTGACAGCCACTGTTCTTGCCATTTCATGTCGGTTTCACTTGCACCTGGAGGTTGCAGGAGCAAAAAACATTCTAAATTTCGATTTTTGTGATCGGTATGGGTTAGCAACTTGAAATTAGGCAATGTACATATTTATTTAGATATAAATGATCTTTAAGAACAGTTTCGAAAAAATTGGAAATTTAAAAAGGAGTTGAAAATGCGCGAAAAGGGTTCGAAAAACATTCTAAATTGCGATTTCTACTCAATCTCAGGAAATACCAAAGCTATTTCAAAAGTAATGGTTGCAAATTGATGGTGATAGTTCTTGCTCCAACATAGGCTATATTTTATGTTGCTGTCACTATCATCTGGGGGTTGCAAGAGCAAAACATGTTCTAATTTGCGTTTTTTGCATAACTGAGGGGTTTAACATTTTGAAATATGGCTTGGTATTTACTTACAAGATGCAACTGCTTTCTAAGAATAGTCGAAAGAAAATTCCAAATTTAAAAGGATGAAGTGAGCGAAAAGCGTTCTAAATTACAATTTTTATGCAATCTTATCAAATACCAAACCGATTTAAAAAATAATGATGACAAGATGTTGGTGATAGAACCTGCTCAAACATAAGCTATATTTTATGTCTGTGCCACTACCACCAGAGGGTTGCAGGAGAAAAAAACTTTCTAAATTGCGATTTCTGTTATGCTGAAAAGGCTAGAAAATTTAAATATGGCATGGTAGTTACTTATAAAATATAAATACCCTCGAAGGACTGTCGAAAATAAATTCGAATTAAAAAGGGGTGAAGCGAAGGGGAGGTGCGAAAAACATTCTAAAAATGTCCTACATTACGATTTCTATGCAATTTCAGTGAATATAAACCTATTATAAAAGTAATAGTTGCGAATCAATGGTAACAGTCTTTGATCCTACAGAGGCTATATTTTATGCCGATGATTCTACCATCTGGGATTCACAGGAACAACAAACGTTCTAAAAAAGGCCTTTAAAAGCTTTCTAAATTATGTTTCTGTGGAATATTAGTAAATAACAAACTGATTTAAAAATTAATGTTGGTAAATTAATGGTGACCGTTCCTATTTCAACATAACTCTTTATGTTGAGAGAGGTGGTAGGATTTGGAATTTGACATGATAGTTAATTTTAAGGTGTAAGAAGATGGTTCCTAAAAAATTCAAAACTTCAAATGAAATCTGAAATGAGCGTATTAATTGAGCATAAAAGTTTCAAAATATTTTCTAAATTATCATGTATTTAGTTTTATTTCATTTTATTAATTTAAATCTCACTTCTGCCTAATGCTGTGTAATAATGATGTTTAGTCAAACTGTGGGATAAATAGTAATTTTTGATTTATTCCTAAAAGTAATAAGTACATTAAAAAAAAACTCTTAATAAAATAAAATGTTACCTTTTAATAAAATAAAATTTAGTTAGTACCTTGTAATAAATATTAGACATATAAATATCACTTGGCATATTTCAAATATTACGCGAGCAAAGCCGCGGGTTTTGCTAGTATCTTATATGTGGTTTGATTATTAACCGCAGATGGATTACAATGATCTGAATTAAAACGGGGCAATTGCCGATTCTTTTAGCATTCATTTGTCTGATACAATGAATCTGGTTATTTTTATATCGCCGCTCTCTTATTATAACTAATTACTCTTAACAAAGGAAGAAAGCATAACTATAATATTACTTATAGTTTATTATATACATTATTTACACCAGCTGCTAAACAGCTCTCAGAATAAGTCACATTTTACAACTGCGCAGAAATATTCTCGGCTACGTGCAAAGCCTTACAATTCCAGACTGTCCGTGTATGGTGCTGCCATCTATTAATATAGATCGCTACTAATTCTGATTTGGTAGGGATATAACACCCCTCCCCTCATAGTTCAAACGAACTACAGGCAATCTTGCTCTTTGACTTCTTCGAACTGGAGCACTTTTTCTGACAGTCCTCGTCATTGTTTTTAGTCAAATTGTACAGTTTTATCTGTCGTAACATCATTTTTATTACTCATAACTGTACCTGCCACAATATCATGCGAAGGCTGAGATTGGCTTGGTTCTTATAGTATCATCATTATTAAGCTGTTCTGTTATTTTTCCCTTAATTCCCGGAAAACGGTTTTGGTTAACCCTTTCATACCTATCATAATCACTGTAATTTTTACCACTATGTCCCATATTTTCAACTTTGTCTGACATTAGTTTATCATTTCGATTTATCTCTATAACTCTTTCTGGTATTTCATAAATTATCTCTTTATTACGTCTCAACTGATCAACGTGACGTTTACACATTACTCCATCACATCTATTTACTAAAACCCATCTACTCCCCAATAATTTCATAATTTTTCCTTTTACCCATTTCTCCCCTTTTCCAAAATTTTTAACAAAAACTAAATCATGAAGCTTATATTTGTGAAGGGGTTGCTGTATTTTAGGTTTTGATGGTAATACCAAGTGAAGGGCAGTTCGAACTGGCCTTCCAAACATTAATTCAGCAGGAGTTTTACCAGTCACCGAATGAGGAGTGGAATGATTTTCTAACAAAAATCGTGAAATAGGCAATGTTATGTCACTTTTATCTAGCTTTTTAAGACAATTTTTCACAGTTTGCACATACCTTTCCGCTTGTCCGTTCGAAGACGGATGATAAGGTGGAACAGGCGTATGCTTAATTCCATTATTTTTAAGAAATTCCTCAAATTCATCACTTGTGAACGCGGGACCATTATCACTGACCAATTCAACAGGTAATCCAAATGAAGGAAAAATTTTCCTTAATACCTTAATTGTAGTTTTACTATCAGACCTGGGTACTACCTCTACCTCCAACCATTTAGTATAAGAATCGACTACTATTAAAAACATTTTACCTTCAAAAGGACCGGCATGATCTATAAGGATCCTTTCCCAGGGCAGTTCCGATTTCCATTTCAAGGGTTCCATTTTAGGACAATCCCTCGCAAACATCTGACATCTATTACAAGAATTTACCATTTGTTCAATTTCTTTATCCATATTTGGCCACCAAACTACCCCTCTAGCTTTCGCTTTCATGCTCGATATACCCTGATGAACGGAATGTAGTAATTTTAATATATATTCACGGCCTTCCTCTGGAATGATCACTCTACGTCCCCACAATAGACAATTTTCTAGACAGGAAATTTCCTCCCTTCTACGAAAATATGGTTGATATTCTTCTTGTTTAACCTTCCGCGGCCACCCATGTAACACCCACTCTAAAATTTGTTTAGTTACAGGATTTTCAGTTGTCCACTTTGCAATAGTTTTAGAAGTAATAGGCCAATTATCATTATTTGAAGCAAACATTATTTCCGCAGGGTTACCCACTATATTTACAGTTTCTGGGAGAGGTAATCTACTTAATGCGTCAGCATTTTTATTATTTTTACCCTCGCGATACTCAATTGTATAATCATACCAAGCTAACATTAATGACCATCTCAGCATTCTAGGTGATAATGTATCAGGTACCTTTTTAACAGGATCAAATAATCTAATTATAGGTTTATGATCTGTTATAATTTTAAATTTTTTTCCAGCTAAATATTGGTGAAATTTAGTGACACCAAACATTACAGATAAAGCTACTTTATCAACGATAGCATAATTCCTTTCAGTTTTATTTAAAGTTCTAGAAGCATAAGCAATAGGTTTCTCTTTACCCTCAACAATGTGGCTTAAAACTGACCCTATGCCATATTCAGAAGCATCACAGTTTAAAACTATATTTTTGTTTACATCATATAATTCTAAAACAGGAGATGTACATAATAATTGTTTCACTTTTTGAAACGCTTTTTCATGCCTTTCTGACCATGCACACTTTACATTATTATCTAATAATCTATGTAAAGGTTCTAAAGCATCTGAAATATTAGGCAGGAAGTTTCCATAATAAGAAATTAAGCCTAAAAATGAACGCAATTGTGACACATTATTTGGAATAGGAGCATTCAAAATAGCATTAACTTTTTCTGGAATAGGTCTAATTCCTTCCTGAGATATTTTATGACCTAAATAAGAAACTTCCGAAACCATAAATTTTAATTTTTCCTTTTTTGATCTTATACCATGCTCAGAAAAGCATTTCAGAACATTTTCAACTCTTTCAGAATGTTCTGATTCATTACTAGCACTTATGATAACATCATCTAAAAATACACCAACGGTACCTTTAACTGATGAATGCAGGCGTTATTTATGTGTGTATGTGTGTTTTAATATATATTGTAGTATGAGTGTTTTATTATACACCAACATATTCAAAATTTTTTTAAATACGTTCAATTTTTCTTTGGAACATACCAGGAGCACATTTTACCCCAAATGCTAATCGTAACACATTAAACAAACCTTTATGAGTATTTATGGTCAAAATTTTACTACTTTCATTATCTACCGGTTGTTGTAAATATGCATCTTTTAAATCAAAAACAGTAAAGAATTTACCACCTGATAATTTAGAAAATAATTCTTCCATTCTAGGAAGAGGATAATTATCATTTTCAGTATTTGCATTTACTGTTGCTCTATAATCACCACATATTCTAACAGAACCATTAGGCTTAGGAACAATTACTATAGGACTAGCCCATTCTGAATGATCAACAGGTTTTAAAATAACCTCATTAGTTAATCGTTCCAATTCAACATCAGTAGCTTTTCTTAAAGCAAAAGGAACAGGTCGAGACTTAAGAAAAACTGGTTTTGCATCTTTTTTCAAATTTATTGACGCGGGAGGGCCCTTGATTGCTCCGATCCCGTCAGCAAAAACATTAGGAAAATTTCTAATTAAATCATCTTTCGAAATGCTTTTAATCATATTTATATTAGGCCAAAATAATTTTGATGCTTATAACCAAGTTTTTCCGATTAGACTCGGACCCTCCTCTTTAATTACTAACATTTTTAAATCGGGTATAGAATATTCATCAACAACAGCATTTACTTTTAATTCCCCCAAAACAGTTAAGGAATCTTTAGTATAAGTTTGCAACTTAATATTAGATTTAATTAAAGGCAGCTTACCTGAGAACAATTTATGAGCAACACTTTTACTTACAATCGTATGAGCTGCACCGCTATCAGTTTCAAATTGTATATTTACACCATTTATTTTAACCGATTTTACTCACGACAGATTATTGGAGTTGTCGTCCATAAAATTTAAACAATATTCTTCCTGAACAGTTTTAATTTTTCTGTTCTTAAAAGGTTTCTCACTTTTCATTCCAAATTTTCTGTTACGACAACAAATTTTTAAATACCCCAATCGATGGCAGAAATGGCATTCTGCAGATTTAAAAGGGCATAACTTGGGGTTATGATTTTTAGAACATCTATAACACGGTTTCTCAGGCGCGAATTTATGTTCTTTAGGCTTAGGTGCATGAGTATACTTCTCCACTTTCGATTTCTCTCCTTTCGGAACGCGCACTTGATTGACAGTCGTAGTATCTCCGATGTGTAAGGATACTCCAGCCTCAGCTATCTCAAATGACTCAGCTATTTCCACAGCTGTTTGGAACGTTAAATCCCTGGAATCCAGTAATTTCTGCTATATCTTTTCATCTTGGATGCCAAACACCAACTGATCACGCAGGCGGTCATTAAGCGTATTCCCGAAGTTGCAATGTTCGGATAAACGACGTAATTCTCTTATAAAATCGGCTATATTCTCTCCTTGCTTCCTTAGTCGTTTCTGGAACTTAAATCATTTGACAATTTCACTAGGGTGTGGTGAAAAATGATCTTTAGCTTTCCTTAAAAGATCCTCGTAACTGATTTCTTTCAGCGTATTCGGAACAATAATATCTCGTAAAATAGCAAATGTTGTTGTTCCCACAGAACTTAATAAAATATTCTTCTTCATATCATCATTTTTTATGCTATTCGCTGAGAAATAGAAATCAATTTTCTCGACGTAAATAGTCCAAGGAACATTTGCATTATATTCTTCTAAGCGTCCCAAAGAAATTATCTCTTTATCGGCCATTTTCCGTGCCACTTTTTCTTTTCTCTCGAAAAAGATTTTTTTTTTCACAACAACAAAAAAATTTCACTGCATTTTAATTTGGGTTAAATCCCATTTTCGTCGCCACATTTATATCGCTGCTCTCTTATTATAACTAATTACTCTTAACTGAGGAAGAAAGCATAACTATAATATTACTTATAGTTTATTATATACATTATTTACAGCAGCTTCTAAACGCAGCTCTCGTATAATAGTAAATAATAGTATAAACGCAGCTCTCGTATAAAAATATTCTCGGCTACGTGCAAAGCCTTATAATTCCAGACTGTCCGTGTATGGTGCTGCCATCTATTAATATAGATCGCTACTAATTCTGATTTGGTAGGGATATAACAGTTATAGACATCGAAAATTATTCCATCTATTCATTGTTATTCATTCTGGAATTAAACGACATCTCTTTACAAGAGAAGATATTATTAAAAGATAATAAAACGGTTAAAGATTACTAAACAAATATATAGCTCTAATTAACTTTTCTTATTTATATTTTTATCTCTCTGAGTATAATGTGGATATTGTATTTTAACATATATTTTTCTTTTCATTTAGATAAAATGTTAAGCTTTTATGGGGGTTTATTTCATATAATTAATTTTTTAATAATTATTCAATGAAAAATCGGTAAGACGGGGGGTCCATCTTCCGGTCCCAGGCCCTTTTCAGGCCCATTTGTCGACACAAGGAACCACCCGTGAAGCAAGCCCCGCGACGCGTCCCGAAGGTCGCCGCCAGACAAGCTCCAACAGAGCGGAACCCCGCGCCAACTCCGGTCAAACCGACACCGCTGCCCAGCGCACACGGTGACGGCTATTCCCAAGAAGAGACGAACGGCCGCTACGACAGTCCTCACCACCCAGCTAGAAAAACCAAGTGGTCCCTAAACTTGGTTACTCGAGCCGGTAGACCCCGCAAACCATCGCAGGAACCAGAAGCCTATAAAGACGCTGGGCCCACGGGCCGAACCGAGGCTTCCCGACCCGAAATTAATTTACGGACAGGCCCCCAAGATCAGATACCATTTTCCGGCAGAGACATTTTTGTGGGCCAGCCGATCGGAAAGTTAGTGAGGAGCCCCTAGCTTGAAAACCAGGGAGGACGGGGAAAATCCCTCCGGCCGTAAAGCGACCCAGCTCCTGGCTCTTCGCCCAGTCCACACGGCTCAACCGACGGAACCCCTCGCGGATCACGCCGGGAGCCAGTTGGCCCAGACTAGGTGCCGTTAGCGACCCCAGGCGGGCACGGAAAGCTCCACCTAGACGGAATAGACTCCGCCTCGCTAGGGGGTTGGATGGAACGGAGTCCCGCCAGCCCCCACCGACTCGACTCCATCCTAGGACAGAGAAGCCAGCGGAGGCCGACAGAAGCCCGCCCACCACTACCTTACCTCACGGCCGTCGAGGGTACCCAGGCCCGAAGACCCCTGACCCCGTGCAGTGACCGACCGCTACCTTTGTTAGTGCGTTCGAAAGTTAGGTGGAGACACCTCTAGGTCCTCATCACCAGGCGAGGCAAACTCCGGTACCGCATAGACACGGAGGACCTGGATCGGACCAAGAGTTCACCTGAGGCACGATGAGCCGCCGCGTTACCGGCGAGCCTCCGGCCCGTTTCCCTGCGGGAATAGCGTTCGATGGTGGACCTGCCGGCCGACCCCCTCCCATGGGTCACGGCACGACATGGAGCAACCAGAACCATACTGGCCTCCCCACGCGACCGCTCCTTGGTCAACGGGGGCACCGCCAAACCCTACCACCCTAAGGGTCGGCTCACAACTGCTCCAGCTGAGGTCCTCGGAGGGATGAGCCACCCAAGTCATAAAGTAACCTGGGCGCTGTCCGTAACCCTCGCCCTTCGGTTGCTCCGGGAGTCCCTGCATGGCGTTCCCGCGAGCCCCGTCGTCACTAGCGAGCACCGAGGACTTTCCTCTACAAAGCCCTCACTCACACTTCAGGCTCCCTCTTAGTCAATAGGTGGATGGGGTCCTATCGCCTTAGCTATCCTTTGCCCAGAGTCACCACCCGGCCACTGCCGGCTCTGGGATCAGACTATGGAACGTCGCTATCCAGCTTGGCCAGAGAACCCGGCTGCTGGGGGAACGCAACCTATTCAGGCCCGAAGGCCCAACGCCCCATGCACAACGTCCGTTACCCGTGGCCACCGGACCCTTGGCCTGTCGACCGCAGGTCACTCGAGGAGGTGGCGAATCGTCCCCATCCGGCCCCCTCGCATTCGTACACAACGAACTCTGCCGAGCTTCCGGTCTCCTCCCCCACTCAAGGGGTCGGTTCGGAACCACCCGGAGGGGCGGCCACATGAAAAATCGGTAAAGCATAAAATATGTTAAGAATGTGTTGGTAAAGAAATATCTCGAATTATTTATCATCTTTCCATTTTGATAATCCAAATTATCGACAATGGTAGAATGTATCCATTAACATAAAACTAGAAGGATCGTGGGGGATTATTTTGACCCCTACCATATGAATATATTGCGGCTCGAACCAGAAATTTCTTTATAAAATAATTTTAATAATTCTTTTCTTTATAAAATAATTTTAATAATTCTTTATAAAATAATTTTAAAAGACACAAATAATAAAAAATTTAATAAGTAAGTTAAATTAATAAGTTAAACAATTTTAAGTAAAATTTCAGGTGTAAAATATTTTTTTATAAAACTTGAGTAAAATTTCTGGCCTTTCTAGTGTTAAGGAATAAACTCTGCACACAGATAATGTTGTAAATATCGTTAAAATATCTCCATCCGGTATTATAGAAATAAGGACTCAAATAAACAAATACTGAACCTTTAGCAATATTATAAAAAATTGTTCACCAGATTTATGAATTATTCAAATGCCAAACATATCGGGAATTTGACTCAAGTTTTATAAAAATATTTCCAGCCAGAATTTTAATAAAATAAAATAGAAGATACCAGAATAAAAGCTACTTAATTTTCCATTTAAATTATTTCTGAGTGATTTATATTTCAAATATTCTATAAAGAAATTTCTGGTTGGAGTCGGCATATTTTCAATTGGTGCCGGCCAAATGACCAAATGCTGGTACGTTTACTAATAATAAAAGTTTTAGTAAAATGCAATGAAATTCGAAATCACATAATCGAGTTAATTCACAGCATTTCGTTTCTTCTTTCCTATTAATCGCTGCTATTCACTTCCCTTAATATATTTATGATATTCTAAAGTAGCTTTTATATGGCTTTTATTACCGAAAAGAGCTTATATCTTATATGCGGTTTGATTATTAACCGCAGCCAGCTCGATTACAATGATCTGAATTAAAACGGGACAATTGGAGATTCATTTAGCATTCAGTTGTCTGATACAATGAAACTGGGTACAGACATCGAAAATTATTTCATCTATCCATTGTTATTCTGGAATTAAACGACATCTCTTTATAAAGAACGATATTATTGTCGGAAAATAAAATGATTAAAGATTACTAAACGAATAGATATATATATAGCTGTAATTAACTGTTCTTATCTATACCTTTATCTCTCTGAGTATAATGTGGATGTCGTATTTAACCATCTATTTTTCTTTTCATTTAGCTAATACGCTAAGCTGTTATGGGGGTTTATTTTATGTAATTAATTGTTTAATAATTATTTAATTCAATGGAAAATCAGTAAAGTACGTTTTAATATGTTGGTAAGAAAAATATCTCACCATGTTTATCATTTTTCGATTGTGATAATCCAGATTATCTACAGGGGTGTAATGAAGGGTATATGGAGGTATACGCCGTATACTTTCTAGATTTTTTAAAGAAGTTTCGTATACCCTCTGTTTCTCAAATAAAGCTGTAGCGTATACTCTAGCCATGAACTTCATAATTCTAGTGTATACCGTCTGCCGAAAGCAGTATCCACTGGGTTTTTTACGACTACAACACTGATTATCTACCATGGTGGAATGTATCCATTAACATAAAAGTAGATGGACCGTGAGGGGTCATTCCGACCCCTACCATATGAATATAGTATTTCGGTTCGAACCAGACATTCCTTTACAAAATAATTTTAAAAGACACAACTAATAAAAAAGTTAAATAAATAAATTAAACAATTATAATTAAAAATTCGTGTGTAAAATATTTTTATAAAACTTGGGTAAAATTAAATACATTGCAATAGAAAATGGATTTTCTCCTCAGCATATAAATAAATTAATTTATGAAGTAAAGCAGAAAAATCAAAAAGAAAGAAAAAAACAAGAGAGAATTTAAAATCTGCTGCTTCGATTGCGTACCAAGATTATATGGGAGATTAAAATACGCCTTATTGAAATTTGATATTAATTTAATAGTCAAACCTCTAACAAAACTTAAAGCTTTAATTCAAAAGAAAATCGATCCTATACCTAATAAGTAAATTGCAGGTGTCTATTCTATCCCATTTGAAACGGAAAAACAAAATGAGTTAAGCTACATAGGTATGACCACTCGAAAATTTAAAGAAAGATTGGGGGAGCACATGCGAGATAGCAAGCTTAACAGACAAACTACAGCACTTTCAAGGTTAAATCAAAGCCAAAATTTAAAAACAGATTTCGAGAACGCAAAAGTTATTATACCTACATCAGATTATTATACTTTGAGAATTAGGGAATCATTAGAGATTTTAAGTAAAGGAAATAGTGTATGCAACGATGATTTATCCTATGGCATACCTCATATTTGGTTTAATATTTTAAAAATATCTAACACTTCAGCATCGGAACGAAACAACTTCAAAGACACCCCCAACAAATAATAGACTGATCCTTTTCCCCAGACTGGTATATAAATAGCACAGTGAATGCGACATTCCACTGAAACTATCCTTTGGAAATGATCACGTTTGCGATCGAAAGATCTCAGGAATCATCTTTTCTGTTTCATATGGTTTTTAACATCTATGGTTTTTAAGTTTTTAAAGACCAGTTTATTTTGTAACGGAATATTTTAATAAATTATTATACACCTTTTTAGTAAACCGATTTTTTAATTTTAGTTATTTTAACGCAAGGTGGATGTGTCATTCCACTCTGAGCTCTGTCTGAGTTTTATGTTTTTCAACGTTAAATATTTCTATAAGCGTCTGTTGGTTGAAAGCATCCTCATCAGAGATTTTCACATTAAGAATCTCAACATTCTTCATGCTTCACGAATCTGTAAGCAGGCTTGAGACAAGGTTAATGAAAGAACGATTATGAAATTCTTTCATAAGGCGGAATTTGCAAAAACAATTAAATTTAAAAAATCAAAAACCCGACTGCGTAAAAAGCGAACTAATTAATTGTTTCTCATCAATGTGAAACTATTTTTTTTTCAATTCCTACTATTAGCTCACACTGTCGCTATATATATCTTGTTCAAATTTTCCGTCGTTAATAAAATACTTATTATTCATCCAATCAAGCTCAAATAATTTTTTTTAAACTTGTAGTGGATGACACTTGATATTAATCCAGTTTTTTTTCAAATATTAATTCATTAATTAAATTAAATTAATTAATTTTCAATAATCGAGAGAGCCCTCTTCTTGATCCAAGACATTTTAAGCGCCACTCAAAAGGAAAGAAGAATGGGAGAAAAAAAATTCTTTAATTGACCTAGGTAGGAATTGGCTTAAAATATTTTTGTTATATTACTTGTTTATATTACTTACCTATTTTTTTTATTTACTTGTATTGATGACTTTTAAGTTGTGTTTAATTGTTAGTTCCTATCATAAATACTGTTTTGATGAGGCCTAGAGATGTCTATGAAGGTTAGAGTTGCAGTAAAGCTAGAGATCCTACCTACACAACTTACAGGCTGTGTAATATTTAAACAGAGCTTCTGACTGTAAAATAGTCAATGAAACATCGTATTCATTTTGAAAGACCTATCCAATGATATGCCACTCAATAGGGTGCGTAATTTTTTTTTTGTCGTCTCTACCGCCATTTTGTATTTTACAGCCGCCATTTTGAATTTATAAACACAAAACCTAGTCTATAACCATTGGACCGTTAAGACGAATCGATAGAGACCTCATTCATTAAAATCCATCCAGCCGTTGGGATGTTTCGAGGGTATAAAGAAATTTACATACCCAGATACGCGTGAAACACGTAACCTTCTTTTCAGTCGGGTAAAAAAAAAAAAAGAAACTGAAGGAGTAAATGCAGTGGGAAACTTTCATGAAATTGATCCGTAACATGCTGTTGATTTCATTTGCATAAAAGCCTGCCCAAAATCACGACTAAGCTATCACCTTGTACACGTTTTGAAAGAAGATATGGCTTACTTGGTAAACCATGCCAGTAATACCTTAAATCATCTGTACCATCAAGGACGAATATTTTTTCATTAGTAAAAACCAATTTTCGCCATAGATTGAATTTTAAGACGTTTGAAGATGCTAGTTTTAGTCTTGCATCAATGTGATGCTTTTGTAGTTTTTGCTTAGCTTTTAATTTAGCATTATTCAAGCCTTCAGAACTTTTTAACACAATTGTAACAGTTCTGGACGTTACTGAGAGTTCTAGAGAAGATTTTACAGTAGAAGAATAAGTACAATCTTGAACCACCATTCTAATAATTTTCAGTTTACTCCGGGCTAAGAGTTTTAATACCTATCTCCTTCTTTTCTTTCTAACATAATTCATTGGATCATGAAGAAAATTTTGCACAACAATTTCAAATTTATTTATTTATTGCCCTTCACTTACACCGCAATCCTAAAAACCCTCTCATTACCCGACTGCCAAGAAGGGTTACGTGTTCACCCGTATCTGGGTATGTTGATTTCTTTATACCCTCGAAACATCCTAACGGTTGGATGAATGACGTCTCTATCGATTTGTGTTAACCGTCCGATGGTTTTGTTTTTATAAATTCAAAATGGCTGCCGTAAAATACAAAATGGCGGTAAAGATGAAAAAAATTTTACACACCATATTGAGTGGCATATCATTGGATAGGACTTTCAAAATGAAGACGATGTTTCATTGACTATTTTACAGTCAGAAGCTCTGTTTAAATCGAGTTCAGCCTGTAAGTTGTGTAGGTAGGATCTCTAGCTTTACTGCAACTCTAACCTTCATAGACATCTATAGGCCTCATCAAAACAGTGTTTATGATAGGAACTAACAATTAAATACGACTTAAAAGTCATCAATACAAGTAAATAAAAAAATAGGTAAGTAATCAAAAAATAGTTTCACATTCATGAGAAATAATTAATTAGTTCACTTTTTACACAGTCGGGTTTTTTGATTTTTTAAATTTAATTTTTACTTGTTCAGTATCAACTTACGTTTACGCACTACAGCCGTACATTGAAAATCGTGTTACTGTATAAGGGATATTATCCCGTTTATTTTACCCTTTTCTTCTTGAGTCAAGGAATTCCCGCTAACCACGTTCAAAGCAGCAGCTGCATATCCCAAAACTTTAAATCTGGAGACTACTAACCTATAAACGTCATCACAGATGGGTTCCGCATAAAATACTACAGGCATGAGGTCATCTCATTTGCTAGATTTAAAAGGAGCTACTCCTCTTAAACGTATTTCCACTTGTTAATATTCCAAGATTTAAACACTTGTAAAAAAAAAAAAAAAAAAAAATCCTTTTTTAACTTTTACAATTAATTAAATTCACATATTATATCAGATATTTGTGTCTTAATTCAAGATATAAAATTCTTTTCGGAATTTTGTTCTAAACAACAAAATTAGCTAAACCTAGTTAGCTAAAACTGGTCTTAACCTTTTTTCCAGCACTGTATGGAAAGCAGTATAATTTTAGTATTTTTCTTGAATGAATTAATAAACTTGTGTTATGTGCACCGTTGGTTTCACGAAGTATGCAAAGTAATCTTCGACGCTTTCCCCTGGTACTCTTTTTCGTCCACTCTTTGTTTTATCTGATACTGAGCAGGCCTCCATTATATTTTTAGGGTTTCGTTCATCTGACGAAACCCTATTCGTCTTATTCCTCTGTCTGTCTGTCCGTCACAAAACCCGTTCGCAGAAACTATATATGTTGGAGACTTGAACTTTTGGATTCTTATAGCTGAACACCTCACATCAAACGGCAAATCATAAAATTTTGAAAAAGTCTTATATTTACCCTTCTGAGCTCTAACTTCTGTATTTTTAGAAATTTTTCTAACCTCCACCCTTTCATCCGGGGTGCACTTTTCTAACTTTTGCCGACACTCCTTTGACCACTCTTTCATATTATTCACCATAGCCGTACATATTTTAGTTCCAATTTTTACCGCCAGGGGTCGCCTACCTATATAAGGTGCTATGGGCCCGATCCCTCGACTAATATATCTACGGATAGTTTGTAAAACGGAGTTTCATTTGGATAGATGTTTGTTCAGAATAGAGTGCGCCACCTGGTTGCGAAATGTGGAACTAATAGACTTTGCAAAAGTATTAAAGTTTTTTGAAAGGAATATTAAACGAAACCCTCTGTGCGATCTGTGATCACACTTACCCACTTGTTCTGTCATCACGAGTTGATGGACGTGGACTCAAGAAATTCAAGGAGGCCAATTCATGAATAAAGCAAGGAGTGCAGGAAAAAGAGTATCAAAGGAAAGCACTAACAATTATCGTCTTGATGTTCTTAGTACAATCAATGGTGCCCATAATAAAGGTTTATCAATTCATACAAAAAACCTTCAATATATGCTCCTTATACTGTACTACTTTCCATATGTGTATCTAACAAACAAATCTGTTCATTTGTGTTTGTAATAAAAGCTTAAGATTGTAAAAGAATTTGTGGACACCTTCTATTAAATACTCATGTGAAAATTTTACTATCATAATTAAAACTTTTTTTTTTTTTAATCAGAAAAAAATCCATGTTATATTAAAAATTTAACATACGTATTTATACGCACATAGATAATACATATTGTTTTAACAAAACATTGCAAAGAGTTGCAAATTTAAGAAAATCTTTATTTACCCTCCAGTTAGCCATACGTTTGAAGCAACTAAAAAATTGTTTTTTACTAAAATCATAGCTCAATTTTAATAATTTATCATTTCTTTAAATTGTTTGTTGCGTTCAATCTTTCACTATCTCATTTAAACATAATAATCAAATTCGTAAAACTTTTTTTCTTATTCTTATGTAGCTTATTTTTATATTATACTTTTAAAAAAAGCAAAATTTACAGTATTATTTTCAATGTATAAGAAATTACTTTTCCGATAAACGGCACAAATAATGTTAGTTATTATTTATTCCATAAAACAGCTGAATAAGCTAACTTAAATTGGATACTTGAATCATGAGTTTCAAAATAGCTCGATTATTTTTAAAATACATTACATCAGCAATTTCTGAACTGATAATATAATAGAAACATGTAGTTAATTCGCAGCAATCGTAATAAGGTAGCCTTGCGTTATTAGTTAAAATAACTTTTTGATAACGAAAAGAAATGCGAAAGAATTGATTTTATTAAATCAGCAATCTTTCCACGAACTCTTATAAAGCAAAAACAGACGTGGCAACACCTGATCAATAAATTTCGCTTTTACTGCATTTTTTTTTTTTTTTTCTAAACATCGCACATAATTTTTTACACGATGAAATAGGGCAAAAATGTTCTTTCAAGTGAAATTTCTTTTTAAAGTGTATGATTAATTTACTGATTTTTATGGTTTTAAAAATAATTTTCAATCATGCTTTTGTTTTTTAAATGCAGTCAAACCCCGCTATAGTGAACACGGCTTATAATAAATCCTCAGATATAATAAACGAAATGTTTGGTCCCGTACACTACAAACATCTCTTAGTATACTAAATATGGTCAAGCTTAAAAAGACATAACGTAAATTAAAAAACATCTTTAAACAATTCTATAATTTTTAAAATGTATTATTAAAATGTATGATAATTTACTGATTTTTAAACATTTCTATAATTTCTAAAATTAAAATGTATGATAATTTACTGATCTTTAAACAATTCTATAATTTTTAAAATATATGATTAAAATGTATGATAACTTACTGATTTTTAATAATGAACGAAATGTTTTGTCCCGTACACTACAAACATCTCTTAAAATGTAGTCAAGCTTAAAAAGACATAACGTAAATTAAAAAACATCTTTAAATAATGCTATAATTTTTAAAATGTATAATTAATTTACTGATTTTTGTGGTTTTAAAAATAATTTTCAATCATGCTTTTGTTTTTTAAATGCAGTCAAACCTCGCTATAGTAAACGCGGCTTATAATGAACCCCGGATATAATGAATGAAGTGTTTTGTCCCGTACCGTGCAATACATATACAATGTTTGTTTGTTTTTTTTTTTTTGTGTGTGTGTGTGTATGTGTGGATATAATGAGCCCAAAAAAATGAGGATGTTAGATATAATGAACTTTTTCTGTCTTTGACAAAAAAAAAAAAAAAAAAAAAAAAAAAATCCATTTTTTGTAATAATTTTGAAATTGCTACTTCAAAATAAATACATGTACCAATTTTTAAAACCATCCATAGACTGGAATGTAGCGATAAGAAAGTAGCGATCTTGTTTGCCTCTTTTATCTTCATCCACCCTCCCTAAATAAAGGCCATCCCCGACAGATGTTGCACCTGTAAGAGGCCAGTGGGTGCCATATCCATTCCCGGAAATTTAGAAGAGAAACGTAGGAATGCATACACATTATACGCCAAAGAAGCAATTCAAGTAACTAAACAAATTTTTGTGTACACAAAATATAGAGCCGAGAGTGATGGAAACATATCGGTCCTTCGACAAAAGTATGGATAATTTTTTCTTGAATCAGCCTCTCATCAGATAAAGATTACTATTTTTTTATACGCAAGACGTAGAGTAAAAAATAATAAAAATAAGTTAACGTGTTTTTTGCTATTATTACTTTCTTCTATCTTCAATAGTAGAAAGTATTGTAATCGAAATTTTTTTTCGACTTCCGGTTTTCGACGGATTTACACGTTTTTGGGGTCAGAGATCCTAAAAAACATGTTTATAGAAAATGTCTGTCTGTCCGTGTGTCCGTATGTCGCCATTGTACCATCAAAAATTGTATAAAGTTATGCATAGAATTGAACCAAATTTTTTTTAAAGTTTTTGTCTATGGCAAGCAGGTTCTCCATTAATTTGGAAAACATCCGCTGGTAGGGGGCACTGTAATGGCAATTTTTGTGTATTTTGAATATTGTACCATCGAAAAGTGTATGAAGTTATGCATAGAATTGAACTAATTTTTTTGTGTATGTATTTGGCCATGGTACGAAGATCCTCCCTGAATTTGGAAAAATTCCGCCGGTAGGGGGCACTGTAATAGCGATTTTTGTGCCATTTTCCATATTGTACCATCGAAAAGTGTATGGAGTTATGCATAATTCTAATAAAAATACTAATAAAACTAATAAAAATGAATTATTGGTATTTGTAACAACATTTTGAAATATTAATATACATGAGATAGAAGAAAGTTTTGGGATTGGCACATCCAACTAGTTTTTGAGTCATTTTGTATTTCATTTATTTAAATAATGTGTATTTCGAGGGAGGAGTTCGGAACCATTTAGTTAAGATCGTTTGCGGAACAGGTATAGTAAACTCCCGGTTATAGTGAACCGAAATGTCGGTCCCTTGAGGGTTCACAATAGCGGGGTTTGACTGTATATCTATTTTACGTACACTGCAGTGATGTATGATAACACTTTTGTAATTAAAACAATATGAAAAGTTTACCATTTGTTTCAGGCTTATATTTTATAACAAAATTAAAACTTCATAAATAAATAAATAAATAAAACATTAAAGTGATATAAATAAAATACAAATTTACGGACAGTTGAACTTTGTGCTTAAAAACACTGAAATTATTAGAATCAAAAAGGCTGGTATAAGTAGAGAAATCTTCGGCAATTCCTTCGATTATTAACTCCTAACATGAGACTAATACAAATGTATCGCTTTTAATGAATTTCGAAACTTTATTTGAATACATTATTTATGGTTTTCATATAAATATGCCCTTTGGTGTTGTTATTGGACAATCTAAAAAACGAATTAAATGTAAATTATCTATTCGAGTTTTCAATTAAAACTAGTCGGATGTGCCAATCTCAAAACTTCCGTCTATCTCATACATGTTAATACTTCAACATTTGCGATGACAGTGCCAAAACTAAGGGTTCTCAGGTCTCTTAAAACTTCAAAATTTTCGAAATTTTAGTTTGTTTATATGTTAAACTCCTACCTTTCCTGAACATTTTGATGTGATTATTTCTTTGATATTCCCATTAGAACAGACGTTATGGCGTTTAGAATTATACTCGCACAATAACTGAAGCGGAATTTCCGTAACTTTGAAATCATTTTTCTCAAAATGATATTTGTGGGCATAACGCGCAGGATATCTTAAAACCTTCTCACTATTTGTTCATGAAATTTTCTAAATATATGCTCCATGTTAGTCTGTATAAACTAGACCTAAAATTTAATTTTTATTGTTCAAAAAATTTTTTTAGGAGATTACACTGTTGAATTTTTCAAAATTTGATATTAACTAAATACAACTTTATATTCAAATATAAAAATGCTTTAAATGCAATTTTTTTTAGTTTCAGAGTAATTACTATAATCTGAAGTATAAAACAGCAAAAAATTTCATTCCAGTTGCGAAATTAATTTTGTAATCCTGCGAGTATGCTGTCATACCAATTTTCTTCTCGACACATGTCTGACAGTTTGAAGTCTCTATAAATGTTAATTCTGACTCTTTTAACTTTTCAAATGTATGAAACGAAAGAACATTTAAATATACGTCATATACCGGGGTCCTATAAATAGGACAGCTAATAAAACATTTTTAAAAATAAAATTGGTAAGGATTTTTTGGATGCATTTTATTTTGACGTCTTTAAAGTACATAAAAGTATAATTTATAAATAAAAAAACAAGTAATCAATTAAAATTTAATTGAAAAAAATCTATTTAAAAAATTCTTTAAGAATTGGGATCTTATAATCTAGAATTTTACCGTTATTATTATCTTTTTATTGGAGAAATCATAGAGTATTTTTGTACAACATAAACAATATTTTTAAAGTAAAATAAAATATTTGCTCATAAAATTAGTTTATGTATGCATTTTATATGTCCTTACTATGTGTCCTACTAATATGTCCTGTTTATAGGACAACTAGTTACTTAAAAAATTAAAAACTTTTTTTCAAAATTTTACTAGTTTCTACTTAATTACACCATATTAATAATATAATTGATTTTTAAAAATTTTCAAAAATATTTAATAGGTGTGGTCCAATATGGGTTAATAAGTAGAGGAGAAAGTCCAAATACCGGCTATCATTTTTGTTTTCAAACTAGATCACACAATTTTCAAAATTAGTAAAAGAAAAAGTGACAGCAAGGTACCTTGACATGTTTTACACCTGTTTAGAGAAAAAAAATCAGTTTAAAAGCCGTTTTCTGTTTATAAAAAGCAAAATTCTGAAAGTCTTTAAATTTTGAGTTTTGAAAACTGGGTCTAAATACCGGCTACCTAAGTTTTTTTCCAAAAGATCACACAAATAGAGCTAATGACAATTATTAAGAAAACTAGAAAGGTAGCCCGTCAAAAATGGCGGAAATTTAGATATAAAGATATATACAACTCATGTGCAAGAATATGAGTTTTCTCGCTTGTTCCGCAGTGATAGATGAAAATAACACATTTTAAGAACGAAACACATTTATGAAAAACTGTGTACGGTAGAAGACCACTAATCTGCACAGTTTAGTTCCAAGTGTTATGCAGATTTGAGGCTTTTTGCGGTCATGTCTATTCAATCTTTGTTTACATTTTTTTAAATTCATATATTGGACAATTTAGATTGTTGAGCCTTAAAAATAAATAAATAACACACTTGAAGTAAGGTTAAAAACTATTAAATTATCGTATACGATTTCATGAAATGGTATTATATGGTATTATATGTGTGTGCTTCACGATCTTGGTTACGACGTTGGCGAAATTGGCTGCAACTTGCCATAATCCTAATAGTGTGGGCCGCTATAACAAAAATGTAACCAGTTTTTAGTAAAATTTCTGATATAAAGTAGCTTTCAAAAACTTGTGTAAAATTGCAGGCCGTTCTCGTGTTATGTCAGTCCTAGGAATAATATTTCTAACACTGAAGATTTTCCATGTATATATGGAATTTAGAAAAGCTTCTCCAAAAGAAAGGTCCTGAAATGACATTGCAATTCCTCTTACTTCAAAGTTTAATCGGGCCCTGATGTTGAGTACTGAAATCTAATAAATACAGTTATTTTGAACATTACAACAGAATTAAACAGTTAAACTTATATTTAACTTAAACCCGCTGTTACTTCCCGATGTTATTTTTTAGTATTAAGAAAGAAAATTATTTAAAATTTTCAAATCATGCATTTATGATTTTTTTCCGTCTTTAATAACTAAATAATGAAAAAACAGGCTTTTGTTCTGAGCTCATAAATATGACAATAAAATAATGTAACTAAGAGACATTGCAAAATTAAATCTTTGTGATTACAAACCATAAACAACGATACCGCCACCATTTTACCTACTATGACGTCATTAGAATATTGCCCATTGATTGTTGGAGAACTTACTTTGTGAATGATTACCTCAATGATTTAATATTTTTGACGTTTCACGATGAATGAATCACTTGTGTTTGTTTAGGTTTATGGAATGAGATATTAAGCTGTGAAACTAATTTCAATTGAAGTTATCCAAGGATATATGTATTTGTAATCGAAATTAAAAACAATGCTTTGATCTCGAAATAAAAAGTTTTAGTTTGTATAATTTGTTATTTCTGTTAATTATTTATTGAAGTACTTTTCCATTATAGCGCATTTTTAAAAAAAGCTTGGCGCGATTCGGGCATCAGAAAGTGAGATATGTTGCGAAAATATATAAACAGCTATGAAAACAAATCCAATGAACTTTTATCTTTGTTTATATATGCAATTATATGCATAAAAAATCGTTTCTAAATATATATAATTTTGGCACAGATGTCATATTCGCCCCATATTGGCGCGATTTTCTTTCGGTTGCCAATTTGGCGAAAACATCAACAGCATAAACAACATAATCCGGGTTACCACATCAAGCAAAATAACAACACTTTGGCGCCAATTAAGTACCTGTTGCGTATATGACATTAGCGTCAGAAAAAAATCGCGCCAATATGGGGCGAATATAACATCTGTGCCATATTTTTTTTTATATACAAATTACGGCACTCATTTCAGATATGAACCGGGATACCTAACTGGCGCCAAAATGGTGTTATTTTGCCTGCTATGGTAACACGGCTATTGTTTTTTATTTATTAATAAATTGTTTATTTGCTTTTATTTTCTGTTTTTTAATTATATAAACTGCTTTGTTCTATAGTTATTATTCAAACTTTTATTTATTTATAGTTATTTCCTTTTCAAAATGATAGCAAATAATTGAAAAATATATAAGTAACTGGTATTCGAAAGCGAGAATTCTGCCAAATTGGCGTCATAGAAAAATCACGCCAACCCCCATGCGTATATGACATCTGTGTAAAAATTACTTCTGTTTCTTTATAAAAATGGGTAAATAGCTTTATTTATATTAAATTGTCGGCGCAGATGTCATATACGCCCATATTGGCGCGGTTTTCATTTTTTCACGCCGATGTCATATACGCACCGGGTACTTAACTGGCACCAAAGTGTCGTTATTTTGCTTGTAATGGTAACCCGAATGTTGTTTATGCTGTTGATGTTTACGCCAAATTGGCGTCGGAAAAAAATCGCGCCAATATATGACATCTGTGCCAAATTGTATACATATGGAAAAAATTGCTTGTGAGTATGAAGCACTAAATAGGTTGCCAGAAAATACTTTGGCAAACTACTTTCTCGCCAAGAAACGTTTCTCCGAAGTATTGTACATAAGCAATGATTGCTAGAAATGCATTTTTAATTATGATATGCGCTTTTATGTTTCGCTATATTTATGCATACTATACTGTGTGTATAAATGCTACAGTTCATATGCAGGGCTACACAAAAGAATTCGTAAGGGTTACTGAGTATGAGAGTATATTGCTTAAAGGTGGTTTTTAAAAGAGTTATGTATTTTTACGCTGAACTGCATTTAGTTTCCTAAGAAATGTTTGTGGAATATAGATAAAATGATATACATGGTCACGCAAAGAATTGGATACATAACCGTCTATGGATGATAATATCTGGAAATGTGATTTCAGAAGTTTTAAGAGTAGTTTAAATTAAATTTTAGCTAAATAGTGGCATGTAATAACGGTACTATTAGCAATGGACGGTAACTGCTGAAATCAATTTTTAAATTTTTTTATGCGTTTTCTAAAATGTTTACTTAGTTATCTTGGTACGTCTTAGTTATCTCGTCGACCAAATTACTGTCGCCAAATTGTAAGATTAATTGCCAATAATGGTTGCCATTAATTAATTAATTAAATGCCAATAATGGCCAATAAAAACCATTAATTCGACGTTTTATTTGTATTTTTATTACTGTTTTACTAATTTATTTGTTCTTTCGTTATTTAAAATAAAAATTATGTCAATGTGTATAATTTGGCGAGTGATTTGGCGATTTATATAATTTGGCGAAATTGGTCGACGGAATATCTAAGGAGTAACGTTATCTTATTTACCTTATTTCCCTAAATAACGAAGTTTTGTTAAAGCATTCAGGATGTGTTGGAAAGTGTTTCATATTGTATGCTTAACGCATGATTTTTCTTTCTTCTTTAGTCTTATTTTGCATTTATTCTTAATTTTTTAGTCTTATACTGCTTTATAGAAACTTTGGCACAGTTGTCATATACGTTATCACATATTGGCGCGATTTTTTCCGACGCCAATTTGGCGAAAACATCAACAGCATAAACAACAACATCCGGATTACCATATCAAGCAAAATTACGACACTTTGGTGCCAGTTAAGTACCGTTGTGTATATGACATTGGCGTCAGAAAAAAATCGCGCCAATATGGGGCGTATATGACATCTGTGCCGAAACTTTAATATTTAATGTTTAAACTCTTCGCTCCACCCCCCTTGCATATAGTACAAACTATAACACAGATATTGCAAAATAATAGACAGTTTGGTACTTTTCCACTGCAGGGGCTTTGGCATTTTTAAAAAAAAAACTTGGTGTAATTTGGGCATCAGAAAGTGAGATTTGGGTACTTTGCCGTTATGCGGACACCATTGTCGCCAAGCGTAATAGTTGGCGCAAAATCGTGAATTGAAGCATTTGAAAAATAAAAGAAAAACCATTGTCGATAATAAAATGAGCATTTAAAAAATATAACATTTGAAAATTCCAGACTTTTACGAACTATTTCATCAAATCACAAATATATACTTAAAATAAGTGAACAAATAACTGCTATAAAATAAAGCAATAAAATAAAACTCATATTAAACTGCTGGCATAAAATTACAAATATCTTTTAGCATTTTGAAATAATTGGCGCATTAGCATACATTTTGGCATGATGTCCGTATAACGGAAAAATATCGAGATTTGTTGTCAAATCATATAAACAGCTATGAAAACAAATTTGATGAGCGTTTTTGTTTGTTTTATATGTATATTATTGATGTTTTTATGTACAAATTACATCTGTTTCTGTATAAAATTAGAGAAACGGCTTTTTTATGTTAAATAAATCGTATAAATATCGAAAAAAATGCGTGTGTATATAAAATGAAACAGTGAATAGGTTCCCGGAAAATATGTTACCAAATTTCCTTTTTTGCCAAGGCACCTATACTGGAAAAGTACCTAAAGCACATTAAAATCGCGCAGTTAGGAGCTCACACAGTACACCGTTGTCTATTGGCGGTTATTTTATTAGTAGCATCGGGAGGAAGATGTAAAGATGTACTTTAAATTCTCACTCATAGATTTCGAAAAATTATCTTAAAAGAGTGGAGTTTAAATTAAATTTCGGTGACCTCCATTATGAAAGATTAATGGTTTTAAATGGGAATTTCGCCAAATTAGCCAGCTATCGCCAAGTTGACCAACATTTGGCGCTACTGTGGTAACCCTGCATTAATATTTTTCAACAATTACTCATTTCAATGAGGCGGTCCTACCGGAATAGTGAGGGACACACAGAGACTTGGATTTTATATAAACTAGTTGATCGAACCCGAGCTCCTCGGGTTACAGAGTATAGGTAAAAACAATTCTTTTTTTTCTTTTTTTTTTAACTCTAATTATTATTTTTTTTTTTACATGTAATATATATTTTAGATTGTCCATTAACATAAAAAAGAATTTTTATATGAAAAATATCAATTATGCAATCAAATAAAGTTTTAAAATTTATTAAAAGCGTTACTTTCACATGCCAGGAGTTCTTAGCCAAGATTTTGCGACTTAAGGCAGTCTTTCCGATCATTTCAGTGCTTTAAGCGCGTGGTTCAATACCATGTTTGTTAAATTTATTTCTTATTTACATTATTTTATTTATTTTATTTATTTTTCTATAGAGGAAGTTTTAATTTTGTTATGGGACATCAGACGGAAACAAATGCTGACATTTTTACATTGTTTTAAAAGCAAGCGGATTAATATTTCATAATCGAGCTACACGTGATAGAGATACATTTAAAAATAATTCATGCTTGAAAATCTCTCTCTCTATATATATATTACGCTATCGCACGTGGTTATTTGTTATTTATTATTTGTTATTTTTTTTGTACGCATTATTTGTTAATTGTTTAATGGCAACCCCCGAATGAAACGCATCTCATTGGTTATTGTGTAATAATTTTCAAAAGGGAATAACAATAAATAAAAAAAAGTTTAATTAATAACTATAGAAAAAACAATTTATATAATAAAAAAAATTAAAAGTAAATAAACAATTTATTAATAAATAAACAACAACATCCGGGTTACCATATCAAGCAAAATAACGACACTTTATTGCCAGTTAAGTACCCCGGTGCGTATATGACATTGGCGTCAGAAAAAAATCGCGCCAACGTGGTGCGTATATGACATCTGTGCCGTCTTTTACTTATTTACTTATTTATTTATCAAACAACAAACATACGACTTCATCTCATTTAAAATACAATAAATAAATAAATAAATAAAGGTACTTTTCCAGTATAGGTACTTGGCGAAATAGAGAAAAGGTCCATGGCGAGGAAAGAAATTTGGCAACGTACTTTCTGGCAACCTATTTAATCAAAATATTTTTTTCGAATAAAACTGCATAAAAGTTGCCATGATCAGAAAGAGTTTGTACTTTAATGTTAGCTGGACGCAATTCTAGCCAATGGCATTTTTTAACTCGCCAGCACATTTTTTTTATTTTTCGAGGGGTAAATGAAAACAATGCTTTGATGTTGAAATTAAATAGTTTATGGTATTATTTATTCTTTTTCTTTTTTAAAGATTTTCTTTTTAAGTGAAAGTCGTGAATTTTAAACGTTTCAGTTTTAAATTAAAGCTATCCATTTTAAATAAAATGAGTGAAAGGATTACATTTTAATCATGAAATATGAAAAACGGGTACAATGTTTGGCGATTTATCACCTGTGCCCGACTAACATAAAAATACCGAGTTCTTGATTTCTCTATCAGAATCTTCCTCTTTGGCGAAGGATCGAGGAAGTAAATTAAATTATGAATAAACGTAACATGATACAATGCTTAGGATACATTTAAGGGAGACCAAACTGGTCGCCACGGGCGAGTAGTTATTTTAAAAACCATAATAACTCAGTCAATTAAGATACAATTTTCAAACAAATTGCATTTGAAAGTAGGTTTTTTTTTCTCTATTTGACGGCGTAAAAATTGAAAATGCGCATTATTTAGAAATTTAAAAAATCGCTGACATAGCAAGCATTTTAATTTAATTTTTTTTCAGGTTTTATGGAAAAATGACAACAAAATATACAGTATCTCCTATTTTCGACTATTTTCCAGTTACTTTCAATGACTTTCAATAGAAATGGGGTTCTTTTGTTGCCACGATTAGAAAAATGATATTAAAAACTACAAAAAAATTAATATCTCAAAAATAAATTGAGATACAGCTTTCAAACAAATTGCATTTAAAAGAGCATTTTTTTCCTCATACAACGGTGTAAAAATTTAAAATGTGCGACGGTTAGAAATTTAAAAATTTACAGTAAAGGAAATTGCAAAACCAAAATTTTATTTTAAATTTCAAAGTGTTGCCATTCGCAGAATGACGTATGCGTTACGCACAGATATGTTTGTCCTTTATAATATAGATAGATAGATAGAATATTATTTTTATAAATTTTATTGATTAATAATATTTCTTGTGCACAGAAAAAATACGTAATCTATACTAATCTATACTGATATTATAAAGAGGTAAAAATTGTTTATTTGTAGGAGGTAAGCTCTGGAACTACCGAACCGATTCCAAAAGTTATCAAAATGATGGTGTTAGTCCAACTTAGAACATAGGCTATATTTTATGTCCGTGCTACTGACCAAAAGGGGGTGCAGGAGAAAAAAACATTCTAAAAATGCGATTTTTCTGTTACTGAAGAGCCTAGAAACATACAATTTTGAATGGCAGTTACTTATAAGATACTAATGGTCTCTAAGGACATTTCTTAAAAAAATCGAAATTAAAAAGGGGTGAAAATGTTCGAAAAGCATTCTACAAAACGTTCTAAATGGTGATTTTTACGTAATTTCAGGAAGTACCAAACCGATTTCAAAAATAATGGTGTCAAAATGATGGTGATAACCCTTGCTCCAACATAGGCTACATTGTATGTCGGTGCCACTACCCCTAAAGGGGGTGCAGGAGCAAAAAACGTTCGAAATTGCAATTTTTGTGTTACTGAAGGGTCCAGATACATGGAATTTGGCATGGTAGTTACTTATTAGATATAAATGATCACTAAGAACATTTCTTAAAAAATTCGAAATTTAAAAGTGGTAAAAAGGCGCAAAAAGAGTTCTAAAAAACGTTCTAAATGGTGATTTTTACGTAATTTCAGGAAGTATCAAACCGATTTAAAAAGTAATGGTGTCAAAATGATGGTGACAACCCTTTCTCCAACATAGGCTACATTTTGTGTCGCTGCCACTACCCCTAAAGGGCTGCAGGAGCAAAAAACGTTCGAAATTGCGATTTTTATGTTACTGAAGGGTCCAGATACATGGAATTTGGCATGGTAGTTACTTATTAGATATAAATGATCTCTAAGAACATTTCTTAAAAAATTCGAAATTTAAAAGTGGTAAAAAAGCGCAAAAAGAGTTCTAAAAAACGTTCTAAATGGTGATTTTTACGTAATTTCAGGTAGTATCAAACCGATTTCAAAAATAGTGGTGTCGAAATGATGGTGACAACCGTTGCTGCAACATAGGCTACATTTTATGCCGGTGCCATTACCCCAACGGGGGTGCAGGAGCAAAAAAACGTTCGAAATTGCGAATTTTGTGTTACTGAAACACCCAGATACATGGAATTTGGCATGGTAGTTACTTACTAGATATAAATGATTTCCAAGAACATTTCTTAAAAAAATTCGAAATTTAAAAGGGATGAAAATGCGCAAAAAGCATTCTAAAAAACGTTCTAAAAGGCGATTTTTACGCAATCTCAAGAAGTGCCAAATCTATTTAAAAAATAATGGTGTCAAAATGATGGTGGCAACGCTTGCTTCAACATTGGCTACATTTTATGTCGGTGCCATTACCCCAAATGGGGTGCAGGAGCAAATAAACGTTCGAAATTGCGATTTTTGTGTTACTGAAACATCCAGATACATGGAGTTTGGCATGGTAGTTACTTATTAGATATAAATGATCTCCAAGAACATTTCTTAAGAAATTAGAAATTTAAAAGGGGTGAAAATGCGCAAAAAGCATTCTAAAAAACGTTCTAAATGACGATTTTTACGTAGTTTCAGGAAGTATCAAACCGATTTCAAAAATAGTGGTGTCAAAATGATGGTGACAACCCTTGCTCCAACATAGTCTACATTTTATGCCTGCCACTACCCCTAAAGGGGGTGCAGAAGCAAAAAAAGTTCGAAATTGCGATTTTTGTGTTACTGAAACACCCAGATACATGCAATTTGGCATGGTAGTTATTTATTAGATACACTCTGAAAAATAAATGTGTAAATTAGTCAAATTTACACACATATTCTAAAATTACACACTTGTCATGAAAATTACACACATTTTGCAAAATTTTACCTGTTTTTATGTGTATTTAGTTTATAAAACTAAGTGTGTAATTTGTTATCGCTTGAAAAACCCAAATAAGTGTGTAAATGTAGAAAAATGCTTGAATTTACACGCATTGGTATGTTATTGTAATTTTTCCAAAATTATATATACACAGATAAGTGTGTAAATTGTTAAATTTAATTCCCCAGATGTTCTTCGGCAACTCCTAAAAGTGATTAAAAAAAAAAGAAAAGAAAGAACTTGTTACCAAACACAGATCATTTTAACAAGGCAATTTACGAACTACTTCCTTTTACTTCCGCATTTGATAATGAGTGCTATTACAGACCACTTGAGTAACTCTCTAAAGCATATGTTCTAATAACTAAGATTTCATCACTGATATGTAACTAAAAGGAACATCTGAACATTTTGACTGTTGCCAGACACCTTTAATTATTATATATTTTTTCTACGCTGCGAATATGTGTTTTAGCAGCTTTATGTATTATCACTCTTAATCATGTAGCCTCTCTGTTAAGACGGAGTTTCTTATACTCCAGTAATATGTTTAATTATAAGTATTTAAAGCTAAAAGTTGAATCTTTCTTTATCGTAAAAACACACAATACTAATTCATATTACATTATATCTTCCCATGGATTTAGCGATTCATATTAAGCTCTCAAAGGATACTTCAAAGGATAAATAATGCTTCACAAAATAAAATAAAATAATTTCTTCAAGAAGCTTTTGGATAAATCCCTGACCACGCCACACCGATGAAGTTATACGTCATCGCGATATTGATGAATCCCAGGTAAGAGCATTTTACCTATTTCCATTTCAAAAGCAGCATAGCCACAAGAGATTTTTTCTAATTGTTTAAATATGAGACAGCGAATTCCTGCTATCGAGAATGGGGTGCTTTTGGCTTGATAGGCCACTTAAACTCCAACAAAAAGATTAATGAGACAGATAAAGTGCTCATGTTTAGCGAAAAGAAGAAAAATTTTATATAGTGGCTTAGATTATAAAAATTAAAAATATTCATGTTCTGAATAAAAAAAAATAAAAAGATGCTGCATTGAATAAAATAATGAATGTTATTGTACCAGAAATATAAAGGTGAATGAAAAAGAAACATTTATATATTTATGTTTTATGTAATGAACATTTAAATAATTAGTGAATGAACAATTTGTTGGTTGTGAGTAATAATAATAATAAAAAAAAGAAATCGTTCATTTTACATTTTACAGTAAATAAATAAATAAAAAGGAAATAGGTTGGTCGCATAAACAAATAAAACTAAACATGGCAGGGATAAAAGAAACTCAAATAGTCGAAAAATTAAATTCGACAAATTACTCAAATTGGAAATTTCGCGCAGAAATGATTTTAATAAAAGAAGAATTGTTTGATGTAATAACACAAAATCCCCCAGATCCAATTAACACGGACTGGACGAAGAGGGACCGTAAAGCACGTGCAATTATCAACTTGAGTATTGAAGACTCACAGATCGTGCATGTAAAGCACTTAAACACTGCCAGAGAAACCTGGCAAGCTTTAAAAACAATTCATGAAAGGGCTAATCTCTCAAGCAAGTTATATTTGCTGAGAAAATTATACGGAGCAAAACTCCCAGAAAACGGCAATCTAATAAAACACATTACACATATTTTAGAACTTGTTGATAAACTTTCAGCCATAGGCGAAACTATTAATGACTCGCACATTTCAGCTCTGTTACTTTGTTCATTACCACCTAGCTACAACACCTTAATTATAGCCCTCGAGGCCCGTCCAGAAAATGAACTTAATTCAGAGTTTATAAAAGGAAAACTCACTGATGAATATACAAGACGTTTAGAAAACACAGATCAGAGCGAGAATTCCTCAAAAGCGTTTAAAACGCATAAAAAGTTTCCGGCTGAACACTATAATAAAAAAGACAAACAGTGTACATACTGTAAATTAAAAAACCATACATACAGAGAGTGCTGGCATCTTAAGAACAGAAACACTTACTCACCGTCACAAAAACAACAGCCGCACAAATCCAAGTATTACACATCATCGTTATGTTATGAAGACGCAAACTATTATAGAGAAAACAAAAACCGTGAAACAGAACCAATTCGGATTAACAAAACACAGGGCAATTCAGGAAAAGGCAGCGACGCAGCTTTTTTAGTCCAGAAACCAGGAAAACAAACCTGGATAATCGACTCAGGTTCATCGGCACACATTCTAAACAGTAAAGATGCATTCACTAAGTTTAACGACACTGAAAAGACGACAGTCATCATTGCCAATGGAAAAACGCTGAATTCACACGGTACAGGTGAAACGACATTTAAAACAAAAACATCCGATGGAGGGATAAACACAATCACATTAAAAGAAGTATTATATGTACCAGAATTAGAATCGAACCTCATATCGGTAAGCAAAGCAACACAGAATGGCTATAAATTAATTTTCGATAAAGAAAAATGCACGTTATCCCGAAACGGGAATATTTATCTTGAAGCAAGAATGAAAAATAATTTATATCAAGTCGAATTATTAGAAAGCGCTGAAACTAATAAAGTAAACATTGCACATGAATGTAAAAATAAAAATTGCATAGAAGTTTGGCACAAACGGCTTGGCCATCGTAACTATAATGCGATAAAAGAATTAATAAATAAAAACTTAGCAGACGGTATAAAAATAAATAACTGTAATCATAATGCATTGTGTGAAATATGTATCCAAACAAAAATAAGTGATGCCCCATATCCGAAATCAACAAACTGTCCCAAAACAAGCAAAGTGCTCGATCTGATACACACGGACGTGTGCACATCTATCGGTACACCTACTATCGGGGGAAAAACAATGTTCGTCACTTTTATAGACGACTATTCAAGGTTCACAGTAATTTACTTACTTTCGCATAAAAATGAAGTTCACGAAAAGTTAAAAGATTATGTAGCCATGGTGAAAACCCAATTCGGCAGATTCCCTAAAGCTATTAGATCCGATAATGGAGGGGAATATTTAGGTAAACAAACGGAAGAATACCTAAGGGCAAGAGGTATCCAACACCAGTTTACTGTACCATTTTGTCCGAGCCAAAACGGCGTAGCGGAAAGAAAGAATAGGTCATTATTAGATATGACTAGGAGTCTACTCTCCGAAGCAGGCTTACCTCAAAAATTCTGGGGAGAAGCCATAAATACCGCCAATCACCTGCAGAATAGGCTACCAACCAAAATAACAAACAAAACACCGTTCGAAATTTGGTTCAACCGAAAACCCACCTTACACTACCTGCGTACATTCGGCTGTAAAGCTTATGCCTATATACAAAAACATCAGCGAAACAAATTAGATGATAGAGCGCAGGAAGGAATACTTGTGGGGTATGACAACAAATCAAAAGGTTACCGTATATTTACAAAAGAAAACAAAATAATAATAGCGAGAACAGTTAAATTTATAGAAAATAGTGAAAACAACTTAAAAGAAAGCGAAGAGGTAGCAAACTCAGACAATGACAACAACTACATTCAAACAGAGTTAAGTAATTCGGACGAAGAACCAACCGCGTCCAAACAACCCGACGTAGAACCGAGAAGGTCTCAGAGGTCAAATAGAGGAGTACCACCCGACAGATACGTATGTCACGTAAAAACAAATGACACATTCGAACCAACCGATTTTTATGACATAGCAAACATGAACAACCCAGTAGAAAAAGAAAATTGGCTCAAAGCCGCTCAACAAGAAATCCACTCATTAAAGAAAAATAAAACTTGGGACTTAGTGGATCCCCCACCAAATAAGAAAATTATTGGTTGTAAGTGGATTTTTAAGAGAAAGTTAGATAATTTAGGAAATGTACAAAAATACAAGGCCCGTTTAGTAGCGAAAGGATATAATCAGAAGTACGGCGAAGATTATGATGAAACCTTCGCACCCGTAGTTTCACACACAACAATCCGCACATTTTTAGCCTCAGCGGCATAAAAAAATCTTTCTGTTCAACACATTGACATCGACACTGCATTTCTTCACGGCGAAATAGAAGAAGAAATTTTCATGAAACAACCAGAGGGTTTTATAGAAAAAAATTGTGAAAACAAAGTGTGTAAACTGAATAAAACAATCTACGGCTTAAAGCAGGCAGCTAGAGCCTGGCACAAAAAGATCGCAGAATCATTAAAAAACATGAATTTTGTGCAAAGCACTGCTGACTCATGTTTGTTTACTAGAAAAGAAAAGGAAAATTTCACTTATATCATCGTCTACGTTGACGATATTTTAATCGCGAGTAAAAGTGAAATAATTAAAGATGTAATAAAACAATTGCAAAATGAGTACGGAGTAAAAGACTTAGGCGAAATAAGTCAGTACCTAGGAACCAACATAATCAAAACGAATGATGGTTACAAATTAAACCAAAGGTCAAAAATAGAAGATTTGGTTAGAAAGTTAAATTTAACAGATGCAAGACCTATTGGTACACCGATGGAAGTAGGTTTCTATAAATTAGAAGATAGCGACAATTTACTTCCGAACAATACAAAGTTTAGGCAAGCGATCGGTTCGCTCTTGTATATTGCCACAGTCACTCGACCCGACATTATGGCACCAGTAAATATACTTAGTAGGAGAAGTGCAACGCCACGCGAGAAGGATTGGAAAGCGGCAAAAAGAATTATTATTTACCTCAATTGCACAAAAAACCTATGCCTAACAATAAGCAAAAATAAACCACCAATACTCATCGCGTATGCTGATGCTGATTGGGCTGGGGACACTAAAAATAGAAAATCAACCACCGGCAATATTTTTTTTCTGGGTGATAATCCCATTCAATGGACTACAAAATTACAGTCAAGCATTGCATATTCTTCCGCTGAAGCGGAATATGTGGCTGCAGCAACGGCAGGACAAGAAATTTTATGGCTATTAAAACTGCTAGAAGATCTTAACTTGTATCAAGTAAAACCTATTTTACTTTACCATGACAACCAAAGCAGTATAAAGATGATAGAAAATGAAAAATTTTCGAAGCGGACAAAACATATTGATATCCGCTTTCACGCCATAAGACAATTAAAGGAGGATAAAATTATCGAATTAAAATATTGTCCCACGCAATACATGATTGCTGACTGCTTGACGAAGCCCACACCCAAACCTCAACTTTTGTGTGACATCAAGACTATGAACTTGTTACCTTATCCATCTGAGGAGATTAAGGAGGGGTGTTAAATTTAATTCCCCAGATGTTCTTCGGCAACTCCTAAAAGTGATTAAAAAAAAAAGAAAAGAAAGAACTTGTTACCAAACACAGATCATTTTAACAAGGCAATTTACGAACTACTTCCTTTTACTTCCGCATTTGATAATGAGTGCTATTACAGACCACTTGAGTAACTCTCTAAAGCATATGTTCTAATAACTAAGATTTCATCACTGATATGTAACTAAAAGGAACATCTGAACATTTTGACTGTTGCCAGACACCTTTAATTATTATATATTTTTTCTACGCTGCGAATATGTGTTTTAGCAGCTTTATGTATTATCACTCTTAATCATGTAGCCTCTCTGTTAAGACGGAGTTTCTTATACTCCAGTAATATGTTTAATTATAAGTATTTAAAGCTAAAAGTTGAATCTTTCTTTATCGTAAAAACACACAATACTAATTCATATTACATTATATCTTCCCATGGATTTAGCGATTCATATTAAGCTCTCAAAGGATACTTCAAAGGATAAATAATGCTTCACAAAATAAAATAAAATAATTTCTTCAAGAAGCTTTTGGATAAATCCCTGACCACGCCACACCGATGAAGTTATACGTCATCGCGATATTGATGAATCCCAGGTAAGAGCATTTTACCTATTTCCATTTCAAAAGCAGCATAGCCACAAGAGATTTTTTCTAATTGTTTAAATATGAGACAGCGAATTCCTGCTATCGAGAATGGGGTGCTTTTGGCTTGATAGGCCACTTAAACTCCAACATAAATTTCTAAAATGGCCCACTTGTCATAAAAATTACACATTTTGTACAAAAAATTACCTGTTTTTGTGTGTATTTAGTTTATGATATTAACTCTGTAAGTTGTTTTTGGTTGATAAACTCAGACAAGTGTGTAAATAAAAAAATACCTGGATTTACACGAATTGGAGTGTTACATATAATTGTAAGTGTGTAAATCTTAAAGTGTGTAGATGTTAAAAAAGTGATGGGTGTCTTTAATATAATTCAGGTGTGCACTTTTTATTTCAGTAAATCCGTTGCATAAGTATAGTACCGTAACAGTATCCAAAATAAAGAACTAAAACGCTTACTTTTTCTTTTGTAAGAAGCTCTGTCCCCCCCCCCCCCTTCCACCCCTGTTTCAGCTAAATTAGCAGCACATGAACATTTAAAAGAAATCAGAATTAAAAATTGTCTTAAGCAAGGGTTGCACAGCTATAGTACTGTAGTATAGTAACAGCAGTTTCAAAACAAACAAATGAAACGTTTACACTTCCTTCCCCGTCACCTTTTTTGCATAAATAGGGACATATGAACATTAAAAAAAAAAAAACAGAATAAATAATTATGTTTTGCAAGGGAGTTAGCCATGGTAGTGGTTGTGTGTTGTGTAGTGGCGATAGGGTTCGAACCCAGCACCTCCCCTTATGGAAAGAGAATATACCTACAAAGTATCATTGTCCTCGCCTAACATTAGCGCAGCTTGGGGTTTATTTCGATTCCTTCCTTGGTGCCTATTAGTATTTATAATAATTATTATGATGTTGTATATATTTTTTTTTTTTTAAGAAAACAATTTTCTGTGCCTTAACAATTTTGCGCCCAGCGCAATCGTCTACGTGTTCTCCCATACTCCTAATAATTCCGATAGCAGATTGCATCATACTGATGCCGGTCTAATTAATGCAATGTTTAGATATTACATTCATATGCAAAATAGGATATTTATTGAGATTTTAAATCTAAATTGCATTTCCTTCCCCCTCCCCATCATATTTACTCGCTTCGCATAAATAGGGACATAGGAATATTTAAAAGAAAACAGAATAAAAAATTATGTTCTACAAGGGATTTAGCCATGGTAGTAGGGGGGGTTTTTTGGAGGGGGGGGGGCTAGGGCGTCACATTGCGAACAATTCTTAGTTCCAGTTTCTTTTAACGTTTAATTATTCTACGTCACTTGGAAGAATAGATTTTATCAGTTTTTTAATAATCACACATGAAGAAAATTTAATAAATAAATTTTAAAATCGAAGGATAGGCAATAGTTCTCCCCTTTCCTTTCTTGCTCGCTCTTATGGAAAGAGTTGTGGTTGTGTCTTTAGGACGGCCAATTATCAACACGAGGGATAAAGGCCCTAAGGGCTGGAGTGCCCTCCGTGGGGGTGTTTCTAAGGGAACCTAACCCGTTTTTACGCAAGGAAATCCAAGGTTCGAAGAAAACAACGGAAAACTCCAAACGATTAGGCCGACGGGCGCGATTGGGTTCAAACCCAACACCTCCTCTTATGGAAAGAAAACATACCTACAAAGTATCATTGTCCTTGCCTAACATTAGCGCAGCTTTTTTTTTTTTTTTTTCGATCACGTCCTTAGTGCCTATTAGTATTTATAATAATTATTATAATGTTGTATATATATATATATATATATATTAGAAAATTTTCTACGCCTCAACAATTTTGCGCCCAGCGCAATCGTCTACGTGTTCACCCATACCCCTAACAATTCCGATAGCAGATTGCATCACACTGATGCCGGTCTAATTAATGGAATTTTTAAATATTGCATTCATATGCAAAATAGGAAATTTATTGAGATTTTAAATCTAAAAGTCTTTTTATTTAACGGGGAATTTTAAATATAATATTATCTATTATAATGTGTCTATATATCTATATAAATATGTAATATCATATTACACATATTTATCTATGCACTTTGTATAGTTGTAATATGAACATATATTTTGAAATGCAATTGAACTTAGCTTAAAAAAATATATTGGTTCACTTCAGAAAAGCGAAAAAAAATCAGTCCCCAAAACGTAATTAGAATATAAAATCGTCTGCACTTTTTAAAACCGTGAACAACGAAAAAACATCTGCTCTGTATCAAAGTCGCCATTTCATGCAGCTGTCCAAGTTTTCTTTTAGGAACGGAAATGTTAGAAAAATATTTTAATCTAATTTATTATAATAATAAGCAAGGGGTATTTGTATAATTGTTCTTCAAATACTATTTTAAAGTCGTCATGTGTTGTTTTGTCGAATTTTGTTGAAGATCATACGTTGCGTTCCTCGGCGGAAAAAAGCTTGTATACCCATTAACACAGGTATGCTATAATTTTGTTCTAATAAAAGACTTTTACATCAAAAATTGTGTAAAAATGTTTCACAGTGAATTTTTCTTTTTTTACGTTGTAAGTTTACAACATTACAATCTAAAATTAAGGAACAGAGGAATTAAAAGTAGCTTGATCCGTATAATTGTTTTTGAGTTAATATACTGATTTCTAAGTTTAGATACTGTGAAAACTTACATAAAGAGTTTTCTAGTAGGATGTATTTTTATGAAATAGAAAATGTAACTGATACTGAATAATAATAAAATAATAAGACGGAACGCAATATTTCACATTGATTCCCTTTCTTCATAACTTCCCGAGTTTTTGTAATATTCTCTGCTTGGGAAGCCTGAAGGTACTAAGAAATTTAAAAAAATAATAAAATGTGTATTTTAAACTTGTAACATCTCTTTTATTATTTTGTCCAGATTTATTCAATTTTCATAGTTTAACTTGTAGTTTTCAATTTAACTCTAGATACTAGTGAAATTTCGCTTCGTTTGCCAGTTCTAGTACTATCGATGGAGACTTCTGAATAGATAAATTTTAATGATAATAACCTTGTACATAAAGTTTTGTACAGAAACAGTATCGTATGAGTGAATCGAATCTTTTATTCATGCTTCGATCAAGCGGTCTCAGAGACCGCTCACAGTAGTTATGCAATGATTTTTGTCACACCAGAGAAGAGTTAAAAGGGTTTGATCTTTAAAATCAAATTTTTTTCTATCAACTGTTTAATCTTTAAAAAATATATAAAAAATCGGATTTTTCTAGAGGAAAATTTGGTCTCTTATTATCACGTAAGCAATGATTAAAAAGCTACTTTAAAGTTCTTTATCCCAAAAAGTTAAAAAAAAAAAAATTTGTTTAAATTACATGCAAGATTTCTGTTAAATTATTTAATGTTTTTCCCTCTAATCTTTGCCCATTTATTGTCTTACGACTGAATCATAAATTTGTGTATATTTTAGAAAAAAATCTATTATAAATATAAAGTTGAACATGTTCGATTTTTCTATTCGGAGTTTATCTATGCAACCCCCCTCCCCCGGCCCTTGCAGTCATAAGCAAATTTTAGCCCAAGCTTAAGATACAGATGCAATCTGTAAACTCGTAAATTTTATTAGCAAAAATATATAAAAATATGGAGTAAATTATAATAGAAATCTTGCGTGCAATTTCTTTTGGCGATTTTTTTTAGATAAACGACTTTAATTAATTATATATTACATATCGTCGTTTTAGAGAAACAGTAGGGCATCTAGTAATAATCCAAAATGAGACTTACTGCTATGAAAAACTGTGTATCTAGTGGAACAGTAGGGAAATTTTATAAAACACATCTGAGATATAGTATTAAAGATAACTTCGTGTTTCAGAAGTTGTTCCACTAGATGCAAACACAGTTATTCATAGCAGTAAGTCATATAATAATAATCGAATTGTTCTTTAATACGTATGTTTTATAAAACTCGAATTTTTCGCAGAAAAAGTCAGTTTTTAGTTAAAGTACCTACATAAATAATGCGAAAACACACGCCAGCTAATGGTAAACCAATGGTAGTGAGAATATTTATTGTTCAAATAATTTATCTTTAATATCACAAGATGACACTTTATTTATTTTAAATAGAAAATTTAAAATATACTACATTTCATTTACTTATAATTAAAAAATTTTTGAGGCAATGGGATAAGAGGGTTAGTAAAAAAAAAAATCATTAAAATATGTCTTGAAGTATCATTTTTGAGACAAAGGGGGGCTAGTAAAAAAAAAAAAAAAAAAAAAAAAAAAAAAAAAAAAAAAAAAAAAAAAAAAGAAAGAAAGAAAAAGAAAAAAGAAGAAGAAGAAGAAGAAAAATGTCTTGAAGCATCAGCGAATTGGATCTTATTTCCTGTTGCAGAGTTAAAATTAAGAGTTAAAATTTAAAACGATAAGAAATATTACTTACAGTATAGTAATACAAGTTCGAAGGAAATGAAACTGCGGGTTAAATATTTTACATAATAAGTAAAACGGTTTCAAAACAAAATTGTAGAACTGACATTTGTGGTCCCTAACCTGCACATTTCTTAATTTCATTACTATTATAAATGTAATTTATTTATTTATTTATTTTGTGGATTATAAGAAGAATAATTTGGTGGGAATTGCAATGAAATATGAGGTGTTCAGTGACAAAGTAGACCACGTCCATAAAATATTATCCAGACTTAATTTGAAGTAAAGATAATGAGCTCCATTTACTTAAATTTAGAATGATATAAGATTAGAACTATTTGTAGCTTAAAATTTCATTTTAGGACTTGGTTTGTAATGAAATCGAACATATTATTGTTTATAGAGCAATATTTTAATTTTGGTTGAAAGAAGAAATGGACTTGATCCACTTCAGTCTCTGAACCCCTCATATAACAATTTTAAATCTTAGATTTATCCTTACCAGTGTTGTAAATAACAACAAAAAGCATTAATATAGAGTCATGAAAGTTCATGTTTAGAGCATATGCTATACCTTTATTTGAGAAGCAGAGAGTATACGAACCTTTTTTTAAATGCAAAAATTATGCAGTGTTATACCTCCGTATACTTATCACTACATCTCTGATCATTGTAATGCATCTGACGCTCAATTCGAGTCGCATGATTTCAGTTTACTTATTGAAAGAAATGATGATCTTATATATATCTATGTACATTTAAATAAAACTTGCGGAAATGTATAAATATTTCTCAAAAAAATTCTTTAAAATATTAAAAACAACACGAGCGGTTTTAGTTGTAAGGCTGGGTGAGGGAAATTGTTTCTTTTTTTAACTTTAATTTAGAAAACAGTCTCCACACTCTATGTGGAATTCAGACTACACAGGTTCCGCGCATAAATTGTGATTACACGATTTTTGGACTCTCAAACCAATACTAACAGAAATATGGTTTCTAGTGTATAATTTCAGATAATCTTGTTTTATGTAAAAATAGGTATATCGATGATAAGAAAACGATTTGTCCTTAAAGTAAATTGCCAAATTACAATGTGTGTATACTGTTTTGTAGTCGCGAAACAAACCTACTATAAAGAACAAACATACACAGCATATGAGATTGTTCTTAATGTAATTATATTTTCTATCATAAAAACATTTAGTTCATAATTTAAGCATATCAAAGTATAAAGGTAAAGAAAGCTATGTACATAAAAATTTGTCTATTTTGGCGTATTAAATAAAAATATATGTATTTTAAATACTAATCAAATCTGTGATTTCCATATTATGCTGAAATATATGTAAGAACATAATATTACAAGAACATCTGTGTATTTTTCCTATTACACAAATATATGTGTATTTTACACATTAACATAAAAACTGTGTAATTTACATAGAACACAAAAATATGTATTTTTTGCATAATACACAAAAATACGTGTAAGAACAGAAAATTACACAACAAATGTGTAAGAATATTACACATAAATATGTGTATTCTTGTGCGATTTACACATTAAAGTGTGTATTTCAAGAATGATCAGATAACTTTTACACACTTATTGTTATCATCAATTTACACATCAAAATGTGTATTTTGAAATTTACGCATTAGGTGTGTATTTTGGCAATTTACACACAAATTTACACATATAGACAAATCGTTTTTGTATCATCGATATACCTGTTTTTATGTGTAAATTTACACGTTTTTTTTTAGAGTGTATAAATGATCTGCAAGAACATTTCTTAAAAAATTCGAAATTTAAAAGGGGTGAAAATGCGCAAAAAGCATTCTAAAAAACGTTCTAAAAGGCGATTTTTACGCAATCTCAAGAAGTGCCAAACCAATTTAAAAAATAATGGTATCAAAATGATGGTGATGCTTTGCTCCAACATAGGCTACATTTTATGTCGGTGCCATTACCCCAAAGAGGGTGTAGGAGCAAAAAAAGTTCGAAAATACGATTTTTGTGTTACTGAAGGGCCTAGAAACATGAAATTTGGAATGGTAGCTATAAGATATAAATGATCTCTAACAACATTCCTTAAAAAATTCTAAATTTAAAAGGGGTGAAAATGCGCGAAATGAGTTTTAAAAAACCGTTCTAAATGGCTATTTCTACGTAATCTCAGAAAGTACCCAACATATTTCAAAAAAAATGCTTGGAAATTGATGATGACAGCCCTTGCTCCAACATAGGTTCTATTTCATGCCGGTATCACTACCACCTAGGGGTTGCAGAGGCAGAAAAACGTTCTAAATTGCGATTTTTGTGTATGATACAAATGAACTCTAAGAACATTTCCTAAAAAATCGAAATTTAAAAGGGGGAAAATGAGCGAAAAGCGTTCTAAAAAACTTTCTATATTGCGATTTCTACGGAATCTCAGGAAGTACCGAACCGATTAAAAAACTTATGGTGTGAAAACGAAGGTAACAGACCTCGCTCCAACATAGGCTGTATGTCATGTCGGTGCCACTAGCCCAAAGAGGGTGAAGGAGCAAAAAACGATCTAAATTTTTTGGAATATTTCAGGGGCTAGTAACTTGAAACTAGGCATGGTAGTTACTTATAAGATATAAGTGATCTCTAAAAACATTTCCTAAATAATTCGAAATTTAAAAGGAGTGAAAATGGACTAAAAACGTTCTAACAAACGTTCTAAATTGCGATTTCTATGCAATCTCTGAAAGTGCCCAACCGATTTCAAAAGCAATGGTTGGAAATTGATGATCACAGCCCTTGCTTCAATATAGGATTTATTCAATGTCGACGTCACTACCACCTTGCGGTTGCATTTTAAAAAGCGTTCTAAATTGTGATGTTTGTGATACTGAAGGGGTTAGCAACTTGAAACTTGGCATGGTAATTACTTATGAGATGTAAATGCTCTCTGAGAAGAGTTCCTTAAAAATTTGAAATTTAAATGGTGTGAAAATGAACAAAAAGCGTTCTAAAAACGTTCTAAATAGCGATTTCTACGCAATCTCAGGAAATATAAACCGATTTCAGAAGTAATGGTTTCAAATTGATGGTGGCAGTCTCCGCTCCAACATAGCCTATATTTTACGTTGATGTCACTACCACCTGGAGGTTACAGGAGCAAAAAAAAGTTCTAAATGGCGTTTTTATGTTAAAGAGGGGGGGGGGGGGTCTAATATTTTAAATTTGAAATGGTAATTTCTTCAAAGATGCAAATGCTTTCTAAGAATTGTAGAAAGAAAATTCCAAATTTAAAAGGATGAAGTGAGCTAAAAGCGTTCTATAATCATTCTAAATTACGATTTTTATGCAATCGTATGAAATACGAAACCGATTTCAAAAATAATGGTTGCAACCTGCTCAATGGATAGAACCTGCTCAAACATAAGTCATATTTTATGTCGGTGCCACAACCCCTAGAGCGTTGCAGAAGCAAAACACTTTCTAAATTGCGATTTCTGCGGTACTGAAGAGGCTAGAAATTTTAAATATAGCACGGTAGTTACTTATAAAATATAAATGTCTTCTCAGAACAGTCGAAAATAAATTCGAAATTAAAATGGGGTGAATCGAAGGGAAGGAGCGAAAAGCGTTCTAAAAGAGCCATAAATTACGATTTCTATGGAATCTCAGGTAATAATAAAACGATTACAGAAGTTATTGGTTGCAAATCAAGAGTGGTAGTCTCTGATCCTATATAGGCTATATTTTATGCCGGTGTCACTACCACCTGGTTGACAGGAACAACAAGAAAGCCTTTAAAAACATCTAAATTCCATTTTCTATAGAATATTAGGAAATATCAAACCATTACAAGCTTAATGTTGGCAAATTAATGATGGAATTTAACATGATGGTTAAATTTAAGATGTAAATGTGTTAAGATGGTTTCTAAAAAATTCTAAACTTCAAATGAATACTGAAATGAGCGTATGAAATGAGCATAAATGACTTAAAATACTTTCTAAGTTATCATTTATTTGGAATTAGTTTTAGTTCTTCTTATTAATTAAAATCTCATTTCTGTCTATTGCACTTTTATAATGAAGTTTAGTCAAACTGTGGCTTAATTTGTAATTTTGGAATTATTCCAAAAAGTGTTCTTCTAATAAAAAATAGTCATGCAAATATCACTTGGCATATTTCAACTATTACGCGAGAAAATCTGCGGGGTTTGCTAGTTTTTAATAAACAAGCATTTTATCAAATTTATAAAATTCTTAACGACTATCTCTCACAGTCTTCTTTCCATTATGTTTCTAGTTTTGTTTTTTAACGTGGGAAAAAAAGCTTGCTGATTGAAATGTGAATTATTTTACCTGAAAAATCACAAACATAATATAACTCTCTGCATCAGTGCAGTCGCTATAGGCCCACACATCGCATTCTTAACATTGAACCCAGAATCCCTTCCTCCATTCTTGTTCGCAGAGAAAACACTCATGCAGAAGACACAAATTGCATCATCTTCCTCTGTTGGATATCTTCTGTTTCACTATTTTAAAATCCAATTTCTGTCCCTTTCACCTGTTTTCCTCCGTCATTTTCCTTTTTCCTCTTCACATTTATTGCAAGCAATTTTGGAGTGTCTAGATCTTTTTTTCTGAAGTAATCCGGTAACCAGTGTCGCTCCTGAAGAATTACGGCCACGGTTGCTTTTTTTCATTTTGCGAAATGGGACTAGAACTATTTCTGAACCATTTAAATTAATTTATTAATTATGGAACTATTTTAAAAAAAATTTCCTCCCCTTTAAGCAGAGCAACCGAAAGAGATCCAAATACCTACTAGCCAGTATTTAGACCACTCTAGGTAGCCGGTATTCGGACCACATCTATGTTTAAGTTAAGACCGGTATTATTCATTCATATAATAAAACATTAATAATGTACGCGCGGCAACTGACAGCTAAATATGTCTAGAAATTAATATAATCATCCTTTCAAATCAATATATGATCAGTATATTTAAAACAAATGAGAAACACATACCTGAAAAACTTTTGATGTACCAGATTACGTCGTTTCGACACTTTTTCATTTATTGTTTGTAAATAAGACGTACTTTTCGTAACTTTCTTCTTTCTATTAAAGTTACAAACTCTGCCTTTCGCCGCTAGTCTGCGCTGCACTCAGTTCTCAGAACACTTAGTAGCCGGTATTTGGACCATAGCCGGTATTTGGACCTACTCCTCTATCTATTAGGCTAAAATATAACAAAATATAAAGTTTGATGAAATTCCGTGCATTAGTTCTTGCGATGTTGTTATCGCTGAAATCGTGTAAATCCTGAAAAAGTGCACCACAGTGGCGCCTCCTGTTATGTGATTTACACCAAAACGTAATCAGAAATATTTTTTATAAATTTCTAAGTCTGAAGTTTGATGAAAGTCTGTGCATTAGTTCTTGGGATAGAGCTATTGCGTAATTGCTTGATGTCTTGCTTGCAGTTATGGTTTCTGATCTGTATTCAATTATTTTATAAAATGTCGCTTTCCATATTTCTTGTTTTTTAGTAAGGGGAGACGGCCGTTTTTTCCCAAAATAACACAGGTCCGTGGACTTGTGTGCTAATAAAACTCAATACGTCATTAACGGACGGTATGGGAACTTTTTTTATATCAAACAATGGCAATCAGTTAGACGATAACAACTATATACTTAACTCATATAATGCAAAAAAGTGGACTTGTGCTGTGATGGAACGCGTGGTTCAATTGTAGATTACTTTTCATAATTGCATTGTAACATGATTTACTTTCCTTTCATTTCGGGTCGGGTTGCGGGTTTAATTATTTTGGATTCTGGGTGGGTGCGGGTTGAAATATTTCATGTTCAGGTTGCCGAAAACTATTTTTCGGCCGGGTGCGGGTCGGGTTGTGGGATAAGGAAAATTTTTTCTTCGGATTCGAGTCGGGTTGCGGGTTGACTTTAAATGGAATTTTCGGGCGCGCTTCCCACTAATATTTAAATTTATAATGAGAAACTTTAAGAGTAGCCCATATATACAGTGTGCGCCAAAAGTTTATATACAACGGGGTTTTTTTAATTTTCCAAAAAGAAGAGTAACAATTTCAAAACAATTTATAATTGTAAATAATAGCAAGACAATAATAATACTATACACAAATAATTTTACACAACCATAGACTTTGTGAGAAATATTAAATCTTAAATTTGACTGCCCCAAAAGTTTATAGACAACTCTTTCTTTTTTTCCTTTAACGTTAAAAACTTAAGCCTTTTGTTCTAGTCGCTTCAAAAACTCGATCAGGCATACTCAAAACAAGAGTTTTAAGAAGTTCTGACTTTAAAGAAAATCAACTTCGTTCAAATTGCAACTATATCTTGAACCGTTGCAAATTGATGCCTTTTAGCATATACGTCTCTAGCTAATCTTCCCCAGAGGTTCTTTATTGGGTTCATGTCAAAACTAAGGGCTGGCCAGTCCATAACAGTTACATAATTTTGTCTAAACCACTGCACTGTTGAGTTGGACACGAGAAAAGATCAATGGTTTTGCTGATACATCCATTTATCCCCTCCCAGCAACATTCAAATGGAAGTAACTGTACTTCAAGCCTTTTCTGGTAATCTTCGGAACATTGACGACCTTTCAAAAAAGCAATATGGGTTTTTCTATTAGTATAAGAAAATGCTACCCACACCCTGAGTGCACCCCCTCCTTGTTGTCTACTAAAAAAAGTTCGTGAATCCTTTCGATTATCGTGTCATTAATATGCCCAACCATCGGGGCAATTTAAATTGAATTTCTTTTGATTACTGACAAGAACACTGAACCATTCATATGACCAATTCCTGTGATTTCGGGTCCACTGAACACGTGTGTCTTTATTTCGATTTGTAAACTTTGGCGAATGACGCATTTTGCGAAAATCAAGAAATGTACTAGCTAACAGCCGTCGATGGACAGTGGATATTGGTACTGAAACGTTTACTTCTATAGAAACTAATCGTACACACAGGTTCTGGGCCAAATTAATGCCAAAATTTCTCTGTCTTATCATTTAGTTGTTTTCTTTGGTCATCTAGAACTGGATTTTGCTTCAGATTGTCACCTTTTAACAGAATTCGGTAAATACCAACCCTGCTGCATCCAATGTTTCTTGAAATGTCCACAACTTTCCATCCAAAAGCCTTTAAACGATAGATTTCCAAAATTTCCTTTTTAGAAAACTGCACATTGCGAGGCATCTTTGCAATCAGTCGAAAACGGAAAGACAGATTAGATTTGATCGCAGGAAACTATTGCATCACAAGTAAATGACCTTGGAAAAGGCAAATTTTGGACATCAGTACTTATATCAGCTTTTAACACCGGTTGTCAATATATTTTTCGGACAGCAATTTTTTGTTTTTAATTTTTATATTAAATCTATGACTGCTAAAAGTTACTAGAGTATTTTATTATTTTTATTTCATCAATATATATTTTCGTAATTTATTTCGTCTTTTTTCAATTCCTACTATTAGCTCACACTCTCCCTATATTTATTTATATATTTATATATTTATCTTGTACAAATTTTCAATCGTTAATAAAATACTCATTATTCATCCTATCAGGTTGAAATAAATTTTTTTTAACTTGTACTGGATGACAATTGATGTTAATAAAGTTTTTTCAAATGTTAATTAAATTTTAATTAATTAATTTTAGTTTTGCATGGGAAACAAAATGGCCGCCATTGGTTATTGAATTTCAATGAAAGTATTTTCAATAAGGGTTACCATGGGGGGGATCCTGTTCTGTCGCCAAATACCGCCAAGTTTGTCGCCAACTTAGCGATATATCGCCAAATTTGGCGGCCAAAATGAGTCACCAAAAGTAACGCCAACTTGGCGATATCTGTAATATTTCGCCAAATTCCCATAGAGTTCCATTGTAAACCTACTTTCGTATAGAAAATCAACAAATTGAGATATTTTAATGCAACAAAAACTCATATTAGCTTGATTATATTAAATTTTTCTTTGATGGGCTAAGTAGGAATTGACTTTAAAAACAAAATTTTTATATTACTTGTTACTCGTTTAGTTAGCTCTTAAATCCAAAAAAAATTGTTGTCTATAAACTTCTGGGGCGCACTGTATATTCACGAAATAACTTAAATATCTTTCATTTATACATTCATAAAGTACACTACATACCATTCATAACATTTTCAAGACTTTAAAAGGTTCATCTCTTAAAAGACTATTCTTATCTCATAAAATATAATATTTTATGAAATATTACTTGAAATAACGCTTGATGAAATACGACTGTTTATTTGCCTACTTCGTATCATTTGTTTGCTGCGCATAGTTAACCATAAAATACTTTAACTCAATTCACCATTAAATGTTTTCGCTTGATAGATTTGGTTATTTATTTGCTAGAGTATATGTATTTAACCAAAATTAATCGTTTGAAATGTGTATCTTAAAACTTAGAGTAATTTAATTGGATTTAATATTTCAAAGCCACGAAAGTAAGAATTTACATTAATCATAAATATTATTTTGAGATTTCAGCAATACTTTGATTAATCGATGCATTCAGTTACGTGAATAGATTGTTATTTGGTTTTCTAATATTTATCAAATTGCAATGTTTTATTTTATTTTTCAGATTTATATGTACACATATGAGCAGTATTTTTTTACGTACCAGATGTAATGCATACTTGCTTTTGTTGGTAAATATTCAATAAAAATTTTTATTTTCGTGATCATTCACTTAATATATTGCACTTAAAGCTTCATTGTTATGTTTTCTGAAATTTATTAGTGTAATTCCATAATTTTTTAATAGTTCTCTAGAAGTTGACAAAGTTATAGGTAGCGTTTACTCATTTTGTTACGAATTTGGGAAAAAATATACCGGGTGTCCCAAAAAGGACTGACTGATTTTAAAATTCAATAACTTGCAAACGGTGACAGATATTAAAAAAATTCTTGCAGGAGGGTTATGCATAAGGTCAAAAGTTTTATTACAGTGATTTTCAATTTTAGTTCGATTTACAAACAATAGATGGCGCTGTAAGCAATAGTCGCTAAATTCAGGCTCGATTTTTGGTATTTCGTGGCCCGGATAATACATTTCCATCTCCTTTTTCTGCATGGAACAAGATAAAGGATCAAAAATCGAGCCTGTATTTAGCGACTATTGCTTACAGCGCCATCTATTGTTTGTAAATTGAACTAAAATTGAAAATCACTGTAATAAAACTTTTGACCTTATGCATAACCCTCCTGCAAGAATTTTTTAAATATCTGTCACCGTTTGCAAGTTATTGAATTTTAAAATCAGTCAGTCCTTTTTGGGACACCCGGTATGTTAAAATTGGATAAGATGCTGTATAACTTTTATTCTATTCGTTCCTGAAATCTTTTAATTAATATATTTTTCTCTTAGTCGCTAAATCAATTTCTGTACCTTCCCAAAGTAACACTTCAAATAGTTAGAGTCCTATAACAAATGTAATTCGCAAGGCCTAAGTGACCATTACCAAGTACAGTCGTGGAAAAAAAGGGGTACTTGTTAGTTATCCCGTCGACCAATTTCGCCAAATTATATAAATCGCCAAACCATCCGTCAAATTATACAAATTGGCATAATTTTTATTTTAAATAACGAAAGAACAAATTAATTAATATAACATTAATAAAAATACAGATAAAACGTCGAAATAAAAATTCCTTGATGACGTAGACACATGTTGTCAAGTGAATGTGACATTTACGATCAACCATTATTAGCATTTAATCTTACAATTTGGCGACAGTAATTTGGTCGACGGGATAACTAACAAATACCAAAAAAAGGAAACACCCCTACTAACTCCTCAACAAATTATCGTAGAAGAAATTTACTGGTACTGAACGATTGGAAATAATAAAGTCTACTTTTAAATTATGTATATAAAATTTGCTTAGGAGGCCATCTACATATTAAAACGAACCATAACTTTATTTATCCAATAGAAGTACACAATTCTGAAAGCATAAATGGAATTTACACCCTTCAATTAGCCTAAAATCAAATTTTTATGCAATTCTTACCATAAGTTTCCGAGAAATTAATTATTTTAAAACGAGCATATTTTAAGGGCTGTATCCAAATTTAAGTTCCGTTTTTGATTGTTAACCGAGAGAGCCCCGTTCTTGATCAATGCACCTAAAAGGCCCCTCAAGGAGTCAATGAAGCCTGTTAGATTACAGGAAAGCAGAATAAATTTCAAAATATCTACTCACTTCTATCATAGATGGCCCCTTAAACTCTCATTTTGCCGTTTTTTGAGCATAATTTGAAAACTACCTGGAAGAAAAATGTGAAATTTTGGATTTCCAAAAAGCAGGACTTAATAAATCTAAATCCATCAAAAAAATTGTAGGTTGCAATTCACAATTTTTTCGAATATTAATTTCATAATTCATATCATAAAATTAAAAAAATTTCAAATTCAGCGTATTTATGTTTGGGTTGTAACGCCAATAAAATCTAACTTAAGGAATTTCTCTTAACTAAAATAAAAATAACTTTGAGTTCCTTTTCTACAGTTTTTTATTGACGAAACACGGACACACACAGTCATAACATAAAAAAATTTATCCTTTAGGAGCGCATCGCTCCTCCAGCAGAACTGATAACTGACCGCCTTGGGTCGTGTCACAGCAGCATCTCATCCACGGGGCCTTTTCGAGAGATCAGTCTATCTCCTAGCCACCCCACGTGGTATATTGAGTCACCTTAGTCAAAAGTTTCAGTTCGTACAAATTGCTACGCAGCACTTCTCAAGATATTTACATCATTAAATCTGTTTACACGTTCCATCTGGATTTTGTGAAACATTGACATGTGAATTTTATAGATAGGCATCTGGATGTCCCAATTAAAAATGTTTATTACGCTATGGCCATCTGGTCTCTGAGTGAGCTCAGATAAAACGTCACATTCTCTCCATGCCCCATATAAATTTTCTTTTTAGGGAAAATTTTTCACACTAGGGTGCACAATCACCGTGAAATTCGGAGTTAATGCTATCCCTAACAATGCTATCTACTCCAAAATTAATAAAATGTAAAATTTCAAAATCAAAACATTTTTTAGAAGGTATTCCGTTACCATGGAAGGTATTCAGCATAACACACAATAAACATAATAAACACAGTAAACACAATGCACTTGCACACAGTTATATAATAATTCTAAGATTAATGATAAGCACTCCAGCAATTTTATAACAAACCAGAACCTTCATTGTGGATTTTCTTTTAACACAATCAGAATAGAAAAAAAAAATTTAAACATCACAGGTACTTCCAATAAAAATTCGCTCTCTCACGTTCACATGGATAAGCAACAATAATAATAAATATATATGTTCTTTATATATATGGATAATTTCTTAAGAAAGAATTCTAATACACTGATAAACCAAACACGTTTGAACTATTTATACACGATAAGTTACTTAAAAGAATTTTAACACAATAATAAAACAAACACTCATACTATTCTTAATAATATATAATCTCTGTATTCTACACAGACCTATAGCAATTCAGTCCCTCACTAAATGATTTAAAACCTTTTTTAACATAAATCAGTAACCCAAAATTTCAGTACTTCTATCATAAGGTTCTTCTTAACTTTTACTTGTTCGAAAACAATTGGGTTTTTGTTTTCTCAATTTAAAATAATTTAAAAGAATAATATTAACAATATTGACATTAACCTTCTCACCGCCGCGAACTGATATATCCGTTCACTAAGCTGTAGCTTTCACTGCAGCAGAAGCATATTTCAAATTAATATAATTCTACAAAAATAACGCAGTTTTAAAATATTTTGTTATGAGTAATACTCTCACGGCTTATACTCTGTTACGTAATTAATTTTTTTATGTCATGTTAGAAAAATAATCTTATTTGAGACTTTTTAAAACAATTACAGGGAAACCAACATCACAATTCTGCCCTTTTGCTCGGCCGTCAGGGGGTTAAGAACCAAAATGTATATTCTAACGATTCTGTACAAAATACAATTACTAACTCAAATTACAATTTCTAATTCAAAATACAATTTCTAAATTTCCATTTATTTACTTTCTCAATTTAATTTTTTTTCTATTTATCAAGCCAAAATAAACAAGCATTTATAATTAAATGTCTAAGACATCCAAGAATAGTTATATTTTTAAATTCCCTTACTCCTTAATACTGACTCAATAGTCTTTCATAAAAACACTTTAACACCACTTAACTCTTCTGGCTAATATATCAAATCCTTTCACTTTTACTTATAGTCCAGGCAATAGGGAATTTTACCTAGCAAAATTAATGGTAGTACTGGAAATCGGCTTTCTAGATGTTTTTTGGGTCGCTGAATCCGAATTTGTAACTTCCCACCAAAATTTCCCCCGGCAACCTCCCCAAATTTTGGTAAAAAGCCCCAAAAAAGGTTTTTATTAAAAAATTCCATTTTTTTATTGTTTTAGAGAAAAAGTATCTAGAAATTCAGAAAGTAGACAAAATTTCCAACAAATTAGATATATGACATTATGACTTAGGATGAAGGTGAAGGGGGGGATCTGCCTCGGAACATGCGCGCGGTGCTGCGTAAACTAAGTTGCGCAATTCCACTTAACCACTCACACGTTTACATTCGCCCTCCCATCTCCCCTCCGAACTTTCTCCATAAGGTTTACTTTAAGATTTTTGGGTCGCTGAATCCGAATTTTTAACTTTCCCCTAAAAATTTCCCCCCGAAACCCCCCCAAATAGTTGTTTTTAACTTAAATTTCTTATTGTTTTAGGGAAAAAGCATTACGAAATTCTGAAACTAGACAAAATTTGCAACAAATAGGATATATGACATTATGAATTAGGATGAACGGGGAGGGTGAGGGCTGCCTCGGAACATGCACTGCGGAGCTACGTGCACTAAATGATGAAGTCCCGGCAATAGGGGATTTTATCTGGCAAAATTAATGGTAGTACTGGAAATCGGCTTTTTAGATGTTTTTTTTTTTTTTTTTTGAGTCGCTGAATCCGAATTTGTAACTTCCCACCAAAATTTTACCCGGTAACCCCCCAAAAAATTGATTTTTTGAAAAAATTTGGTTTTTGAGAAAAGAGCGCGGTGAATATTCCGAGGCAGCCCCCCTCTCCACGTTTATCCTACGTCATAATGTCATCTATCCTATTTGTTGCAAATTTTGTCTAGTTTCTGAATTTCGTAATGTTTTTCCCCTAAAACAATAAGAAATTTAAGTTAAAAACAACTATTTGGGGAGGGGGTATGAAGAAGTTCTTCTTGTGGTAGGATGTTTCCTTTTGTTGATACGTCAAACACATCAAGAGGCTGGAACTCAATTTTTAATTACTATGAGTAATCAGACAAGAAGCATTAAAAATAAGTGGTATGATGACTGAAGGCCTTTATTATACCCCGGGATTCTTTCAACCACGCCTGGATTATCCGGCGAAAGCCGGTGTTGGAGAAGGGAGCGAAGAGTTACATTTCTTTTTATTCACACCATGCGAGTTCAGAAGCTAGTCTGACTCAAAATACACTTTCTCGAAATCTCGAGTGTTGGCAAGCTTACATACACAATTTCGCCAAATATATATACTATATGGCGAGATTAAAGAGAGGAAGACATGTGGTCAAAGTACAATAATTGAAATTGAATGGGGAATGTAAAAGAGTAATAAGAAATATTTAACGCCAATGGGTGCGTAGGAATTCTAGCTCATAAACCGCGAAAGACATTCTATAGGGGTTGCTAAAGTTCTCATGGGATTGAAGCGGCCGAAAGAGCACGTTAAAAGACAAAAACAAAATAAAGACAGGGTTAATAACTGAAATGACACATCTATCTAGCATCTGGACCAACGGCTAAAAATGTAGAAGTAATATGTCTGACTAATTTCTGCATATCATCAAACTAAGGCAGAAGGATGAAAATTAGAATCCAGTTATTAGGCGAGAAAAGGAAATGATTTCTTTTCTTTTAACTGCAGGGCGCTGCGGTTAAAATATTAAAGAGACTGAGAATTGAATGCTCAATTTATGAAGGGAAAAGAGCGCTAAAAACAGATTGAATCCGAATGCAGACAGATAATTAAATTTAAGAATTTTAAAAAATGTAATTTTAAAGGGGGGAAAGAGGAAAGGTCTTAATATTAATATGTGAAGGTAGGCGCCTTCACATATATCTCCCCAACAGCCGAAAAAGAACGAAGTGAACCGCGAAAGAAAAAAAATTACCCCATGTCTTCTCTCAAATACATTATACATAAAGAAAATATGTAAAAATGTAATATTTTGTAGAGGGAACCCGGTGACCAACAGTTTATAAACATATACAGAAATACTAAATATGTAAAGAACAAATAAATCATGTCTCATATAAAAAGCATGCCTATAAGCATGACAAAGCAAGTTGGTACCAAAGACTTGCCAAAATAAAATATATTGAAAATTTTTTGAACTGCAGTTAATACTTCTGGACAGCTGTTTTCTTATTTTATTTTTTTTTAACGTGTGCACACAGTTATTATATATTTTTTTAATTATTTCCAGAAGATTTTAATATAAGATTGCTTGAACTTTCACTGCAAGCAAGAGCAATTTCCACAATTGCTACAAAAGTTGGTTATACTCCAACTTATAAAAATTATTTTTTTTGAGACATGAACTGTATATAAAGACAAAACATTACATAGTATAGTAAATATAAAAATTGTTCATTTTCAGCACTATTTGTGACATTTCAAGTTTTCCAAGGTGTTATAACTGGTAAAGGAGAGGAAGATGGGGGTAAATTATTTGTTAAAAGTTGAAAGTTGCCCTCGTTTTATCTTGTAACTAAAGACTTAATGTGTTTTACTGAGAACCTAATTTAACTAAAGTGTATTTTAAAACATATTGCACTCCTATAAGGTATAAACAAGAGGTAGTAAGAACTTTCCAGAGAAAGTACCCCTTAAAAAAATGGTAAAAAAATGTACAATAAATTTAATGAAATTTAATAAGCATTATACAACAGGTGACACAAAAGTATGTATGTGTGTGTGTGAATGTAGTCATAAATAACACCGTTTGGTGTTACGACTGGTATATACCAGTAATAAACCACATGTGTCAATGAGCATAACAAAAACCAAAAAAAATAATGCACACCTGTGTAGTGAGTGATTGGAAAATCGTGCATAAGAAAACTACCTTATCACGTGAAATACCTTGAATAGCCAAGAAAGGTACCGAATGAAAAAAAATAAAAAGTAAAGTGTAATCCTGTAAAGTTACCAAAAAAAGAAACCCTTTTTTTTAAATATTTAGCATAAAAAAATAACAAACGTGTGGTAGTATACAAATGAACACTAGAAGTGTATCACAGTGACCTCAAGTGAACAAAATATGACACTGAACCAAAGAAATGTATCAATGAAGTAAAATGCCAAAGTGTTTTGAAAATCAGTTGTAAAAACAGTGACAATTAGTCCCTGATGCACGCAAAGAATTGACAAAGCAATGAACTCGTGTAAGGGTTTTTTTCTATGAACTAACATAAACTATGAACTACTGTGTGTGTTAACTGTGAACAAAAATTCTGTACATGCACCAAGCACCAAACAATAAAATGTAACTGAAGAGAAACAAAAAAGTGTACCGTATTTTAAAAAAGCGCTACCAAAGGGTTAAATTTAATTTTTTTTTTACTGTAAACCTCATAAGATATTGCTGCATTCGTTGAAAAAAAAATATCTATATATATCTACTCAAAACACATCAGTGTAAAATTGACAGGATCCATACCTTTAAGTTAAACAAACAAAAATAGGAGTGTTATAGCAAAAGATACACTGTCCCTTGAAAAATATAGAAAAAGAAATGTTGTTCACCAAAAAAAAAAAAAAAGAAACTTCCTTAGAATCAAGACACATGCGTGTGAAAAAAAAATTCTCACCCGGCACCCAGTGAGACTCAAATTCAGTAAATAAATTTACGAGGAGAAGAAAAATGAGAATAATGCGAAGGTTTTAGTTTGGCTGAATTTTCATGTATAGACCTTCTGTGTATTTATTAAAATTTAACACCTGGCCGAAATATTAAAAACATTTACTAAGAAATTGCATACGATTTAATATAGTGTGACAAGATACCTTACTCGATCTGCCACCTTCAAGCAAGATGTATCTAATAAAAGTGTTAAAAAAATGTTGCATGTTAAAAGTAAACAGATTTGAAATGTGTGTGTAGTTTAACATGTCATGTGACGGATAACTCCTTGAAACCTTAAAATCTTTGTACATAGACAAAGTGATGGTGTCATTGATATGTTATGGCATTATGCAAACACACAAAATAAACAAAAAAAAACTCTGTTAAAAATTAAAAAAAAAATAAAGAAAACTGATAGAACATTTTAATATCGAAAAAATGGTGTAAAGTTTAAAAGATAGAAAAGTAACAGGAAAAAAAGAACTGTATGTGTGTGTAGGGAGGGGAAAAAGAAACCTCAAACTCATGAACTACATGAAAAAAACACATGAACAAGTGTGTACGCAAGCATACACAACATGTAAGTAAACACATGAACAAATTGTATAATTCCACATGAACTACTTGTAATGATGTCTCAATGAACTAACATTTTTTATGCATTTGCTAACAAAATATACAGACAGTATGTGTGTGATAACCCAAAACACTAACATACGAGTGAGATTCAATTACATAATTAGTGCGTTAATCACCAAAATGTAATGAATAAGGGTTAATAAAGGCAATGAACTCCGTGTAATGTGTGAAAACTCTGGTTATACTCTAAACCAGTCAGTGTGTATTACTCAATGAACTACTTGTGAGAAAAAAACAAACAAAAAGGAATACTGTCGAATAGATCGTAAGCAAAGTACAATGTGTAAAAGCAAATGAACAAAATATGTAAGTCAACACATGAACTAGTGTAATGTATGTATATGAATGAACAAAATTGTATTCTAAACGAGCAAATTTTGTGTAACATAAATAAATATACAACACATGAACTACTTGTGAAAAGAAAAAAAAAGTTGCATAAATGGTTAACAAAGGGTTAAAATTAAAATAAAGTTGTATTTGCGAGAGTTATTACTGTATGAAGTTAAAAGAAGCGTGCATACAATGTACGAGTGCACGACAGATTGCATAACTCTACGCTAAAATGTAGCAGTTATGCCAAGCCAAACATGTTCCAAGTAAGGGGTTGGAAAAGAGAAAAAAAACGAATAGCAAAATACCAAGCGTTATACCTTATGATCGATGAGTGTATGTATCCGTCACGAGACACCTGTGAGATTTTAACTCACTAATTAAAAATATTAAAATGTGAGAAAATGCCAAATAATTAGTTTAATGACTGTATGTGAATAGCCTTTTTAAAAAAAAATAAAGTATACATAACAGCTCAAATTATGCCTTTGAATAAATTTTATAAAACCAACATTTTCAACGCTATCAAATATCATGTTAGTTATAATAAAATACCTTATGTTATAAATAAAATAGCAACGTGTCACCAGCCGCGCGTAAACAACAAAATTAACAAATGTGTAAAAAATACCAGCTAGAAATTAACTCATGCATGTAAATTTAAGATGCATGCGCAAATATTGTATTGAATTACATTATGTAAAAAAAAAAAATCAGTAACAATCCAAAAATAAAAAAATGTCAAGGCAACAAAAAATACGCAAACTTTAAAATAGTGTAAAACTATGTATCTGTGAAAATGTACACTAATGTTGAGAAAGTATGTAAAAAATGTACAAGCACACATAATCATGATCATGTTTAACCAAGGTGAGTGTCATAAAATTATTACAAAACAAGACCATATGAAATGCAAATGTAAATATGTGTGTGTATGCAGTACCAGGTTAAACTTGCAATCATAAAAATGTGTACATGAGATTAAAAAAAAAATTGATGCAGACAAACATCTAACTTCACTAGCTGCCCATAGTAAGCTAGAGTGAGAAAAAAAAACATGTACGGAGTATCAAATAGTACGAGAGATACGTCATTATGCATTTAAAAAAATAAAAGAGAGCGCGAACGCCTTGTAAATTAATGTGAGGTATTGAACATTTGTATCATGTAAGTAATATATTCCACTTTTGAGAAAGTGGACGGCCGATCCACTTAGCCAAAACTGAAACATACACCTTTAATCATTGGGCTATTTCCGGATCATAGCGCAATGAAAAAAAAGCACTTACACAACACAGGAAACAATAATTAAAAATTTACCTCAAGTAATATAATCACATGTAAAATGTAGTGTGCGTGTAAATTGTGTGTGTATGCAGTAACAAGCATACTGATATCTAACACATGCATAAAATGTTTACGACTCATGTTATAAACATTTTTATAAAGTAGAAATAGAAATCAAAAGGCAAAAAGAGACCTTTTTTTATGATAAAAAAATTAAAATATGATGACTCGAGCTATATTTTAAAACGAAGGAGCCTAATTTATGCTATAGAAATAAATTAATGAGACGTGAATAAAAATGTATAAAATCCGTGCAAACTGTAATATGAGAGATGTATATAAACAGAAAAGTGTACTGTATAGATGCCAAATGGAATTTTCTCAAATTATTAGCAACCAACTGAGAAAGATTAAATACTGAGCAAATTTAACTGCCATCAGTGATTACTTCCTCTCTCTTTTTTATTATATGTCACTAGTGCTTATCCTTAAGTGTAAAAGTTGCAAGACCTATATTTATAGTAATCTAGAGTATTAAAAGTTTCATATCTTATTGATATGGATGACTGACAAAACATATAATATACACATAAAAAAAACATATAAAATGTTATATATAAAAAGAAATTACCTGTAGGAAGTGCTACAACAAGAAACATATTAAGCACAACAAGTAAGAAAAAAATCAATAATAATAATAATATCAGTCCAGTATCAGTTTAAGCTTTTTCATTTCTTTTTTTTTTTTTTTTACCTCTTTTTTTTTATTTATGTCGGATAACATTACATTATGCTCTGTGAGAGAAATCCTTATATTACCTTATTTATTTTATGTTTTTTTTTTTTACAATATGCCCCTTTTTTTTATAACTAAGTTTTCATTTTCATTGTGAAAGCCTGCCTGATTACAACAGGATTGCTGAGTTTTAAAAGCTACCCGAACAAAAACAGAAAAAATACTGCCTGTGATCATAAGAGATAACATTTTTTATATAAGATGCAATGTGACACATATCAGTTGCAGACGCATAATATCTAAAAAGGGGGAAAAAATGCGACCAGCGCTAATGTGAAAGAATTAAGCGAGCGCAACCATATCGACAACCCTAGGCCAACAGAGATAAGAAAAACAGCATCTCATCTCAGGATTGCGACATTGTGTGACATTGCAGGATATATATTGAATTAAATAAGAATCGGAAATGTGAAAAGAAAAAAAAATATTTTGGACAATATTTTATCTAAATTTTAAAAAACTTTGAAACTGAACTGGATATGAAGTGCATCCCTAGACATACAAAATCTTAGCATGTTACTAATAAAAATAAATGCTTAATTTTTAGTAAGAAGCCATCAGAACTAATATATATAGATATATATCAAAAGAGCAATATAATCCAGTCATGAGGATTTTTTTATATTTTATTATTTATGGAAATTAATCCTCATAACTAAATCATCATTAATTTACCTATTATAATATTTTAATATCTACTGCACAAAAAGAGTAGCAAAAAAAAATTAAACCAACCACTATCTACTCTGTATTATTCAATAGACAATCTAAAATATAATTCAACACTTACCATAAGGACAGTAGAATGAAAAGGCAAATTTAAAAAAAAAAAAACTTATTTTTTGTGAGTAAATAACTCTAAAAAAATGTATGATAAAACACAATACTTTTTTTTTTTAGAAAGAAAAAAACGAAAATATGTCTAGCTTTAATTTATCTAGATTTAATCATCATTAAAAATTTAGCCAGCAGAAAAGTCATTTTCATCACAATAAAGAATTTTCTTTATCCACCAATAAATGTGTTTGTAAAAAATATATTTGAAATAAACACATACCTTATAACATAATAAAAATGAATTTTTTTTTTAAATATCTATTTATCAACCGTGTAGTAAAGTGGTCTAATAAAATATGATATATACTTGAAGAAAGACTCCTCAAATGATGACAGCTAACGTTAACTAAAACTTACCTTAAGCTGTGAAAGAAAATATTAGAAGCAGATCTCTAAATTATAACTAATGGGAAAAAAATTAAAGTGAACTCTAAGGGTATATGATTCGAGCCACATGATTCATTCTTTTTTTTAACTTCAAAAATATTTAGGTGTCTATGCATAGTTTAAAATCGGATATCTCCTAATTTTTTTTATTATTCACTTCACTCTTTCACTTTACTGTGGTGTAAACAGTTTTGAAACAGTGTTCCTTTGCCAGAAAATATAGATTCACTAGTAATTTTCTTCGAAAGTTTCGCAAAAGGCACTGTTAATACACGTGAAGCGTTTGTTAGTTCGTGTTTCCGTATAGTTACTAGGGAAGAAAAAAAAAGCACATTCCCTAGTGTAAAAAAAAATAATGTAATTTTCCTTCTTCATTATTTTGACTAGCACACGACCATTCGAAAGAACGTAGAATAACAGTTTTTCTTCCAGAAGAGCGGCGTAATTTAGGAGAAAATCGGAGAAGCGAAGAAAACAAACAAAAAAAAACAACTGGCGATGGAGGATCCATGACTCATCCTCAGAGCATTGAGTTTTTACTTTTTTTTTTTAGTTTTCTGCCGGGAGAACCAACTAATCTTTGCGGGAATGGCTGACGGTAACCATGGGCATGTTGTGGGCTGCATTTGCCGGTCGAACTCACTTCCAACCGACGCGGTAATCTCAGGATGGTAGCCGGACGCAAAGTCGATAGGATACCGGACAGCATAAGTTGAATGAGATGTATCAGGCAACTGTTGCATCTTTCTGAGACGGGGAATCTATTGTCAATATATGTGTTCAGTGAAGTGCGAAGTTTTCTTTTCTTTTGTAGAAAAAGGTGCCGATCGTAGAATGCGGCACTTAGTAGGGAATTTAGTACCAATAGAAAGCAGGGTAGAGTCTGGCTTTTTCTTCGTTGTAAAATAAGATATTTCCAAACATGGCACTCGGTAACTTGTAGCATGATTTATAGTCATAAAGTCAGAGATTTTTTCATTTTTTTTTAAACTGCAGTTTTTTATAATCCAAGCTAAGTATGAACGTATAACGATAAAATAAATATCAGGCGCTTCCCTTCTTCAATAAAATATAATCGCAGCGTGCCGGTTTAGCACCAATGTTTATGAAGAAGTTCTTCTTGTGGTAGGATGTTTCCTTTTGTTGATACGTCAAACACATCAAGAGGCTGGAACTCAATTTTTAATTACTATGAGTAATCAGACAAGAAGCATTAAAAATAAGTGGTATGATGACTGAAGGCCTTTATTATACCCCGGGATTCTTTCAACCACGCCTGGATTATCCGGCGAAAGCCGGTGTTGGAGAAGGGAGCGAAGAGTTACATTTCTTTTTATTCACACCATGCGAGTTCAGAAGCTAGTCTGACTCAAAATACACTTTCTCGAAATCTCGAGTGTTGGCAAGCTTACATACACAATTTCGCCAAATATATATACTATATGGCGAGATTAAAGAGAGGAAGACATGTGGTCAAAGTACAATAATTGAAATTGAATGGGGAATGTAAAAGAGTAATAAGAAATATTTAACGCCAATGGCTGCGTAGGAATTCTAGCTCATAAACCGCGAAAGACATTCTATAGGGGTTGCTAAAGTTCTCATGGGATTGAAGCGGCCGAAAGAGCACGTTAAAAGACAAAACCAAAATAAAGACAGGTTAATAACTGAAATGACACATCTATCTAGCATCTGGACCAACGGCTAAAAATGTAGAAGTAATATGTATAACTAATTTCTGCATATCATCAAACTAAGGCAGAAGGATGAAAATTAGAATCCAGTTATTAGGCGAGAAAAGGAAATGATTTCTTTTCTTTTAACTGCAGGGCGCTGCGGCTAAAATATTAGAGACTGAGAATTGAATGCTTAATTTATGAAGGGAAAAGAGCGCTAAAAACAGATTGAATCCGAATTCAGACAGATAATTAAATTTAAGAATTAAAAAAATGTAATTTTAAAGAGGGGAAAGAGGAAAGGTCTTAATATTAATATGTGAAGGTAGGCGCCTTCACAGGGGAAGTATCGGGGGGGGGGGAATTTCGGGGGTAAGTTAAAAATTCGGATTCAGCGACCCAAAAAACTTAAAGTAAACCTTATAGAGAAAGTTCGGAGGGAAGATGGGAGGGCTAATGTAAACGTGTGAGTGGTTAAGTGGAATTGCGCAACTTAGTCCACGCAGCACTGCGGCGCATGTTCCGAGGCAGATCCCCCCTTCCCCTTCATCCTAAGTCATAATGTCATATATCTAATTTGTTGGAAATTTTGTCTACTTTCTGAATTTCTAGCTACTTTTCCTCTAAAGCAATAAAAAATGGAATTTTCTAATAAAAACCTTTTTGGGGGCTTTTTACCAAAATTTGGGGGGGGGTTGCCGGGGGAAATTTTGGTGGGAAGTTACAAATTTGAATTCAGCGACCCAAAAACATCTAGAAAGCCGATTTCCAGTACTACCATTAATTTTGCTAGGTAGAGTCCCTATACGGTCTCTATTGCCTGGACTCTTAATAAGTTTCATACAATGAATAATTTATTTAACTTTGTGTATATAAAAAAATCACTTTTTAAATAAACACATATTCGCACACTATAAACTAAATAACACGATATGCAATTCACTCTTAGCAAAACAAAACAAAACAAAACAAAATAAAATAAAATAAAACATCCCTAATCTCTGATCTCTGTTTATCCCTTACAGCTCTGATAAGCAAAATTGTTTTCCGAAAAACTGAAAACAGATACGGGATTTCTCGTACGGGAAGATTTCACCTACTTCCACGACCGGAACCCATTCCCTCGATTTCCCTCTAGCCGAGAGTTTTTCCGTAACAACGCCAGAAAAATCCTTCTCTTTAACCAAAATTAGAGATCTCACGGGTGTTTTCGGGTGATCTGCTACTCGATTGATCAAATACTGGAAATTTTAAAATTTGTTTTCCTTCACCAATTACATCGGGAATAATTTCTAATGTATCCCTCTGTACAATGGGAAATTCACTTACATTTTTTTGAACAATTTCTTCCAACCCTTTAATTTCGGAATTAGCATTTATTTTTTTGACCTGCCCGCGATTTTCTAACGTTTTATTTATCACTTCGGGTGCAAATTTCTTACTGCCTTTAAAACTCTCTCCAGTTTTAATTTTACCTAATCCTGCCTCCTCAACTTTACTCTTTTCTTGCAGCCGAGTATTTGAATTACTCCACCTCGCGTACCTGCGATCCGACTTTCTCAATTTAAATAAACGCCTACAACTACAAGGTGTCAGCAAGGCTTCACAATTTAATTCTGGCACCAGTGCTGCCGTTATAAAAATCCTGGGTGGATTTTACTGGTTCCCGTTCCACAAAGAAACTGGAACCTTCGCCAGGACTGCTCTGCGAATTTTTCCGATGGCCGGAACTAACTCAATCTGTTCACCTGTTTTATATTTATCTGGAATTAATTCGCTTCGAAAAATGGATAATTCCGTACCCGAATCATTTATTCCTTTAACTTTTCGGCCCAAAAGATTTATATCAATGACTGGTAATTTACGTTTGCCTATGGCCTTCCGTTGTTTATTCCAGACACATCTGGAATTTAATCTGTCCACTCCTACATAGCTCACTCTAGCTTTCGCTCCCGTTTCAACCTCTTCACCCAAATTCCTAGATCCTGAATTTTTATTCAATTCTGGACAGAAATTCCGTAAATGGTTCCTTGAGTTCCAAAGGAAACATCTACGCTCCACACTTTTTTCGAATGCCTTCTCCCGACTCATGGTATCTCGTTGGGCTGACGCACTAGGGAGGGGAGCTTCATTCTTCGATTCCGCCTGTTTTTCATCCGATTTCGGACGCGTATTTCCATCCTCTACGTACCGATTTTTCTTAAACGACGCTCTGACACTCTCATAACCATCCAACAACTCAACTATTTCTGCTTCCGTCTTAAGCAGTGGCCATTTTTCAATAAAATGTTCACGCATTTCAAACTTTGCATGCCTTTTAATTTGATCGGCGACCAAAAGGTCTTTTAATTCGTCATGGGAAGTTATAAATAAGCCCGACAACCATTCGTTTAAGTAATTTCGGATTTCGAAACCGAAATCTTGCCAATTTAAAGATTGCGATTTCTGATGGCTCATAATTTTTTGTCGAAAACTCTCCGGGTTTAATTTAAATTTTTTCAACAAGATACTTTTAATGTTATCATAATCCTCTGAATCTGTCTCGGGTTGTCTAGCAATAATTGAAATGATATCCACTGGTAGGAGCCCAATTAAATGAGAAACCCAATTTTCTTTCGGTATGCTAACCCGTTTAGCTTGGCGTTCAAACAAAATCAAATACAAGCTAATTTCTGTTTTTTTCAGGATTAAAATCCGGGATTTATTTTTTTTCATTCTGTTCCGAAGAACGCGAAGGTATACTATTTGCATTTTCCGGGGCCGGGGTAATTCCTTTCTCGATTCTTAGTTTCTCTAGCTCAAATTTATTTTTTAATTCCTGTTCTTTTAATTCCCTTTCTTGCTCCAATTTCTGTTTACGAATGGCCTCATCGCGATCCCATTGCTGTTGACGCAACCTGTCCTCACGTTCGGTTTCCTGCAACCGGACGCGCTGACTTTCTTGCTTTTTTAATTCTTCCTGAGCGGCCTCCAGTATAGTCTCATAAAGAGCCTGAACGTATTCTTCTTCATAATCCTCAGATTCCAGCACTAAATGCTTTAACTGAATCCGGGTTTCGTTTCCCGTCCGAGCAAGTTCCAGTTCATCAACAAATTTCTTCAAATTTTCTTTTTTCCTTTCCCCAGAAAAGCCATATCTACTCCCTTTTTTCAACCCAAATTTCTCTATATCAAAGGTACTACTCTACTTCAATACAACAACGAAAAAAATATACTGTTTTACATATGATAAATTCAAACATTTATTACAATAACATATGTAGAATGCTGACTCACTCCCATGTCTAGATCCACCTTCAAATTTTGTTATCAAAGTTTTAAAATTTTCAAAAGATCAACAATTTTAAATTTAATTAAACAAAAAAATCAGCATACATTAACTCCAAATTCAAAATTGTGACTTACCCCACTTGAAGCTTTCAGACTCTAACGAACGGTAATCCACATCTTTCACTGATTTCTTCAGCCGGGTGGCCCACCGAACACACGAATCACTTTCTTTCTGTTCCTAAGGTCCACTTACGAAATATATCCACCGGGAAACAATTCACTTTTCTCTTCGCACCAAAAGATCCACAAGCACCCTCTTCTTTCTCCTACCGTATCGCATCCGAAAATCTTTTCTCTTCAATCTTCCGCAACCCTTTTCTCACCAACCAGCTGATGAGACTCTCTTCCTTCCTTCAGCAGGGGAGAAAGCAACACCCTTCTCTTCTGGACGATGCAAGCAGCAGTCTTCTCCACAATCTTCCGTCGTCTTCCTCTCCCCACAGCTGACCGGGGCGAAAATCCGAACTAATTTTCTCTTCCAAACACACAGGGACTTTCCTTTATATTCTTTTTTCTGGTCAGGACAGCGACTTCTCTACTTCTTGAAAGAACAGTCTTCACTGATCATTCCGTGGGTAAAAGTGCAACTTAAGCTAGCTAAGTTTTTTGTGTGCGTGTGTGCCCAACTTTTTTCGAATAACTCGAATCCCGAATTCTGACACCAGCTGTAACGCCAATAAAATCTAACGTAAGGAATTTCTCTTAACTAAAATAAAAATAACTTTGAGTTCCTTTTCTACAGTTTTTTATTGACGAAACACGGACACACACATCAGCAAACACACACAGTCTTAACATAAAAAATTTATCCTTTAGGAGCGCATCGCTCCTCCAGCAGAACCGATAACTGACCGCCTTGGGTCGTGTCACAGCAGCATCTCATCCACGGGGCCTTTTTCGAGAGATCAGTCTATCTCCTAGCCACCCCACGTGGTATATTGAGTCATCTTAGTCAAAAGTTTCAGTTCTTACAAATTGCTACGCAGCACTTCTCAAGATATTTACATCATTAAATCTGTTTACATGTTCCATCTGGATTTTGTGAAACATTGACATGTGAATTTTATAGATAAGCATCTGGAGGTCCCAATTAAAAATGTTTATTACGCTATGGCCATCTGGTCTCTGAGTGAGCTCAGATAAAACGTCACAGGGTACATTAGTATTATTGCTACAAAAAATTAGCACATTAGGAGCATAATTTCAAGACATATAAATAAAAATATGAAAATGTAATTTAACATTACAAGCACTTAATTTTGAATGTTTATAATTCAAAAACTTATCATTGAAATGAGTTGAAATTTAATGTCTAGGCATAGTTTGAACCGAAGATTAGAAATATCCCGTTAAAATTGGGTATTGCCATTTTAAAAAATGAACTTTGGATTCTTTTTAATATGTACATGGCCCCCTAAGCAAATTTTATATACATCATTTAAAAGTAGACTTTGTTTCCAATCGTTTGGTACCGGTAACTTTCGTCTACGATAATTTGTTGAGGAGTTAGTAAGGGTTGTTTACTTTTTTTTTTCTTCCACGACTGTACATTTTTACACCCAAGGCTTGATCCTGTCGCGTCTTCCATCTTATTAACACTTTCTAACATAATTTAAAAGTGTTTATGAATTAGGTTTATCTGTCCGTGTGTCTGTCCGTCTGTCTGTCTAGCTTCTGCATGATTTTCCATGCTCTAACTTGCGTACATATACCTAGATTGCTATGTAATTGATATACGTTATTGAGGTTCACCATGCCATGTTAGATATTCAAAATGAAATGTGAACCATTCATACTTCATTTACAGGTGCACTCAAAACTATTGCATGACATTAATGTCTATGGGGGGGGGGGGGATAATTTCATTGTATTTTATCAGTATTACAAAATTTTAAACATAACGAAATTTATATAGATTATTGAGATGCACAAGAAGATGGTTACTATAGAATGTGTTATATGTACTTCTTCTTACTCTATGCATACAGGGAACTCAAAAGTATTCCATTATATTATGGTCTATGAAGAAAACTCGTTTGCGGCGTATTTTAATTATGTTACTCTGTTACAAACATAATGGAATTGATATGGATTTCTGAAGTGTATTAATGCATACTTTCTGTAGAATATGGGGTGCAAAGCATTTATAATTCATTTGCAGGGTCGCACAAAAGAGTTTGGTTGTATAAATGTGCATTGCATTTATCGCTCATTTACACGTACGCACAAAAGATTTCGAATACGGTACTATATCCGAAGTGTTTGCTATTGGAAATGATTGCTGAAAGTCCGTTTTCAGTTACGGCATGCGTTTTTAAGTTACAAAATTTTTGCATACTAAATAGTGTGCATAAATTATATAGACAGGGCTACAACAAAAAATTCCATAGACAGGAGTACAACAAATACAGTGGAACCCGGTTAAAACGCTCACGGTTAATACGCGATCCCGCTTAATACGCGGATTTTTTCGGATCCCTTGAACATCGCCCATAAGGCTAATGTAAAAAGATCACGTTTAATACGCGAACGGTTATGACGCGATCCCGCTTAATACGCGATAAATTTTCGGTTCATTGAGGAAACAAATCACGCTTAAGACGTGAATTCATTGATCAAGATGCGAATTCCTTCTTTCTTCTTGAGTGTTAACGATTTAGAGGATTTTTATTATTCAGATAAAAAACACGGTTTCCGAATATTATTTAATTTATTTAGCAACAGATTAATTAAGTCGAAAATTACTAATCGGAAATAGTGATAGATGTTTGAATAACAAAAAAACCCCATTAAATTAGCAAAACTGCAATTCTTCTTTGATCCCACCTCCTAACATTCTTTGTCTCTCGCTTCGAGTATGTTTTTACTGTAGTAGAGAGAAGTAGACGCATTCAGGTTACTTAGATACGTCACAAAAATTATTATGATTAGAGTTGTTCATAGGTGTTGTTAGAGATGTTTTAAATGTACTTTATATCGCCACTATGTTTTATAATGCATATTATAGGCAACAAAAAATGAAACTTGCAAAGATTAAATACGACTGCGATTGGATAATTCTTTTATGTTTACTTTACTTTTTGCTATATCAATATTTTATAAGGATAGGTTTTCTTATTATCTTGATAATGAAGAACAGATTATAATGGTACTCATTATTACAAGTACTAAATGTGATTTTAAAAACTGGGTTGTGCTTCAAAGATTTAATATTATTTTTCTTTCTGTTTAAAAAAATGAGTCTAGTAGGAAAATTATTTTTGGTTGCAACGCATTAATCGACAATAAATTAATGTTGAAATCTATATTTATTTTCCGTTGTTATTCCAGTTTGTCCTATAAAAAGAAAGAATACGTTAAAGTGGAATACAATTAAATTTCAATCTGAATATATGAAAAAGACTCAACTTTCGACCATAAACGTATAAATGAAGCCCAATTCCTACAGCATTATATAAATCACGTTTAATACGCGATCCCGCTTAATACGCGACTTTTGACCGCTCCCTTGAAACGCGTCTTAATCGGGTTCCACTGTAATTCGGAAGCATTACTTATAATAAACGTGAATTGCTTAAGGGTATTGTTTAATATGAGTTATTCTACATGGTGTGCATAAATTCTATAGACAGAGCTACAATAAAAAATTCGTAAGCGTTACTTGGAATGAAATTGCTTAAGGGTATTTTTTTTAATTTGTGTAATACTACATGCTGTGCACAAATTCTATAGACAGGGCTACAACAAAGAATTCGTAAGCGTTACTAGGAATGAACGTGGATTGCTTAAGGGTATTTGTTAATTTGAGTTATGGTGAATATTTTTGAGTGAAATTTTTTGCATACTACATGGTGTGCATAAATTATATAGACAGAGCTACAAGAAAGAATTCCATAGACAAGGTTACAACTAAGAATTCGTAAGCAATCTTGGAATAAACGTGAATTGCTTAAGGGTATTTTTTAATTTAAGTTATACTACATGGTGTGCATAAATTCTATAAACGAGGTTACAACAAGAATTCGTACGCATTACTGGGAATGAACGTGAATTGTTTAAGGGTATTTTTAAATTTGAGTTATACTACGTGGTGTGCATAAATTCGGTAGACAGGGTTACAACAAAGAATTCGTAAGCATTACTTAGAATGAATGTGAATTGTTTAAGGGTATTTTTTAATTTGTGTTACACTACACTGTGTGCATAAATTCTATAAACTGGGCTACAACAAAGAATTCGTAAGCAATTACTGGGAATGGACGTGAATTCCTTAGGCGTATTTTTTAATATGAGTTATGCATTTTCAAGCTCATCTGTATTTAATATACTAAGATATGTTTGTAGCATATAAATAAAATCAAATACAGGGCGATGCTCAGTACTTAGATACATGGCCGCCTATGGAGACTAAATTCGGGAAGTATGATTTCTGTAGTTTTAAGAATATTTTTACCTGAATTAAATTGCATCTTAATATGTGGAGGGTATCAAAATCTGTATGTAATATACAGGGCTGTACAAAAGAATTCCTGTACATTTCATTATATTGGAGCAAATTAATGAACATGGTTTTTGACATTTGTTATAAGTTCTCATACTAAAATAAATTTTAGCATATTATTTAGAATCTGTATAAATCTATTGATCATGTACAGAGCTGCACAAAAGAATTGGACTAAATTTCCGGCTATAGGCGGCAATTGTTAAAATATGGCTTTCAAATGACTTATATGTCTTCTAAAATGTTTTCTTAGATATCTTCTTTACCATTTTAAACGGCTACGTTTTGGTAAAATATTCTGGTAGTGTTGGAAAATGTTTAATAATCTACGCTTGACGTCTGATTTTTCTTTCTTGTTTTAATTTTTAGGAGCTTCATTTCATACTCTTAACTGAAAGTAACACAGAATTTGTTAACGGATTCTATATCCTTAGTACAAAACTATATTAATACAGACAAACATGAAAAATTAACAGCATTAACATTAAAAATAATATTATTTTGTTACTCTTACGTGTATAAATAAATTTATGACGCTGAAAATGCTTAATTTAGAATTAACAATTAAGTAGTCTCAGGACTCTTAAAGCTTCAACATTTCCGAAATTTTAAATTTTTTAGATGCTAAACTCCTATTTTTTCTAAACATTTTCATATAATTGCATCCTTGAAATTTCTAATTAGAACAGAAGTTACGCCTTTAAGAATTATACCCGCTCAATAGCTGAAGCGGCGTTTCCGAAACTTTGAAGCTATTTTTCTCCAAAAGACGTTTTGGGGCATAATGCGCAGGATATCTCAAAAACTTCTGAATATTTTTTCATGAAATTTTCAAAACATATGTTTCATGTCTGTATAAACAGAAAGTAAAATTCCCTCTTTATTGTTCAAAAAAATATTTTTTTAAGTGACTATACTGTTGAAAATTTCAACATTTTGTAATAGCTAAATACAACTTTGCATTAAAAATGCTAAAACGCTTTAAATACAATATTGTTTAGGTTCAAGGTAAATTATAATCTGAAGTATAATTAGGGAAAAATAATCTCATTCTAGCTGCAAAATTTATTTTGTAATTCTTTGCGTATAGTATGTTTCTGCTCGTCAAATATCTGACAGTTTGGAGATCCCAATAAATACTAGTTCTGCATCTTGCAATTTTTTTAAATACATGAAATCAAAGAAAATACTTATATCTATCATCCCAATAAAAATCGTCTTTTAAAATCATATAGATTTTAGGATATTAAATATTGAAAATGGTCTTTTTTTTACAATTTTAAGAGTCCTGAGACCCTTTAAGCATAGTAAAAATTGATTTTTTAGTTTGACAAAACTGATTACTACATTATAGAAACTATTCGCAAAGTTTCCGCAAATCAGCAGTAACAAAAGAAACTTGTTTTTATACATGATTCTTTAAATCTCAAACATATATATTAGCTTCTGAGATTCCTACAGATAAAAGAATGTTTTTTATGAATCTTGAATTACTTGGGAGAAGTTACGGTATAAAGAACTTGTAAAACAAAATTGAGGACTCACTGACTTACAAACTGAAATCATAAGTACGTTTCCACTATGTTACTTAGCGTTAAAAACAGGTTTGAAATTTCTTAAAACTTAGAACTATTAAGAACAAACAATCTTCTTGAAACACCATCAAAAATTTGTAAATGCGCTAGGCCTTTCGAAAGATCTGAGTCTTTCTTCGTCAGGCGCAAAAAAGACGTCCTTCTACTATGAAAGCAGAGGCAAGACTGAAATGAGAGACAAGGGAAAGGAAACAAGCTGAAGAAACAGCCAATAGGAAGTTAGAAATCAACAGCCAATAGGAAAGTAAAAGACAACAGCCTATCACAGAAGAGAATAATCAAAACAAAAGAACACAAAGTAGGAGGGGCAAAAAATGGGAGGGGGGAAAATACATATAATCCAATATGGGAACACATGAAATTAAAATGAATAAATAAATGAATAATATATATTTAAAAAAAACAGACTAATAATAATACAAAAATAAATGGTAGTACTGAAAAGGTTTTTCCAAGCTGCAGAGAGCATTGTGGAATCAGATTTATCATTAACAATAACATCACGATTAAGATAAATAGCTAAATTTTCAAGAAAGTCCAATTCAGAGATACTATTGGCATTAGAGATAATTTTAGCATTCTGAAAATTAAAATTATGGCCGGAATCCCAAGAGTGCTTGGCAATAGAAGATTTAGAAAATTCTTGATTGATTACATAACGCGAGTGTTCTTTTAAGCGGATTTCGAGATTCCTTTTAGTTTGACCAATATAAGATAAATCACAAACATTACAAGGAACTTTATAAATTCCCCATTTACGAAGATCAGGAACAGGAGATTTAGTGGAGGGGAATTTGAATTTATTGACAGGTTTAAAGATAATGTTAAAATTGAAGCGCCGTAAAACTTTAGCTAACTTGAAACATAAAGGAGGATAAAAGGGGAGGACAACCAAATTATCAGGTTTGCTTTTGACAGATTTGGAAAGAGTAGAACTATTAGATGGTCTATTGAATTTTTTCACAGCATTATTGATAACAGAAGGATTGAAACCTCTTTTGACAGCAACGGTTTTTAAGTAATTAAGCTCTTCCTTAAGGGATACAGAATCGGAACAAATTTTGAGAGCACGATTTACATACGTGTAAAAAACACCGATTTTTTGGTTGACAGGATGATGTGAAAGAGCATGAGGTGGGTTAGAAACAGAAAAAGGTTTTCTATAAACACAAGTTTTGAAAGAAGAATCGCATTTGGTAACTAAAACATCAAGGAAAGGAAGTTTATTACAATTTTCTAATTCAAAAGTAAACTGAATATGTGGGTCGATAGAATTGACAGTATGAAGAATGGTAGATATATCAAAAGGATTATCAACTAAAACAAAAGTATCGTCGACATAACGCATCCAACATTTAAAATTAACCAGATTTAATAATTTTTCCTCAAAATAATGCATATAAATATCACAAAGAATTGGAGATAAAGGATTACCCATACTTAAGCCATCTGATTGTTTGAAAAATTTATTATCAAATTCAAAAGTAGTTTGAGTGATGCAAATTTTGGTTAAATTAACAAAATCTTGGACTTCAATATCAGAGAAATGAAATTCACGTAACCTTTTTTCCAAGCAAGAAAGAGCACCTTCAATTGGAGCATTCGTAAATAAAGATTTGACATCAAGAGAAAGCATAGAACAATTGGATGGGTTAATATTTTTTAATTTACTAACAAAATCATAAGAATTTTTTATCGTATGAGTATTAGAAATGCATAACGGAGAAAAAATGGATGTTAAAAATTTGGCAAGAGGATAAGTAACAGTACCAATATTAGAGACGATAGGTCTTAAGGGGACATTGGTTTTATGAACTTTAGGCAAAGCATAAAAACGAGCACAAATGGCTGAAGAAGGAATAACACTATATTTAGTATTGTCATTTAAAATAACAGAATTCTTAACAGCTTTTTTGAGAGTGGAAAGATGCGAATTAGTAGGATCTTTTTTAACTTCAACATAAGGACCTTCAGATAAGAGAGCATAGACTTTATCAGAATAATCTTTTTTATCCATAAGAACAATTTGACCCCCTTTATCAGCTTTAGTAGTTGGTTGTATATATGTCGGCCAATTATCTGCACGTGGGATATAGGCCCTAAGGGGGGGAGTGCCTTCCGTGGAGGTCTTTCTAAGGGAACCTAACCCGTATTAACGCTAGACTGCTTTAGTAATAATAAGATTATCATTGGACTTAAGCTCATTCAGAGCGATATTTTGAGAACGAGAAAGATTAGGTTTAAATTTTGAATTATTAGAAGAAATAGTATCAGCAAGGATGTGACGAAGAGTTTCTTTTTGAAAAGGAGTGACTTTACTATGTTTAAAGGAAGACTCAATAGGGGCAATCAATTTAGTGAGAGAAGGTTTGCAAGACTGAGAAAAATTTAAACCAAGGTCTAAAATGCTTTTTTGCTCAGGAGTTAACATGTGAGAGGAGAGATTAACGATGCAGTTCTCATTTGATAGGTTCTTATATGAAAATTGAGACTTATTTTGCTTATTGCACAACGAAGAAAACTTTTTATCAAGCTTATTTTGATGAGCAGTTTTGAAAGTAAGTAGAGAAGACCAACCTTTATTTTCAATATCACAGAATTTTTCTGTATCCCTTAAGGAAGAGCTTAATTACTTAAAAACCGTTGCTGTCAAAAGAGGTTTCAATCCTTCTGTTATCAATAATGCTGTGAAAAAATTCAATAGACCATCTAATAGTTCTACTCTTTCCAAATCTGTCAAAAGCAAACCTGATAATTTGGTTGTCCTCCCCTTTTATCCTCCTTTATGTTTCAAGTTAGCTAAAGTTTTACGGCGCTTCAATTTTAACATTATCTTTAAACCTGTCAATAAATTCAAATTCCCCTCCACTAAATCTCCTGTTCCTGATCTTCGTAAATGGGGAATTTATAAAGTTCCTTGTAATGGTTGTGATTTATCTTATATTGGTCAAACTAAAAGGAATCTCGAAATCCGCTTAAAAGAACACTCGCGTTATGTAATCAATCAAGAATTTTCTAAATCTTCTATTGCCAAGCACTCTTGGGATTCCGGCCATAATTTTAATTTTCAAAATGCTAAAATTATCTCTAATGCCAATAGTATCTCTGAATTGGACTTTCTTGAAAATTTAGCTATTTATCTTAATCGTGATGTTATTGTTAATGATAAATCTGATTCCACAATGCTCTCTGCAGCTTGGAAAAACCTTTTCAGTACTACCATTTAATTTATTTTTGTATTATTATTAGTCTGTTTTAGGTAGATTTCGTAAGAAATACTACCTATTGCAGTCGTTACCATGGTGCGACTTTTGAAAAATTCCTTCATAACTTTTCATTATAGGACCCCAGGAACCCAAAACCACCCCCACCTAAAAAGTTTATATATATATATATATATATATATATATATGTATGTATGTATGTACTAAATTTTGTCCGCACGATAAAAGTCGCAATGATGCACGGATCGTCTTCAAACTCGCCAACAACTTTGAGATGGCTAATATCTCGGCGGGGATTGAAAATGGGCAAAATCGGTCCAAGGGAATGGAAATGGGGAAGGTTCAAAATTTTGAATACCGTCTTAACAAGATTCTGATAAAACCAGCTCTTATACAACAATGACGGGAAAAAATAAATATTTTTCGTTATAACAGTTGCCAACAATTAAAAAAAAAGCAATAAAATTCTCACCATAACAATTGCTTTTCTATTGAAAGTTCACGTGAAAAATTAAATTAAATAAATAGTTTGACGAATTGAAAACAAATTGAATGTTACGTCATAAGTGTTCTAGAGTAAGATTTCCGCATGAAAACTCAAAATGAAATAGTTTGACGAATTAAAAAAAAAAAATATTGCGTCATATTGGAAATAAAATGGACCTCAGTTGGTGAATATGTAACGTCATGCGAGTTTGAGAAAACGTATTAAAACATGATAAAAACACGACTATGGAAATATTAACTTATTTTAACACTTTGAGGTTCTCTGAATTTACTTTAGCTATTTTTTAAACCTATTCCATATACATGCGTGTGTATTCGTGTATATTAGAATTTTCACAAAATGTTTATCTCCCTAGAGCTCATTCTTAGTGGAGGAACTGGATTTTTCTCTAATCTTGATGTAAGTTTTGTTGGTGAATTTAGTACTTAACTTCGAAATCTTCCTCCGCCTGTAGGCCCGAGCCGGCAGGGAATTTTTTTTTTTTTAATATATATTATTCATTTATTTATTCATTTTAATTTCATGTGTTCCCATATTGGATTATATGTATTTTTCCCCCTCCCATTTTTTGCCCCTCCTACTTTGTGTTCTTTTGTTTTGATTATTCTCTTCTGTGATAGGCTGTTGTCTTTTACTTTCCTATTGGCTGTTGATTTCTAACTTCCTATTGGCTGTTTCTTCAGCTTGTTCCCTTCCCCTTGTCTCTCATTTCAGTCTTGCCTCTGCTTTCATAGTAGAAGGACGTCTTTTTTGCGCCTGACGAAGAAAGACTCAGATCTTTCGAAAGGCCTAGCGCATTTACAAATTTTTGATGGTGTTTCAAGAAGATTGTTTGTTCTTAGTCATTCACACCAGTTTTAACTTATTTTCTTTTAGAACTATTGAATATTTAATACGTGATTTAGCACATTGCTAACTAAGCATGGAACCAACAGAGTGAAAAATGTCCAAGCCGGGAATCGAACCCAGAACCCTTGAAACAGCGCCACAAGTGCTCTACCATTTAAGCCACGAGGACGATGCCCAGCTTAGCATCTCTAACTCACATATGTTGGTAAGGCTGCAACTGCAGCACAAGATGGATAGTCTTCATGAGCACACAATCCTGCGGCGAAACATGAGACACAAATAAACCCAGCATCGGTGAACACATATATAATTTTACAATTAATTTTCAGCAGTGAAATTACACTCGAAATTATTGAATATTTAATACGTGATTTATCACATTGCTAACATAGCGTAGAACCAACATAGTGAAAAATGTCCAAGCCGGGAATCGAATCCGGAACCCTTGGAATAGGTAAGGCCTTACCAACATATGTGAGTAAGAGATGCTAAGCTGATTATCATCCTCATAGCTTAAATGGTAGAGCACTTGGGACGCTATTCCAAGGGTACCGGGTTCGATTCCCGGCTTCAACATTTTTCACTCTGTTGGTTCTACGCTTAGTTAGCAATGTAATAAATCACGTATTAGATATTCAATAACTTCGAGCGTAATTTCATTGCTGAAAATTAATTGTAAAATTAATTAAAATTAGAACTATTAACAGTTTAGATTATTTTAACTATATAAAACCAAACGTTTCATAGCTGTCATTGTTACACTTTTTTTAAACAACATACCTCGCTTTATTTAACCATCGAAATTCGAGAATTAAGACGAAGATATCTATACAAAATTAATGGTAACCAAAAATCGTATTAACCGTTTTCATATATTTCGTCATTTATTAGATGACATTCGCAGATGCAAATTTTGAGTGAAAATAATAAATCAATAAGTACTTTTATGCACATCCCTTACGCGCAATAAAATATGCTTTTCTCTGCAAAAGTTTTATTTCCTCTTTGTCTGATACGTTTCTTTGAAATTTTTCCAACGAATTATTTTATATACAATGATTGTTATCATTTGTAAAGAATGTAAAGAAAAACAAAAATTACGGTTTTCCTTTTTTTTTATTACACGTTTATCTTTGCCAATATCATAAGTGATAAACTGCCCGTTGTTCAAAATAATGGGAGTGAAGGACAAAACAAATATATCACAAAGTTAAGAATAATCATTGTGATAGTATTTTGTCATCATGATTCATGAAATGTTCTTCATTTTCTTGTTCCTAAAAGGGTTGTTGTCAATGAAAATCATCTCCTAAAAATACTGCCCTAACTTCAAAATATTTCACATGATAGAGCAATGTTTGATTGATATTTCTTAGTCTATCAATATTTTTACGAGCATTTTTAATAGCATTAAAGAAAAAAAAAAGTACTATCTTATGTTTTGAAGCAAATCGTTTAAAATGTTTAATGTAAGTAAAGTAATGAAATAGTGGTAGTCATTTTTTGTTACTTTTTTTTAATAATTAGAGGAGAAGGTCCAAATACCGGCTAGGGTCCGAATACCGGCTACTAGGTGTTCTGAGAACTGAGCGCAGCGCAGCCTATCGGTGATAGGCAGAGTTTGTAACTTTAAATGAGAGAAGAATGTTACGATAAGTACGTCGCTGAAGTCTGTGTCATTTACAAATAGTAAATGCAAAAGTGTCGAATCTACGCAATCTGATACATCAAAAGTTTTTCAGATATGTGTTTCTCATTTTTTTAAATATACTGATCATATATTTGCTTGAATTGTTGATTAAGTAATTTTCTAGACACATTTAGCTCTCAATTGTCACGCGCACAGTATTGATATTTTATTATATCAATGAGTAATACCGATTTTAACTTAAACATAGCAGTGGTCCGAATACCAGCTACCTAGAGTGGTCTAAATACCGGCTAGCCGGTATTTGGACCTCTCTCGGTTGCTCTGCTTGAAGGGGAGGAAAATAAATTAATTTAAATAGTTCCATAATTAATAAATTAATTTAAATGGTTCAAAATAGTCCCCGTCCCATTTCGCAATATGAAAAAAGCAACCATGGCCGTAATTCTTCAGGACCGACACTGGTTACCGGATCACTTTCCAAAAAAGAACTGTTGGACACTACAAAATTCCCTGTAATAAATGTGAAGAGAAAGAAAAAAATGACGGAGTAAACCAGGCGAAAGAGGCAGAAATTTGATTTTAACCATCTCTCTGCTCAACCCGAGATTTCCTTGCGCATCGTAAAAGAAGCAAAATTTACGCAACCCGAGAGTTCCTCGGGGATGCATTTTTTCCGTCTAATTAACCCTCCTTGATTATTCCCACCAGTTATTTTTTATTGTAAATTATGCCTTATTTAATCGGAGCATTTTCCCGGCTAAATTCGACAAAAACTATTGTTTTGAAAAACCAGTGACAAAAGAATAAAAATTCTTAAAAGACGCTCGTCGCGAAGGGGTTAAATACGCAATTTTTGAAGCTATTTTGATAAAACAATTACGCAGCGAGAGGGCTAAAACAGTGAAAAAGGAAAATATCCAACAGAGGAATATGATAAATTTGTGTCTTCTGCATGGGTGCTTTTTCTGTGGACAAGAAGGAGGGGATTCTGTGGGAGGGGATTCTGGGTTCAATGTTAAGAATGCGATATGTGGGCTGATAGGGACTATACTGACGCAGAGAGTGATATTATGCTTTTGATTTTTCAGATAAAATAATTCTCATTCCAATCAGCAAGCTTTTTTTTTGTTTATTAAATTAGAAACAAAAATTAGAAACATAATGGGAAGAAGACTGTGAGAGATAGTCGCAAAGAATTTTAGAAATTTGACAAAAATACTTATTTATTGAAAATTGCGTATTTTTTCTGTACATAGGAAATGTTATTAATCAATACAATTTATTAAAATAATATTCTTAATGCTTAATAATTGTCATTAGCTCTATTTGTGTGATCTTTTGGAAAAAAAAAAACTTAGGTAGCCGGTATTTAGACCCCAATTTAAAAACTCAAAATTTGAAGACTTTCGGAAATTTGTTTCTTATAAACAGAAAACGCCTTTTAAACTGATTTTTTTTTTCTCTAAACAGGTGTAAGACGTGTCAAGGTACCCTGCTGTCACTTTTTATTTTAGTAATTTGAAAATTGTATGATCTAGATTGAAAACAAAAGTGGTAGCCGGTATTTGGACCTATTCCTCTAAATATTGAAATTTTGGTGAATTTGGTATATTGTATAAGTGATTCCTATAGATTTAAGGCGATAGATGACGCTGTAAATTTAACCTATCGAATGAATTGAAAGAATGCTAAGAGACCACTTTAGTTACGGAAAGAAAGGAAGACACTAATGTTAAGTCTATCGGGGCGTTATTTTAAAATTTCTCACTTTGATTTTAATATCTTTGAATGATTTTTTTTTCATAGGATAGCTGAGAACGATATACAACCGTACTAATTTTAACTTTTTCGATTTTGGTTTCAATTTTTAGGTAGCTTTCTTTACAAAAAAGCTACCTATTGCAGCCGTTCGGAGGAAAGCGATTAAAAAAAATTTTGGTATATTTTCATCGATCATGACCCCCAGACCCCGAAACCACCCTCCGTTCAAAATTGATATATATATATATATATATATATATATATATCTGACCTATGTCACACTGTAACTCCCGTAATTATGAACCGATTTCGATGTAATTCGGTGTGTACATAGTACATACCAATGTCTCGACCGAGTTCGTTGGCCAGCTTCATCCGCCGTTTTGTTTCAAAATGGCGGCCATTTAAAATTTTAAAAAAAATTTAAAACTTGAAATGTGGTACCAAAAAATTAAAAATGGAAAAATATTTTTTTCTTATGTATTTGACCTTTATACAAAGATTCCGGAGCAGTTTTTGTTTCGTCTATATCTTAAAAAATGGCTGAGTTATAGCATTTTGAATTTCTAGCGTGGCTGACATTTCGAAACGTCCTGAATTTTGTCACGCGATAAAAGGCGTATTTATGAACCGATTTGGATGTAATTCGGTGTGTACATAGTACATACCAATCTCTCGACCGAGTTCGTTGGCCAGCTTCACCCGCCATCTTGTTTAAAAATGGCGGCCATTTAAATTTTTAAGAAAAATTTAAATTTGAAATGTGGTGCCAAAAATTGAAAATTGAAAAAATATTTTCTTCTTATGTGTTTGACCTTGATAAAAAGATTCGGGAGCAGTTTTTGTTTCGTCTATATCTTAAGAAATGGCTGAGTTATAGCATTTTGAATTTCTAGCGTGGCTGACATTTTGAAACGTCCTGATTTTTCTCACGTAATAACAGGCGTATTTATGAACCGACTTGGATGTACCTTGGTGTGTACATAGTACATACAAATATCTCGACCGAGTTCGTTGGCCAGCTTCATCCGCCATCTTGTTTCAAAATGGCGGCCATTTAAAAAAATTAAAAAATAAAAAAATTTAAATGAGATACCAAAAAATTGGATAATGAAAAAGATTTTTTTTGTATGTGTTTGACCTTAATACAAAGATTCCGGAACAGTTTTTCTTTCGTCTATATCTAAAAAAAAATGGCTGAGTAATAGCATTTTGAATTTCTCTTGTGGCTGACATTTTAAAACGACCTGATTTTTGTCACGCGATAACAGGCGTATTTATGAACCTATTTGGATGTAACTTGGTCTGTACATAGTACATACCAATGTCTCGACCGAGTTCGTTGGCCAGCTTCATTCGCCATCTTGTTTCAAAAGGGTTGCCATTTAAAAAAATTAAATTTAAAATTCAAAATGAGGTATTAAAAAATTTGAAAATGAAAAAGATTTTTTTTATGTGTTTGGCCTTGATACAAAGATTCCGGAGCAGTTTTTGTTTCTGAAAATTTGTTCTTTTGTTGATATCTTAAAAAATGGTTGATTTATAGCACTTTGAATTTCTAGCATGGCTAACATTTTGAAACGATCTTGTATTTGTCACGCGATAACACACGTATTCGCCTATTTCGATGTAAGAAGGCATGTGGATAGTATACATCAACACCTCGACCAAGTTCGCTGGCCAGATTCATCAGCCATCTTGTTTCAAAATGGCGGCCATTAAATTAAAAAATATATATATATTTAAAGTGAGGTGCAAAAAAATTAGAAATTGAAAAAGGTTTCTTTCTTAAGTATTTGATCTTGATATAAGGATTGAGGAGCATTTTTTGTTTGTCTTTACCTTAAAAAATGGCTCAGATATAGCAGTTTCAATTTCTATTGTGGGTGACATTTTGAAAAATCTGATTTTTTGCATGCGACAGCACTCCTATATATTAACCGATTCCGATGTGAGTGAGCATGTGCACAGCAATTACTAAGCTCTCGACCAAGTTCACTGCTTAGCCTCATCCACCATGTTGTCTTAAAATGACAGGCACTTTAATAAATTGCCGAATTTGGCAGCCAAATATAAGTTACTTTAAAGAAAAGCAGCTTGGATAAAGCTGACTAATTTCGCGAAAGTCTCATTCATTATATTGATAAAAATTAGTATTGAATCTCCTATATTCGGTTTCCACTAAATTGAGCTTCGTGTGTTTGCATGATATAAGTTGGCTTTTTTAAAATAAGGATTATGAAAGCTACCTCTTCCTCCCGGCACTGGCCGGAAGGACTTTTTTTTAATTATTTTCACTTTCGAAACCGGTTCTGAAATTGAAACTAGTCTAACATAATAAAACTAGTATAACCAAAATCGAAAAAGTAAAAATGTGTCCGGTTGTAGATCGTCTTCATCTATCCTGTGCAAAAAACTCATTCAAAAATATTAACCCTTTCGGGTCAGGCGTACTATATTAGTACAAGTTTTTACATTGAGTATTATTTTGTCTAAACAATTACTTTTGTTATTATTTACATATAGTAATCGTAGTATATGTCTATGTATTTCCTATTATATGAGTTCATTTAAGTTTTGACATTTAGTAATAATAATAATAATAAAAGTTTGCTTAATTATTTTTGCATCGTTGGCGATTCCTTTATTTTGAACGTATCTTACATTATTTAAATTTAAAATATTGGTTACTTTTTCGGAACAAATTATGTATGATAAAACGTACAAAATATTACAAAGTTGTAGTATCTGTCAAATCCTGTTGCAATACGATATTTTCCAAACGTTTCCAAAAACTCTTCTTTAACCTATTGTCAGATTAATATAAATTGAATTGTACGCAAAACAGCTACATTCGTTAGATTTCAGACAATGACATGTTCGTTAAACTTTAGTAAATCTATTTGTATTGTGTGAAGTAATTAATGCTCACACATTTTAAATTACAGGTTTGGCCGGTGATGTAAGAGTGAAAGTACATTGCAATGCTTCACAAAACCCAATTTTATTTTGAGTTCTCTTCCCATTGACTGCAGACAGATTAAGAAAAGTAAAGATGTAATTTTTATTGAACTTCGTGAACAAAATAAATTGATGATGGGGTGGTCCATTAGACAAACATGTCTTTTCAGTATCAGAATATCAGGCCGAATGATACACTTACATATCAATCGCACGTCAACATCCACTGGAATACCAAGCCAATCTGAGAGTTTAAACAAACGCCAAAATTATCCGTTGCATAGAAAAGCAATGGGAGCGAATTTAAATTATTGGCAAATAAATTGATAAAGACAAAATCGCGAAATTACTTCAAGCAACCCTACCGAAACATTTACAAAACGTAAGAATCTATTTATATTATAGATGACAGATATCATTAATGATAAAATTTATTGCCTGAGTTATTTCCGTTGTTAATAAAAATGATAGCTTTCTTTTATAAACAAAGTAAGAAAATTACTCACATAAATCTCGTAACTAAAAAGATTAGTATAAAATTAATATCTAAATGACAGAAATGCAATTATCGTAAATCTTGATATATAATCTAAGTTCGATAAATGAAGCCTATAAAATTATAACGAATCAATCCGCTTAATGTTTATATTTTTATAACTTACATCCGAAAGAAAAGACAAACATGAAAATGTATTTTGCCATGATATTAATTTTTAACGAATCCAGTTATAACTGATTGAATAAAAGGAAAAAAGAGTAAACATTAATTTAAAAATAGAATAAAAAGGACAATCATCATAGATAGCTACTATTAACATTATTAACCTAAAAGCAGTTTTTTCTCAAAAAAAATCAGACCCGAAAGGGTTAATTTCAAATGTAGAAATTTGAAAATAACGCCCCCACAGGCTTAACATTAGCGTTTACCTTTCTTCCCATGACTGAAGTGCATTCTTAAGTTTGTAATTTGTAACCAATTATACTTGCTTTTTATCAGAAGTTTAACTAAAAATATTGCCTAGAACATTAAATTTTACTTAGTACACTCTCAGAGTTTTTGAAAAAATAACAATATTTAATATTTTCTATTTTTTCTGAAACCACACGACCATTAAGAGTTTTAATCAATTTTATTTTAGCAATCTCATTCCGAAACCTTAAACTTAAAACTTGATGCCAGCTGCTAACTTTTTAAATACATATTTTTTAGTTATTTGAATCTTGTTCTACATTTTCATTCCTTATTTAATTACTAAAACATAGATATCAAGGTAGTTTCGTTTAGAGTTCGAATATTTTACTTTATTTCTGCTTTCTCTCTTTTTCTTTTTTCTTTTCTTTTTCTTTTTTTTTTTTTTTTTTTTTTTTTTTTTTGAAAAGAACGACAAACATTTTTTTTTTTTTTGTACACACACACATACATATTCGTGAAAATAATCACAAAATAGCGCAAAAATTATATTGCACCAGTTCAATTTATCTAATAATTTCACGCAAATAATTTAGCTTAAATATTTTATTATAAAATTGGTATTTAAAAAAATATATTGTTCAGCGTTAAATTTTATTTAATTATAAAGCATTCAAATAATAATAATAAAATAAATGTACACATTACATACATATTCCTGATAATGATAAAAAAAAATAGTGCATAAACTGTAGATCAGTTGGATTTATCTAAATGATATTTGCATGGAAGTATTTTAGCTTAAATATTTTTAATATAAAATTGGTATTTTTAAAAAATGTTGTTGAGTGTGAAACTTTATTTAATTATAAAGCATTCAAATAACCAGTGGTGGAAAATTGGCGCAGAGGCGGAGCCTATTGACACCACTAAGTTTTGGTAGTATTTTTCGGCTTATCTAATAACAGAATTTCCGAGTTTTTATTAAGTCGAAGTACACAATAAAAAATTAGTGGTGCCAATAGGCTCCTCCTCTGCGCCAATTTTCCACCACTGAATAACAATAATAAAAGAAGATACAAATCCCATAAATTCTCCTCCTGAAATAAAATATGATATTATTGACATGAATTATCACCAAAAAATATTTCAGAAATTATTTTTCCGGGCAGGTGGATAAAACTCGCGTTTGCTACAGAGATACAGCTTTAATCTGATGCCTTTGACCATTGGGCTAACCGGTTTTCTTGTAAAATTGTAGAGGTTTACCTTTACGCATGCGCAATCATGCTCATTTCGCACTGAACTGAAAATTTACCTTAGCGTTTTAATATATATGTTAATCACCTTTTAAAATATTTGAAAGACAAAGTTAAGCGAAAAATACACAAAGTCAAAAACGAGCCTCTGTGTAAATATATTAAAAATGTATAAACGTCATTGCTTTTTACATTGAAAAGAAAGTGTTGTTAACGAGGGTCCATACATGACAGCAAGCCAGTACATCCATCTTTGATATAAACAAAAGAACTAAGTCTGAATTCATTCATAATTATAAAAACTTTTCAAAATAACAGACATTTCATTACATTAAAAGATAAAAACACTAAAAACAATTTAAAAGGACGTTTCGGATTCATTTTGAATCCCTCATCAGCTAATTCCTAACGTAAAAGTCATACTAGGTTTCAAAGTTCAACAAGTAGAAAACAGTACATCAAGTTGCCAAAATAATTATAGTTAAAGCTGAATATTCTATTGGTAGAGATGCAGAGTCGTTAATTGCTAAATCAGCAGTTCTCATGTACCAAGCTTCCAAAAAAATACGACTTGCATAAATGCTGCAGCCTGATCTAATTATATAAGCATTCTCAAAACTCGGAAAATGATCAGTCTTCATGGCGTGTTCAACAATTTTAGAATTTTAATTTTTATTTCTAAAAGTATGTTTATGCTCCTTAAGTCTTGTTTCAAGTGTACGGCTGGTTTTACCTATGTAGACTGCATTACACTGTTTGCACGGAATTCCATAAATAGCATCTTTAAGCTGTGAGCTTGGATATCTTTAACGTCCTTTTAAATTGTTTTTAGTGTTTTTATCTTTTAATGTAATGTAATGTAATGTAATGTAATGTAATGTAATGCAATGCAATGTCTGTTATTTTGAAAAGTTTTTTATAAATACGTCCATCTATTGAGCGACAACAAGAAAAAAACTAGAGAACAGGAATTCTGCTTTTTCAGAATTTAGTGTCGCCCCCGCCATTCCCATTACTTCATTTTCTTCTGAAGGACTGATGGCTTCTATTATTATAAAACAGCCATTATAAATGAAGTGTTAGGTGAAGATGGAAGAGCAGCCGTACAAAGTTAGAACTCTGATTTTCTGGTCAGAATGGGGGAAAAAATGGCCACAATTTTTTTTTTTTTTTTTTACGGCTGCTCTTTCATCTTCACCTAAAACTTCATTTATAATAGCTGTTTCATAATAACTGAAGCCACCAGTCCATCAGACGAAAATAACTCGGTTAAGCGGGACTCTACTGCAGTACAAAACATATTTCAATTTTAAGACTTAAAGCACGCGTTTTATTTTATGTAAAAAGACGTCATTCGCATCCGCTTAAGAATTTCACCTTTACGATCTACACTTAAGCATCTACAGTAAAGCATGCATAGCACATCACTATCGCGAAATAATGCACAAATGCAGCAAAAAGATGCCGTCATTCAAGAAAATCGAAAAAAAAAAACCGGCTATCTAATGATTCATAGATACTTACAATAAAATATAGTATATAATAGCTCCATTGTTTTAACAGAAATCATTCGTTTATATTTTTTTCAAAATAGCACGTATTTTAATTGCATTTTCTTTCGGTTGTTACGATAAAATGGCAACAAAAATATATAATTACTAATTTAAAACTATTTTTCCTTTACTTTCTACAGAAATGTAGTCCTTCCGTTGCCAATATTTAGCAAATGGCTTCAAAAACTACAAAAGAATTAATATTTCAAAAATAAATGGAGATACAGTTTTTAAACAAAATGCATTTAAAAGAATTTTTTTTTCCAATTCGACGGTATAAAAATTGAAAATGTGCGATGCTTAGAAGTTTAAAAAATTGCTAAAGAGTATTTAATCGTAATGCTTTGTTTTACGGCTAGCTTCTGTAAGGTAACGTTATTTTTTTGACACAAAATAAGCTGTGAGAAAGAAATAGCATACCATACCGGAGGCTAAAAAACGCAAACCTGTGATGTTTTTCTTTATTTTCTTATATCACTTATAAGAAAAAGCACCAATAGTTTCCAAAATATACATTTTTTAAATCCTGTCATTCACTTGTGCTATCCCTGTATATAATCGTTATGTTTTTAATCCTCTAATCGTTATTTTTTAAAATTTTGCAATTTTTGCAAGTACACCGACTTACGTCACCCCGCATTTACGTCGTTTGGACTGAAAAAAAAGATACTTTTCGGTTAGCCGGGCGCCAGGGTTATATGTATATGTATATATACATATACATTTATATACATTGTATATGTACACACACACATATATATGTATACATATAGCTTCTATATATGTATAAATATACATATACAGGATGTTAGAGTCCCGGACCCATTTTGATGTTTAATAACTCATAAAATAATGCAGTTATAAACAAACTTATGGCATTTATTGATGGAATAACTCATATATTTTCCTTTTCATGTTTGAATATCTTTACTTTTGTAAATATCGTCTGCGCGTGTGGAATATCGTCTGCTTATTATATCGTCTGCAACAATATGCAATCCTAAATATCGTCTGCAACAATATGCATGCCTAAATATCGTCTGCATCAGTCGTATACTTAGACATGTTGGAAAACTTCGTATTTCCACAACTAGAAGAGCTTCAGCCACATGTCATTTTGCAACAAGATGGTGCACCACCTCATTGGGGTACCATCGTTCGTACTTCTTTGAATGACCATTTTCCAGGAAGATGGATTGGGCGAGGAGGTCCAATTCCTTGGTCACCCAGATCACCTGATATAACGCCGCTGGACTTTTTCCTTTGGGGATTTGTAAAGGACAATGTTTACAGGAGGAGAGTGTCGAACATTGATGACTTAAAAGCCAGAATTAGAACCGCAATAACCTCTGTGGATGCCGACATGCTTGCCACTACCTGGCGTGAAATTGACTATCGACTTGATATTCTCCGTGCGACGAAGGGGACACACGTGGAAGTTCATTGACAAGGGTCATGAAACTTTTTGAGTCTATCTAACCATTTAAGTTATTAATTTTAATCTATCTTTATTATTTTATGAGTTATTAAACATCAAAATGGGTCCGGGACTTTATAAACACCCTGTATATGTATATATAGATATACATACATATGTATATATAACACTGGCGCCCGGCTAACCGAAAAGTACCAAAAAAAGTTCCTTAAATAAGACGCACTTTGAACTTTTTTGAAGATTTTTAAACGAAATCTAACATCTCAGATGCAATCACAGTCATACGGGATTCATGGAGTGAAGTTCAGCAAAAGCATTGAGAGATGCTTTGTGTGCCCATTTTCCTTCGCAGAGACTAAGAAAACATCTGAAAATTGAGGTTTTGTATCTCTCTTAATGGATGAAATCATTGAAAATAGAACAGAATTCAACATAGAGATGAATGCTAAAAATGTTGTTGAACTCGTAAATTCCACTGATCTGGAATTAACCATCGACGAACTTATCGAATGAAAGAAAAAAAGTACTGTCGAAGAAATATAAGAAGATTTTGAGCATAGGGGGGAGATTATAATGGTTGCAAAATTAACTGAAGAACTAAACCTTATTGAAGCTGGAATGATGGCTCTTGAAAATAAGCAAAGTAATAGCAACGACTAAGAAAAACTTAGAAAACTCACTCTGTTATTACAAGGAGCTTCTAAGAGAAAAAAAAAGAAAAAGAAAACATTGTCGGTTCACACTTCATTGCGAGATTTTTTTTTCACATGCTCAAGCACTCCAACGAGGAAGCTAGAACAATAAATTGTAAGTTAACAACTTATTGATTTATCAAAATACTCAATTATTGCGATAAATGATAAACATAAATTAAAAAAAAAAAAAGCAAAATCCTTTATTTATTTACATTTCGACGTGTTTCATTCCATCAGACAGCAACATTCTCAAGAAAATAAAATGATAAAAATATTTTCGCAAAAATTCAAATCAAAAAAATCACGCGAACACAAGGATAATGAAATTAACTGCAGTATTAAAAATGGAAATTTGTGAATGTGAATTATTTTGTATTATTGTTTCATGATTCTGTGTAGTATTTCTTTACAAATTTTAGGGAGCTCCATGGACAACAGTAGAATAATTTATCCATCGAAATCTTATTTGCCATCCGTCATCAGAGAATGAATCGAGATCTTATTACGCAATGAAAATATTTGCAATGATTCTGTATCCATTAGAGATGATTTCGGGCTCGTTTTTTAGAGCCCGGGCCTGCCCGAGTCCGACGATTTTAAATCCGAGCCCGCCCGAGTCCGAAAGATTTTTTGTCATCAGAGCCCGAGCCCGTCCGAGCCCGATACCACTCTTTACCGATACATCTTTAACTATAATCGATTCCTTTCTCATAACAGTCTTCCGTGATTGACGTGAACCGGAAAATCAACGTAAATTACAAAATTGACACCGTTATCTTAAAGGTCAGATGCCTTTATATTAAACGAAGAAACACTGGCTGATTGCTTCCTATCAGAATAATAAAGTAATTATATTTACTTACGAAGCAAAGTGATCTCGTAAATCTACTACAGAGTCCTTAGCATGAGCAGAGTTCATGACAAATGGATATAATACCCAGTAAAGTTATTTTCATATGAAGAATGATTATGACTCATGCGCAAATATAAGATTAAATAATTTGCAAACCTCAAACTAATTCTGGTCTACTAAAAATCGAAGAAAACATTCTCTTTGTGTTAGATAACTAAATAAAAAATAAATAAACGATCGGATTAAAAACTATCTTCTGTCACAAACGAAAATCCTAATAAAAACAAATTCATTGCTTGTGTTTGTTTTGATTGGCGCCATATTAATTGATCGTCGTCGAAAATGCCGTACACATAAATCTGAAAACATCACAAATTTTCTTTTGAAACAGTATTCAAATACTAAAATAAATAAACACGATTTTTGTTACCCCTTCATTTTGATCTAAATAACATTGAAAAGACTTGAAAAGTAATTTTAAACGGGGAAAAAAGTTCTTTCAATCTTTTCTATACATAAATAAATATAGTTTTCCGGTTTCAGAAAGAACGAGCCCGAGCCCGCAGGCTAGAATAAAAATAGAGCCCGAGCTCGTGTCGGGCCCGGGCTCGGGCTTTCGGACTCGGGCTGAGCCTGTCTCATCTCTAGTGTCCATGTGGTCCAGGGTTCCATGGGTCCCTAAAATTTGGAAAGAAATGCTACACAGAATCAAGAAACAATAATGTAAATTAATTCACGTTCACAAATTTCCATTTTTAATAATGCAGTTAATTTCATTATCCTTGTGTTCGCATGATTTTTGTTTTTGTTTTTCAGTTTTTCGATTTGAATTTTTGCGAAAATATTTTTATCATTTTATACTTTCTTGAGAATGTTGCCGTCTGATGCAATGAAACATCTCGAAATGTAAATAAATAAATGTATTTTGCCTTTTTTTTTAATTTATGTTTATCACTTATAGCAATTATTGAGTATTTTGATATTTTGAAGTGATTTTTATATATAGTTTATTGATTTATTCCAGTCTCTTGTACTGCAAACGTATTTTTTTGCTAATGTTAAGTATCTGTAACATAATCCTTAAATACAATAGAATATGTTCATTAGATTTTGGTGTGTTTTTATTACTTATTCTTTTTTGCTCATCTAAATGAAACTCGAGCTAGTCTTGGAAAAAATTGCGGACGACAGTCGAAGTATTATTGTAAACCTAATTCAAGATAAAAGATAAGACAATGATTATTCATAACTAGCCGCCTTGGCGACCAGTTTGGTCTCTCTTAGTGATGGGCGATTTCGATTTTTTAATCGATTTAATCGATACTATAGCGAACTCGATTTAATCGATTCTATAAATTTTTTAATCGATGCCTCTAAAGATAATGTCATTTTCATTTTCCTTAAAAAGTTGAAAGTAAAGTAGTCGAATGTGCCAATACCAAAACTTTCTTCTATCTCAAACATGTTAAAACTTCAAAATTCGCTATCACAGTGTCAAATTTAAATGATAACCTATGGCCATCATGAGGATTCAAAAAGTACAGGTTCGTTGAAATATGTCCATTTTAAAAGAATGCATTTTCCAGACAAATAATTGAATTTCGGCCCACACCCTCTTAAATGTCTGCAACAGAAATTCCCTTCCCAAATTCAAAGAGCATAAAAGCGAAACCTGTTGGACAGTATACATCCAAGCCTAATAAGGATCTATTTATGTGATAGAGTAGCAGTATATGAAGTTTGAATTAATTCCATGCATTAGTTTTTAGATATTGCTATCAGGAATATAGTCTAAAATGCGGTATAGCAGCGCAGCCTGTTATATGATTCACACGAAAACCTAATCAGGAACAACTTATGTCAATGTCTAACGAATTTAGGTTTGATGAATTTCCGTTCATTAGTTCTTGAGATATTCTCACTAACATCGTCTAAACCCTGAAAAGCAATGTTGAATTCAGGGGGGGGGGGGGGTACCGGAACACTGAAATGTCCCCCAGGATGATTTGAGATTTTTTTGCTTAATGGACAAAAGTCCCCTCCCCACGGAACTCTATAATGTCTCTCTCCAGAACCGCAGAAATACCTCCCAGAGAAAAATGTCTGAATTAAATTTCCTGAAAACAGCAGCATAGCAGTGCAACCTGTTATATGATTTGCATGAAAACCTACTCAGGAACAACATATGACAGTGTCTAACGGAATATTAAATTTGATGAAATTTCGTTCATTACTTCTAGAGATATGATCCTTAAAATAGTGTAAATCCTGAAAAACGTGTTAAATTCAGGTGGTTTCCCGGGGAGGGGTGACTACCCCCCCCCCCGAACATTGAAATGCTCCCCAAAAGATTTGAGATTTTATGCTTAATGTACAAAAATCCAACCCCCCTCCCCTCCTCTGAAGTCTAGAATGCCCCTCGCTGAAGCCGCAGACATCCCTCCCGGAGAAAAATGTTGAATTCAATTTAGCATAGCAACGCCCCCTGTTGGGTGATTTACACCGAAACCTAATAAGCAACAACTTATGCCAACGTCTAACTGAATGTGAAGTTTGATGAAAATCCGTGCATTAGTTCTTGAGATAGAGCTGTTGCAAAAATCGGGGAAAATGCAGCATAGCGGCGCCACTTACCAGTAAATTTACATCAAAACCTAATCATCAACAACTTACGTCAACGTCTAACCGAATCTGAAGTTTGGTAAAAATTCGTGCATTAGTTTTTGAGATAGCGATCATGCAGAAATCATGAAAAATGCAAAATAGCAGCGCCACCTGTTGGGCGATTTTCACCAAAAAGTAATCAATCTCCAATTTATATGAAGGCCTAACTAAATCTAAAGTTTCAACAGATTCCATGCATTGGTTCTTTAAATAGGCCGCCCACAATTGTTTTGTCAGAGACAAACAAATAGACAGACTAACCAGATAGACAATTTATAAAAATAGTAAATCGTATTCCAGACAAGACCTTCTAAAACTATAAATCCTTCGAAAACCGGTAGTCGAAAATTTTCACGAATCCAACACAACTCTTTTTCTAAATACGAAAGAAAGCAAGAAAAAATGAACGAATCGATTCCACCCGTATCGTAGGATCAGAAATAGCTAATCGATTCAGTACACAGATTCGATATCGATCTTTAGATGCAGGTTGAATCGTTTTCAAGACGATTCTTTAGATGCGGGCAGAATCGTTTTGCGGACGATTCGTTAGATGCACAAGCGACTAGGTATAGCGTTTCCTCCATTTAACAACGCATGCGTCAACTGATTCTTGGGTTGCTTCCTGCCATTGCTTTGGCGATGAAATGCCAAGTACTTTGAGAAAGTATTGTGTAAAGTCGGTACATGGTTCTTTGGTGAAAAGTTCGTGTGAACGATCTCGTCTAGTGGTTTAAGGACTGATTATGGTTCTAAATCTATTACTAAGTCCTTAGTTCGCGTGTCCTGTCCTTGCTGGGGATTTTCTTTTTTTCTTTTAGGAATTTTGTTTTGATCTTTATTAAGTCAGTTAAAAAATATCAGCCGCTCTTTATTATCATTTCCTTTGTAATTATTTTATTGTCAACTAGATAATTAAATTATAATTAAGTTTAAAATTTTTTTACTTAATTTGTATTAATAAATTTAATTTAATTTGCATTAATGAATTTAATGCAATTAATAAACTTAATTTGTAAATAGAATTTAATTTGTATTAATAAATTTAATACAATTAATAAACTTAATTTGTAAATAGAATTTCATTTGTATTAATAAATTTAATACAATTAATAAACGTAATTTGTAAATAGAATTTCATTTGTATTAATAAATTTAATACAATTAATAAACGTAATTTGTAAATAGAATTTCATTTGTATTAATAAATTTAATTCCATTAATAATTTGTAAATACAATTTAATTTTAAATAAATTTCAATAAATAAATAAATTTCAATAATTCATTTGTTTGTATTGTAATAATTAAAGTAAACATTTATTAAAATGCAATATTAAATCTCCTAAGCTTACATTATATATCTATTTATATAAAATCCAAGTCTCTGTGTGTCCCTCACGATTCCGGTAGGACCGCCTCATTGTAAGGAATAATTGTTGAAAAATACTAATGTAGGGTTACCACAGTAGCGCCAAATGTTGAACAACTTGGCGGATTATCGCCACATTTTATGAAATATCGCCAAATTTGGCGTCAAAAATAAGTTGTCATATATGAAGCCAACTTGGCGATAGCTAGCTAATTTCGCGAAATTCCCATTTAAAACCATTAATATTCCATACGAGGTCACCTCAATTTAATTTAAACTCCGGCTTCTAAAGGTTTTTTTTTTAAATGTATGGGTGAGAATTTAAAGTGTAATATATGAAAATATACGTCTTTACATCGTCATCCCTATGCTACAAATAAAATATGACGCGCTGTACTATCTGAGCTCCTAACTGACCGATTTTAATGTGCTTTACATAGAAGGATAAAGAAAATAAATTGTCGGTAGTTTTCCGGCATAGGGGCCTTGGCGAAATAGCGAAATCTGCCTTGAAGAAGAAGGAAATTTGGCAACATATTTTCTGGCAACCTATTCACTATTTTATTTCATATACACACGGATTTTTTTCCCCCAATATTTATACCATGTATTTGACATAAAGAAGCCATTTGTCTAATTTTATTCAGAAACAGAAGTTATTTGTGTATAAAAAACAACAATAATATATACATTTAATTAAAATATAAACCAATTTATAGAAACAAACAAAAAAATTCCTCAAGTTTGTTTTCATAGCTGCTTTTAACATTTGGCAACAAATCTTACTTTCTGATGCCTGAATTCCATCAAGTTTTTTAAAAAACCACCAAGGCCTCTATAGTGGAAAAGTACCAAATTCTCTCCTATTTTGCACTATCTGCACCATAGTTTGTAATATATGCAAGGCGGTGAGAGCGAAAAGTTTAAATATTAAATTTTAAATCTATTTATATAAAATCCAAGTCTCTGTGTGTCCCTCACAATTCCGATTGGGCTGCCCCATTGATCGCGGCAATGTTAGGCTTCGTTCAACTTACAAAAATCGGTACTACTTAGTTATCCCGTCGACCAAAAATCTATCGCCAAACTATAAGATTAAATGCCAATACTGGTTGATCGTAAATGTCACATTCACTTGACTTTAAGCAAGTTACACGTGTTTACGTCATCAAGTGATTTAGGTAGATTTCGTAAGAAATACTACCTATTGCAGTCGTTACCATGGTGCGACTTTTGAAAAATTCCTTCATAACTTTTCATTATAGGACCACAGGAACCCAAAACCACCCCCACCTAAAAAGTTTATATATATGTATGTATGTACTAAATTTTATCCGCACGATAACAGTCGCAATTATGCACGGATCGTCTTCAAACTCGCCAACAACTTTGAGATGGCTAATATCTCTGTGGGGATTGAAAATGGGAAAAATCGACCCAAGGGAATGGAAATGGGGAGGGTTCAAAATTTTGAATACCGTCTTCACATGATTCTGATAAAACCAGCTCTTTCACAACAATTTATCGTTATTTTTCGTTATAGAAGTTGCCAACAATTAAAAAAAGCAATAAAATTCTCACCACAACAATTGCTTTGCTATTGAAGGATTTTCACGTGAAAATTAAATTAAATAAACAATTTGACGAATTGAAAACAAATTGAATATTACGTCATAAGTTTTCTACAGCAAGATTTCGGCATGAAAACTCAAAATGAAATAAATAGTTTGACTAATGAAAAAAAAAATCAAAATATTGCGTCATATTAGAAATATAATGGACCTCAGCAGGTGAATATGTAACGTCATGTGAGTTTGGAGAAACGTATTAAAACATGATAAAAAACCGACTATGGAAAATTAACATATTTTAACACTTTGAGGTTCTCTGAATTTGCTTTAGCCATTTTTAAACATATTCCATATACATGGGTGTGTGTATTCGAGTATATTAGAATTTTCACAAAATGTTTAGCTCCCAAGAGCTCATTCTTAGTGAAGGAACTGGGTTTATCTCTAATCTTAATTTAAGTTTTGTTGGTGAATTTAGAACTTAACTTCGAAATCTACCTCCGCCTGTAGGCCCAAGCCGGCAGGGATTTTTTTTTATTTCGACGTTTTATTTATATTTTTATGAATGTTATACTAATTTATTTGGGTACTTCTTAGTTATCCCGTCGACCGATTTCGCCAAATTATATTAATCGCCAAAACCACTCGCCAAATTATACACATGACATAATTTTTATTTTAAAAAACGATAGAACAAATAAATTAGTAAAACATTTATAAAAATACGAATAAAACGTCGAATTAATGGTTTTATTGGCCATTATTAGCATTTAATCCTACAATTAATTAATTAATGACAACCATTATTGACATTTAATCTTACAATTTGGCGACAGTAACTTGGTCGACGGGATAACTAAGAAGTACCTTTATTTGTTCTTTCGTTTTTTAAAATAAAAATTATGTCAATTTGTATAACTTGGCGAGTGGCTTGGCGATTTATATAATTTGGCGAAATTGGTCGACAGGATAACTAAGTAATACCCAAAAATTCAATATATAATTTCTTCTATCTGAAATCCCGTCTATAATATTCTAAATTGGAAAAGTTTAATGTTATGCGTTGTCGTTAAAACCATTTCAGAAACCGTGTTTAATTTTGCGGTACTACTTAATTATCCCGTTGACCAAAAAACTATCGCCAAATTATAAGATGGATGCCAATAATGGATGATCGTAAATGTCACATTCACTTGACATTAAACGCGATGCACGTGTTTGTTACGTGATCAAGTGATTTTTGCTTCAGCTTTTTATTTGTATTTTTATTAATGTTTTTCTAATTTATTTGTTCTTTCGTTATTTAAAATAAAAATTATGTCGATTTGTATAATTTGGGGAATAGTTTGGCTAAAAATCACGCATTGAATATCTATCCCAGCGCCACAAAATAGCCTGCATGAGAAAAAGTGAACTGATGTTAGCGTTGCATTAAATGTGTATTAAATAAAAATAGGTACAGATGTCACAGACACACAGGGGTTTCTTTTTAGCACCAAAAGGGCAATTTTTTGCCTGGCGTGGTAACCTGTGTAGTATTTATTATAATGTATTATCTTTCCTGTGGCAACACTTGTTTTTGTAACTGAGTTTGGCAACGCTTGTGTTGTTGACAATTGATATTCGAGAGTTAATGTATGCCTCGTATTCTAGCTGATTAAAACCTACTTTAGGTGTTATGCAATGTTATTATTCTATTACAATTTAATCAGCTAGTTTTTTCTGCTCTACCATATCGCTCGATTTAGTAAGATGGAACAACTTTTAAAACCCGAAAGGTTTGACACCGATCCTTCATGCACGGGTGCTGAATCGAAGTGGAAGCACTGGAAAAGAACATTTGTAAATTTTCTGGGACAAGTAACTACAATTACAGAAGACAGTAAACTTCAATTACTGTGTAATTTTGTCTCCGCTAATGTTTTCCGATATATTAGCGATTCTGAAAACTACTCTGACGCCATCAAAGTACTCGATTCATTATACGTGACAAAGCGAAATGAAATCTTCGCAAGGCACTGCCTAGCATCTAGAGCTCAGCAAACTGGGGAATCTATCAACGAATACCTTCAGGTATTGAAACAAATGAGCAAAGATTGTGAATTTAAAGCTGTAACAGCAGACCAATATAAGGATGAGTACATTAGGGATGCCTTTATACGAGGCCTTAAAAGCTCGCGGATACGAGAAAGACTCTTAGAGAACGTCACCATTACACTGGAGAAGGCGTTTGACCAGGCCAGGTCACTTCAACTAGCTGAGATGCACTCCGCATCGTATCTGAACACGACAAATTCCACTCCAGTTGCTGCTGTTGAGCATAGGGAAGGAAACCTAGAAGAAACTCCATCAACTTCAGTCGCTTTGGCATGCTCTGAAAAATGCTTTTTCTGTGGTAATGAACGCCATCCAAAGAGCTCTTGTCCAGCCAAAGAAGTTATTTGTAGAGGGTGTGGCAAGAAAGGGCATTACCAACGAGTTTGCAAATCTAGATCTAAACGCCCCTCTCCAAATGCTACAGCTTCTACATTGCTTTTGGCTTCTGCCTCATCAACTCCTCTATGTCTCCAAAAATCCATATCCAAAGTGTTAGTTAATGGAGTGGAACTAAATGCTTTAATTGATACTGGTCGTTCTCTCAGTTTTCTGAATGAGCGTTTTGTAGAAAAATGTAAAATACTTGTAAAGCCATATTCTGGTAAAATAACCATGGCTAACTCCTCTTTGAGTTCAGATGTTACTGGGTGTGGTTCACTAACCCTAAAAATGCAGACTCATACGTATCCTGATATTGAGGTACTAATCATGAAAAACCTATGTGCTGACTTCCTGATTGGACACGATCTTCTAAAGAGCCACTCTTCAGTAGAAATCGAATTCTGTGGTGAAAGATTGCCTCTTAAAATATGTTCATTGGCCACTGCCCTAGTTCCAGCTGCATCTCTGTTTGCTAATCTCACACCATATTGCAAACCAGTCATCACTAAATCTAGACGTCAGACAGAAGCAGATAAAATATTCATTGCTGCGGAAGTGGATAGATTGCTCAAGGAAGCGGTGATTGAGCCTTGTAATTCACCATGGCGTGCCCAGGTTTTTGTTGTAAAGGGAGAAAATCACAAGCACAGGATGGTAGTCGATTATTCACAAACTATTAATAAATTTACAATGCTTGATGCCTACCCACTCCCAAAGATAGAAGAGTTGATACATAACATATCTCAATTCAAAGTGTTTAGCACCATTGACTTGAAGAGTGCCTACCACCAGGTACCTATCTTAGAATCTGATAAGCAATATACTGCCTTTGAAGCCGCAGGTAAACTTTATCAGTTCCGGCGAATTCCTTTCGGTGTTACTAACGGTGTTCCAGCTTTCCAAAGAAATATTGACAATATAATCAAGGAAGAAAAACTCGAAGGAACTTTTCCTTATCTGGATGATGTAACAGTTTGTGGTCGGAACCAACAAGAGCATGACCAAAATCTAGAGAGATTCTTGAACGCTGTAAAAAAGTATAACCTGACACTAAACCCAGATAAATGTCAATACTCAACAAGACGTGTGAAAATATTAGGATATCTTATTGAAAATAAAATTATTAAACCTGATCCTGACAGGCTTGCACCACTAATGAACTTACCTATCCCAAATGACATGGCAGCCCTACAAAGAACTCTGGGTATGTTTGCTCACTACTGCCGCTGGATTCTCAAATTTTCAGAAAAAATTCGACCTCTTCTGACTAAAGGAACATTCCCACTCTCTGAAGATGCTGTGAAAACATTCAATTCAATTAAGGAGGATGTTGCACAAGCCTCATTCTCTGCAATCGAAAATGATATTCCCTTTAGAGTGGAAACTGATGCTTCAGAGTTTGCCATTGGGGCAACTCTCAGTCAAGCAGAACGTCCCATTGCTTTCTTTTCAAGAACACTTAATGCAGCTGAGCAGATACACTCCTCTGTCGAGAAAGAAGCTTATGCGATTGTTGAAGCGCTGAGACATTGGAGGCACTACCTAATCGGAAGACATTTTGATGTCCTCACCGACCAGAGATCTGTGTCTTTTATGTTCGATCAGCATCATTCAAGCAAAATAAAAAATGAAAAGATAATGAGATGGCGACTTGAATTAGCAAACTTCAAATTTGATATAATTTACCGCCCAGGTAACAGGAACACAACTGCAGACACAATGTCCAGGATTACAGCAACGGTTTATCCAGAAACAGAAACAAACCTCAAAGAATTACACAATGCCTTATGTCACCCTGGCATAACCCGAATGCACCACTGGGTTAGAGTTAAAAATTTGCCATTCACTTTAGATGACATTAAAAAAGTGACTAATTCTTGCCCCTGCTGCAATGAGCTGAAACCTCGTTTATATAGGAATGAAGGGAAACTTATAAAGGCAACTTCACCTTTTGAGAGACTAAACTTAGACTTCAAGGGCCCTTTACCTACTCCATCGAAGAATCGTTTTCTTCTGACAATAGTTGACGAGTACTCAAGATTCCCTTTTGCATTCCCTTGTGCAGATATTGCTGCTTCCACCATAGTAAAAGTATTGACCAATGTGTTCTCCCTCTTTGGGACACCAGCTTATGTCCATTCAGATAGAGGTGCTTCATTTATGTCACATGAACTGAAATCATTCCTCACCTCCTTAGGTGTTGCTACTAGTAGAACAACTGCTTATAATCCGCAAGGAAATGGACAGGTCGAGCGGTACAATGGAATTATATGGAAGACAGTACTTTTAGCTTTGAAATCAAAAGGCGCTGGGACAGAACATTGGGAAGAGGTGCTTCAGCCAGCACTTCACTCTATCAGATCACTTCTGTGCACCGCTACAAATGCCACGCCTCATGAACGCATGTTCACTCATCCTAGGAGGTCATTTAATGGCCGTTCCTTGCCCACATGGTTAACTCAACCAGGTCCTGTTTGGATGAAAAATCATGTGCGGCATACCAAATATGATCCAGTTGTTCAAGAAGTTGAATTAATAGAAGCCAATCCAGAATATGCATATATCAAACTTCCTGATGGGCGTGAGTCAAGTGTCTCCATTAGACATTTGGCAGCGAAAGGAGACTCCACAGTCAGGCCTGACATGCAACCCATGCACCCACCCCATGTAGACTCTGGATCAGTGACAACTAAATATTCTTCAGATCCCGTAGAAAATGTAACAGTTACACCAGACGAAGACCAAGATACCGCCATGCCTGAGTTAAACAATCCTGACCCTCCAAATGTAGATTCTGGAAAATCGTCTACCCTGAACAATTCCCTATCTGGTCGCCAGAGACGACCACCAAAATACCTTAATGACTATGTTACTTACTAAATTAACTTTTGGTGGGAGGTGAATGTAGTATTTATTATAATGTATTATCTTTCCTGTGGCAACACTTGTTTTTGTAACTGAGTTTGGCAACGCTTGTGTTGTTGACAGTTGATATTCGAGAGTTAATGTATGCCTCGTATTCTAGCTGATTAAAACCTACTTTAGGTGTTATGCAATGTTATTATTCTATTACAACCTGCAAATTTTTGCTTCGAATGAAAACTTGGTGTTTTATAATAAAATTAAATGTACGTGTTAAATTAAAATAATGTGTACGATAATGGCAACTCAAAGCGGCAACTGTTTTCTTTTTTACGTTTATTTTGTTTTTTGAGTGAAAAAAGAATAATGAAATAGAAATGTAATATAGAATATTTTGTTCAGCAATTTATTGTATTTTTCATTTGAAATGAATGAAACTGCATCCTAACGTAAACGTCGTTCAAACAGAGAACGTAGTGCCCGATGGCTAGCTCGGCAGTCGCAAGAAACATTAAATTCTATCCGAGAAGAAAATAGTTTACGGCATTCAAATCAAAGAGCTAATGAAAGCCATAGTGATCGATCTGTGAGATTATCTCATAACTCTTTGCGTACTTCTACACAGCGTTCAAGTGAAAATGAAGAACAAAAGTTAATCACACGTAGCCATGATGCTGAACGTCATTCTCAGCGATTTTTGACTCAACGACAAAACTACTACGAAAATCAGCAACAGTTAATTTCTGAAGCCTCTCAGTTTCAAGTTATTGAACCTCATACGTGTGGGCAATTAAGCATTCTCTGCCAATTTTGCAAAGCGCGCCATTTTCAAGATGAGAAACCCAGAGATGGAAATTTTAACAGTTGTTGCCATAAAGGTAAAGTTAGGCTTCCACAACGTCATCGGTTTCCACCACACCTCCATGACTTGATGAGCAATTCAAATGCACTTAATTATCGTAATTTCAAAGAAAATATTAGCTTATACAATAGTGCCATTTCATTTGCTTCTGTGTGTGCTAAACTTGCTGGAAATGCTCCGTGACACGGCCCTTATTGTTTTAAAGTTCAAGGCCAAATTTATCACCGAACTTCCCACTTGCATCCTCCTAATGGCCAACAAAGAAAATTTGCTCAACTGTATGTTTTGGATACAACACAAGCTGTCGAAGAGCGTCTTAACATTCCCGAAAATGACATCTGTTTATCAAATGTTTTGCGTGAACTTGGTTTGCTTATGCGGCAAAATCCTTATGCTCAAGTTTTCAAAAAAATGAGTGAGGTGGAGACTGAGCAGCAACAACATGCACAGAGGTACAATTTACAAATGCCAAGAGTTAATATGGTATTGCGTCGAGATCGCCATTCAGACAATAGATGATATAATTTGCCGACATCAAACGAAGTAGCTATGGTTTTTCTAAATGACGATGGTGAACCACCCTTTCAACGCGATATCAGAATTTATCCAAGAAATAATGACCAACCTTTTTAAACTTGAATATTTTAAGTCCTAATTTAGATACAATGACTTATTCTATATTCTACCCAAATGGAGAGCCTGGCTGGACAACAAATTTATCACTATCACCTTATCCAGGAATTTCACCTGGTGTTCGAAGTAATATATCAAGGCTTCAGTTCAAAATTGCTCAAACAGCGATTCGTGATAATGAGTTTAATCCAATATTGCATAGTGGAAAACTTGCTCAACAGTGGATAATAGACTCTCACTTACAAGTGAAAGCTAATAATCTCAATTTCATAAGACAGAAGCAAAAAAAAACTTCATGCAGGAGATTATTCTGGCCTCAGGGACTTTGTAGCCCAAGGAGCCGCTGATGCAGATGTTACTGCTGGAAAAACCATAATTCTACCTTCTTCATTTCAAGGGTCTCCTAGAAATATGAGAGAGAGATACAATGATGCTATGTCCATTGTTACAAAGTTTGGAAAACCAGATGTGTTTTGTACATTCACGTGCAATCCACAATGGCCAGAAATAGTCAAAAATCTACTGCCCGGACAAACGTCATCAGACAGACCTGATTTAGTAGCGAGAGTGTTTAAAATCAAACTATCAGCATTAATGAATGATATAACAAATGCTGAACTATTTGGTAAAACTGTGGCCTTTGTATATACTATTGAATTTCAAAAAAGAGGTCTTCCACATGCTCATATTCTTTTAATTCTAGCAGAGTCCTATAAATTTCGTAATGCTGCTCAAGTTGACCGTTGTATTTCTTCGGAGTTACCAGATCCTGACACTTATCCACGATTATCAGAAATTGTTCGTCGTACTATGGCCCACGGGCCATGCGGAACTTTTAATCCGAATTCTCCATGCATGGATGGTAATAAATGCACAAAAGATTTTCCAAAAGAGTTTCAAGAAACAACTAAAGTCAATCCGAATGGTTATCCACTCTATCAAAGAAAACAAGGCCCAACTGCTATAGTTCGCGGCAAACAGATAGATAATCGCTTCATCGTACCATATAATGCATATTTACTGCTAAAATATGACGCGCACATCAATATTGAAGCCTGCATGTCCATCAAATCTATTAAATACATTTACAAGTACATATACAAAGGTTATGATGCAGCAAATGTAGTAGTTCATGCTGGAAATAATGAAAGCAACGAATTTGTGTATGATGAACTGTCGTCACATGTTGATTCTCGATATGTGAGTGCACCAGAGGCAATGTGGCAATTACTGGAAAATGAAATGCATGATCGTTCTCATGCAATAATTCATCTTGCCATTCATTTGCCTTTAAGACAACAGGTTTATTTTCATGCTGGTTGTGAAAATGCTGCTCTGGAACAAACTGCCAACCACGAAACGATGCTGACTGCTTGGTTGAAGTTGAATAGAACAGATAATGAAGCAAAACAATATCTTTTTGTTGATATACCATATCATTATGTATACGAGAAAAATGCTTGGAAAAAATGACAAAGAGGACGCGATAAAATTGTTACAAGATTATATTATGTTAATCCAAAATATATTGAACGTTTCTGCCTTCTTGTTACTTCTCCTTTATGTTCCTGGTGCTACATGCTTTGAAAATTTACGAACATTTGATGGAGATCTGTACAACACATTTCAAGAAGCTGCACGTGCACGTTGTCTTCTTGCTGAAGATAATGAATGGGATCAATGCTTAGAAGAGGCTACTTTAACTGCAATGCCATTACAAATGCGTCAAACTTTTGCATTTATTTGTATATTTTGTAATCCAACAAATGCAGCTAATTTGTGGGGAAAATATAAAAATTCAATGAGCGAAGATTATTCAAGATCTTATAATGAATCAGCTGCTCAGAACCGAGCTTTGCAAGATATTAATTGCATGCTGGAATCTCATGGATTAAACTGTACATAATTTAATCTTCCTACACCCGATATACTGCAGGGAATTCAAAATGAAGAATTCGATTATTTTAATGAAGCTGAAGTAGCTGTTGAACAAATAGCAACTTTAAATTTCTTACAACTAGAAGCTTTCAACCAAATAAAATCAGCTCTTGAAAGTGATTCTGTTACGAGACGTTGCTTTTACTTAGATGGTCCTGGAGGATCTGTTAAAACATATTTGTACAACGCACTCATGCATTTTGTTAGAGGTAAATGCCAAGTAGTACTTCCACATGCAACAACAGGAATTGCATCAATTTTATTAGAGGGTGGCAAAACTGTTCATTCTGTCTTCAAATTACCAGTGCCGATTTTAGAAACTTCCACATCTGCCATTCGAACGTCTTCAAGTGAAGCTCAAATATTACGTGAAACAAAATTAATTATAATTGATGAAGTGACAATGATGTCATGCCATACTCTTCGTTGTATAGATGTCTTACTGCGGGAAATAATGTTGAATGACATGCCTTTTGGAGGCAAGGTTATGTTATTAGGTGGAAACTTCCGCCAGACATTGCCAGTTGTTATAAGAGGAAACAGAACAGAAATTATTGAAACATGGTTGAAATCAAACCCACTTTGGCAAGAATTTATACAACTTAAACTATCTGAAAATATGAGATCTGAAGGGCAAAATTCCTTTAATGAGTGGCAGCTTAAAATTGGTGAAGGAAAAACACCCGATATATCAAATTTACCTGCAGGTACAATAGAAATTCCACCATTTGCAAAGATTCAATTATTGCAAGTGTATATGGAGATCATATAAACTATACTGATTTTGAACAACTTGAACAAAAAGTAATTTTGACAACAAAAAACAAACATACATTATCATTAAATAACAAAATTTTGAATTTGCTGCCTGAAGATGGAAGAACTTACTATAGTGCAGATTCAGTCGCGTCTGACAACCAAGAAAATGTTAATAATTATTCACCTGAGTTCTTGCATGAACAAACTCCATCTGGGATGCCTCCTCATAAGCTTACTCTGAAAAAAGGAAGTATCATCATGCTTCTCAGAAATATGAATCCAAGAAAATGATTATGCAGTGGAACCAGATTAATTGTGCACTCTCTCCACAACCATTTTATTGATGCTTTCATTTTAACCGGAACAAATCAAAATAATAGAGTTCACATACCGAGAATTGATTTGACACCAAGTGAAACATCTCTACCTTTCATTCTCAAACGCCGCCAATTTCCAGTTATATTGTCATTTGCAATGACGATAAATAAGTCACAAGGACAAACATTTTCTACAGTTGGCCTGTATTTAAAAGAACCGGTTTTTTCTCATGGACAACTATATGTAAGTATTTCAAGATGTAAAGAGGAAGAGAAGTTAAAAATTTATGTAGAAGATACTGAAGAGCAAGGTCGGCTTTTAAATAATGAAAGAGTTTTTACAAAAAACATCGTATATCCTGAAGTTTTGTGAACAAATTTTAATTTAATTTTTTCTGTATTCATTATTACATAGTTTTTCATAAATTCGTTTTGTTTTTAAATTGTGTTATTTTCATCTATTACTGCGGAACAAGAGAGGAAAACTCATATTCTTGCACATGTCTTTTATCCCTTTAAGACCTGACCTACACAACTGTGTAGGTGATCCTAAGGCAAAAGGAAAAACAATTTCCTCGGTTTCTGGCATTAAAGCAAAGCCTGCACCAAACAATTGTGAGGATCCTCCCTTGACGTCACCTGAGATCGAAACAAATTTAAAATATCTTTTTTCAATTAAATATGATCTTATTAATTTGGGTTAAAAGCCAAGATTTTTAATTTCTACCAAAACCCTTCAGGTCTTAAAGGTTTATATATCTTTCTATCTCATTCTCCGTCATTTTTGACGGGCTATCTTTCTAGTATATATATATAATGTGTAATGGTATTAATATATATATATATATGCATGTATATATTTTAAACATTTAATAAGAGATAAATATAAAATTAGCAGAATTAATTCATTGAAGTTTTTATCTTTTAAAATTATCCTCGATATATAAAAAAATATATAAATATCTATTATCAATTGCTTTGTAATTTTTTTTTATCGTGAATACAGTATTATTAATTAAATTATTTTTTTTAATTCACATGACTTACAAGGTTTTTTTTTTTTTTAATAAATGAACTTCTTTAATACTTAAAATGTAACAAAATTTATTATTTTAGCATTGTTGATAATTTTTTTACTACAAAGTTAACGTCTATTCACCAGTGCTACACATAAATTGCCAAACTAGCAGACTTCACATAGATCTGAATTTCGCCAAGCAGTGACGCATGCGCTGTTTAATGGAGGAAACGCTATACCTAGTCGCTCGTTTTAGATGCGGGCAGAATCGTTTTGCGGACGATTCTTTAGATTCGGGCAGAATCGTTATCCTTTAATTTACTTCAATTCAAATCGGATCCACGATTCGGGATCGGGGTTGAATCGTTATATTTATTCTTCCAATTTTACTGTTTTAATGGCAGAATTGACGTAAAATTTCGTATACGGAAGGATTTTTTTTTCTTTCTTGGTTAAATCAGTGTTGGATGCAAGTAATTTTCTACGGGAGGGATTTCTGCGACTCCGGGGAGAGCGTATTTTAGAGATCCGTAAGGGGCGGGGGGAATTGCACATTTGCAATTAAAAAGCATAAAATCTTAAAACTTCCGGGGGGGTTCAATGTTCCGGGGGAATGTCCCCACCGGACCATCCCCTGAATTCAACACTATGTGATGTAGTGGGCCAGAGCTTTTTGATTTTCTAAGCTCGTGTAAGTTTACCGTTCAAGAATTACACATTTTTCTTTTCAATGTTCTTTATTAGAACTGTTAGATTTGTAACCCCTGAAAAGTGAAAGTAAAAATCACAGAACATTTCATTTTATTCAAGACAAACTTTCTCATTTCCAATAGACGTGGATTCCTGTGGTCGGCGTGCCCTTATACTCTACGCGTACATGGAAGGGTTGCCGTTATGTTGACGTCACGGACTAACGTACTTTGGACTCTTTTTTATTCTTTTAACCTTTTCCAATGTATGTATCACTCTCTTTTTCGCTGTCGTAAAATGTAGTCGCTCTGTGAAAATGTGCAGGAAATTATTATCCCTGCGCGATTATATATTTATTCAAGAATAGTTATTAAATATATGTGGAAAGAAAACGAATGATCTATTTGCTCGACAATCTATACACACCTAATTTAAACAAGAATCCAATTTCTTTTTTAACACACTCTAGGTATAAGTTTGTGAATATGCCCAGGGCTTGTGGAAAGAAGATATCGCCATAAATAGTAGTGACGGGACCGGGGTTGCGCTATCGAGATAACAGGTAAGAGTATTTTTTCTTATTCCTGTTAATGAAATGATTAATAATATAAAGAGCTTACGGCACACTGATTACGTGAAATATTAAATTATATGAATATAATTTTTGTAATAGATTATGAGCACTAAATTAGTGCTAAAATAGTGTGTGCCATATTAGAAATGTATATATAATAAGAAAGTGTAAACATAGGACTAAATGTTTTGCTACACGAATATAAGAAAGTGTAAGCACATATTATTTGAATATATTGAATGTTATCATATAATTAATATATCGAATTGTTATTCAAGTCAACTTTATATTACTCACTGCAATTTACAGTTAGATAAGAATATATATAAGATTATTTATAATCTATATAAATTTGAAAAATATTAGAGTAATAAAGAAAATAAACAAAAATGAGCATACTGAAAGATGCTATAATTGAAAAACTCACCGTAGATAATTACGATGTGTGGAAATTCCGCATAGAGAACTATTTACAAAAAGAAAATCTCTATGACGTAATTATAAATGAGCCCCCAAATCCCGTCACCGATGATTATACTAATAAAAATCGCAAAGCCAAAGCGATTATAAATTTACTAATAGACGATTCACAGATAATGCACACAAAAAATCTGCAGACAGCGCGCGAAGTGTGGAATGCGCTTAAGAGTGTGCATGAAAGAAGTAATCTTAGCAATAAATTGTACCTGCTAAGAAAGTTGTATTCTAGCAGGTTAGCTGAAAATGGCAACATGATAGAGCACCTAACTAACATTTATCAGCTTCGCGATAAGTTAACCGCTATTGGTGAGAATATTAATAATGAACACCTAGCGGCTCTGCTTTTGTGCTCTTTACCATCAGGTTACGATACATTAATCTGTGCTCTCGAAACAAGAAATAATGATGAACTTACCCCAGAATTTATCCGCGGAAAGCTGGTAGATGAATTTAATAAGCGACAGAACAATCACGAAAATTTTCACAACTCTGCTTTGAAGGTGAAATGTGCACAAAATAGATATAGTAAATTTTGTAAATACTGCAAGAAGACCTCGCATAATATTGAAGATTGCTGGAAATTAAAAAACAAAAACAATGAGAAACCAAAATCAAAAAATTTCAGAAACTAATTTAACAATATGCCTAACAAGTCGGCAGTGTGTTTTCAAGATAACGTAAGCGCGAACGGTTCTAAAAACAAAAATTTCGATAAGGAAAAACGCGCAGACAAAAACATAACATTTTTCATTGGTAATGGTTCTAAAGATCTCTGGGTCATAGATTCTGGGTCTTCAACCCACATTTGCAACGATAAAAATAAATTTCATGACTTCAATTATGACAAATCGAATGTCACTATAGCAAACGGTCAAGAATTACATTCTGACGGTTACGGATCGGTAATATTAAACACTGTTATGTCAGATAACACAAATAAAACCATAACATTAAAAAATGTTTTATATGTTCCAGAGATCGAAACAAATTTAATTTCCATCAAACAAGCTACCGAAAATGGTTGCGTAGCTATATTCAAAGATAATATGTGTAAAATAACACATGAAGGTGTAACATACCTTGAGGGTCATATAAATAATAATTTATATGAAAGTAATTTGAACTCCGGTTCTACTCAAAATGTAAATATAATAAATCATTGTGAAAAGAAAAATTGTTTACATAAGTGGCACGTAAGGTTGGGTCATCGAAATATTAACCACATAAAAGAATTAGTTGATAAAAACATGGCATCAGGGATTCAAATTGATAACTGCAAGCACAGTAATGAATGTGAAGTTTGCCTCGCGTCAAAATTAACCGATATGCCTTACCCCAAACACGCTAGTTTTAGAGTTAGGAGAGCAATTGAGCTGGTCCACAGTGACCTGTGTGGCCCTATGCAAACAGCAACGGTTGGGGGGAAATATTATTTTCTAACCTTCGTCGACGATTTTAGTCGTTTTACAGTTATATATTTACTAAGGAACAAATGTGATTTTTTTTCAAAATTTAAGGAATACGCAGCAATGACTGCTAACAAATTTGGCAGAAAAGTGCAGGCAATTCGGTCCGATAACGGGGGGGAGTATTCGAGTCAGGAATTCGAAGATTATTTGAAAAATGAGGGAATTGAACATCAATTTACCGTACCGTACTCCTCGCCCCAAAATGGGGTTGCAGAGCGTAAAAATCGTACTTTAATGGAGATGGGACGCTGTCTTCTTAAGGAAAGAGGTCTTCCTAATTCGTTCTGGGGGGAAGCGATATGTACAGCGACGTACATTCAAAATAGGCTCCCAACTTCATCCTGCGATCGGACTCCGTATGAAAAATGGACTGGTCGTAAACCAGACCTTTCTAACATTAGAACTTTTGGTTGCCGCGCATATGCATATATTCAAAAGCCAAACAGGAAAAAGCTGGACGACACCGCGCAAGAAGGTATATTTGTCGGATATGACAACAGAAGTAAGGGTTTTAGAATTTGCACGGATGGAAGGAAAATAGTTATAAGTCGGACAGTAAAATTTTTAGAGGATGATAATCATGACTTAGTTAAAATTAATGCGTCAGATGAAAATAAAGAAATAGTTAGCGATAAAAATCCGCAGCCAAAATTACAACTAATTGACGAAGAAGAGAATAACACCGAAAATGATATGCAAAATCGGGATGGGAACACAAATGTAACAGGCACCCCACAGACTTTACCACGTAGATCTGATAGATCTAATAGAGGGGTTCCCCCTGACAGATTCGCGTTTTTAACAAATGAGGTAAGAATAAAAGAGCCAAAATGCTGGGATGATATACTGGAAATAGAAAATCCCCTGGAAAGGCAAAAATGGATAGTGCTACCTTGGACGAAATAAATTCTCTCAAAGAAAATTGTACTTGGGAATTAGTTGAGGTCCCACCAGGGACAAAGGTAATCGGTAGCAAATAGGCATTTAAGTCGAAGTACAACAGTAAAGGTAAAATAGAAAAATACAAGGCAAGGCTAGTGGCTAAGGGTTTCTCCCAGAAATACGGGATTGACTATGATGAGACTTTCGCACCCGTTGCGTCTCACACTACTATAAGAAGCTTTTTAGCAATGGCTTTGTACAAAAACTTACGCCTTAGACACATAGACATTAAGACGGCCTTCCTACATGGGGAGTTAAAGGAGGAAGTTTATATGCGTCAACCTGAAGGATATGTTGTCCCCGGATCTGAACATAAGGTTTGTAAACTTAAAAAGGCGATTTACGGGTTAAAGCAAGCAGCGAGAGCTTGGAATATAAAAATACATGATTCGTTAACAAAATTAGGGTTTAACCAGAGTTCGATTGACAAGTGTCTATACAAAGGAACCACAAATAATGAAACAATTTATATAATTGTTTACGTTGACGATCTCCTCATCGCGGGGGAAGATAACAACATTGATAAACTAATACGTCAGTTAAAGAAAGAATACCCTGTGACGGACTTAGGCGATGCTAATTATTATTTAGGTATAAACATTAATCGGCCTAATCAAAATACAAATGACCCTAGACCAAATTAACAAAATTCATCAACTAGTAATTAAATTTGGCTTGGAAAATTCAAAACCAACCGATACTCCTATGGAACCGGGCTATGTTAAGTTAAACGATGACGAAAATCTTTTACCAGATAATGTAAACTATATACAGGCGGTCGGCGCATTACTTTACATTTCAACCGTCTCCCGACCAGATATTAGTGCAGCTGTTAACATTCTATGTCGTAGAAATGAACGTCCCAGAACTAAAGACTGGGAAGCCGTTAAAAGAACCATTAGATATTTAAAAACTACTATCGATTTAAAATTAACGTATACCAATTTCGAAGAACCTGTCTTGAAGGCATACGCCGACTCTGATTGGGCAAATGACCCACAAGATCGGAAATCTGTATCAGGCAATCTATTTTTCTTGGGGTCCAACCCGATCTTATGGACATCAAGACGTCAAAAGTGTCTCGCAATGTCTTCAGCAGAATCTGAATTTATATCAGCTTCCAGTGCTGCGCAAGAACTTTCTTGGCTAATAAACTTATTAAAAGAACTGGACGTGCCACAGCAGTGCCCGATAAGCTTGATGGATGATAACCAATCCGCAATAAAACTTGCAGAATCCGATAAGTTCCATCATAAAACGAAGCATATATAGACCTTCGTTACAATCATATAAGACACTTAGTGGACAGTGGAATCATAAAACTCCGCTACATCAATACTGACTTAATGACTGCTGATCTTCTAACCAAACCCCTTCCCAAACCTAAGTTTGGCTTCCACAGAAAAACAATTCTTAACATTTGATATAATGCTTCAGGGGTTAAAGGGGGGTGTTAGATTTGTAACCCCTGAAAAGTGAAAGTAAAAATCACAGAACATTTCATTTTATTCAAGACAAACTTTCTCATCTCCAATAGACGTGGATTCCTGTGGTCGGCGTGCCCTTTCTCTCTACGCATACATGGAAGGGTTGCCGTTATGTTGACGTCACGGACTAACGTACTTTGGACTCTTTTATATTCTTTTAACCTTTTCCAATGTATGTATCACTCTCTTTTTCGCTGTCGTAAAATGTAGTCGCTCTGTGAAAATGTGCAAGAAATTATTATCCCTGCGCGATTATATATTTATTCAAGAATAGTTATTAAATATATGTGGAAAGAAAACGAATGATCTATTTGCTCGACAATCTATACACACCTAATTTAAACAAGAATCCAATTTCTTTTTTAACACACTCTAGGTATAAGTTTGTGAATATGCCCGGGGCTTGTGGAAAGAAGATATCGCCATAAATAGTAGTGACGGGACCGGGGTTGCGCTATCGAGATAACAGGTAAGAGTATTTTTTCTTATTCCTGTTAATGAAATGATTAATAATATAAAGAGCTTACGGCACACTGATTACGTGAAATATTAAATTATATGAATATAATTTTTGTAAGAACTAAAATTTAGTTGAAAAATGCAACACTAAATATACAATTAATAGAGAGACACTCTCATTTTCTATAAACATATCTGTACTTCGAACATCCAACAAGAGTGACGATTTGTACTCCACATCTCTCACGTTGATAAAACACGACCTCTCTTTATCGATGTCTCGAGTCCACTGTCTAGAACTGATCATCAGCACATGCTTGAACTTTTTTCTTTCTCTTTGGGGACGAGCGAACGTTGCCACGCCTTGTTCATTCACCCCTATGTCTTGAAATGTGGAAATCTTCTGCTGAGCAGATCCCAAGGACAGAGATATGCATACTATCTCTCCCCTGCATACCTTTACACAAAATACTATTGTCCTCCCTGGATATGTCTGTTGCTTTCCCCACAATCAAAAATTTGTTGAGAAGGTACTATGTCACAACACCTCCTCACAAAAGAGATTTCCACGGGAAATACTTGGCATGAGTTCACGTAATAAGCCCTTTTAATATATTTCCCGAGGGGTCAGGCACAACATTACACCAGCATTAAAATACCATTTAGACTTTCGACCCAATTATGAAAATTCTACTTAAATTCAAGAATACCCTCTCTCAGTTTCAAAGGACATACCAAGAATATGAAATTTTCATAATTTTTCTTAATCATAGTTAATCAAAAGAATAAAAAAAATTTACATTTTTGATGCTAGCACAATTAATTTAAATTTAAAATATTTTAATATAATACCAATTCAACAAAATAAAATAATACTATAACACAATCTTGCTAACAAAATCTTTACATACAGCACAATATCTTAATAAAACGCCCTAATTACAATTATTAAAATTTTGAACACTGAATTCCAAACAGGAAATCTAACTAGGATTCTATATCTTCCTACGTAGACCATCTGCATTACCATGTAATTTTCAAGGCTTATGTGTAATTTCAAAATTTAATGGCTGCAAAAATAGAGCCCAACGTGTCAAACGAGAGTTTGTACCTACGATTTTCTTTAAGTACACTAATGGATTATGATCCGTTTGTATTTCAAATTTTTGCCTATCCAAATAATAATTTAACTTTTTTAATCCATATACTATAGCCGCTAATTCTCTTTCTATCGTGCTATAATTTTGCTCCGCACGAGAAAATTTTTTGCTAAGATACAAAATTGGATGCTCTTCACCTGCAATAATTTGAGATAAAACAATTCCTGCCCCATACAAATTCGCATCTGTTTGCACGATGAATTTCTGCTTAAAATCAGGCGCATATAGCACAGGACTTTTCATTAATTTTAACTTTAATTCTTCAAATGCATTATTACACTTCTCGTCCCATATAATATTTTATTTTTTTATTTTCCCTTTTAATGCATCTGTTAACGGTATTGCTATGGTAGCATAATTCTTTATATACCTCACGTAATATCCTACCATTCCCAGATATGCTCTTAGTTGTGTCTTAGTTGTCGGAATCGGAAAATCTTTAATAGCCTGCAATTTAGCTTCATTAGGAGACCTTTTTCCTGACCCCACTTCGTGTCCCAGGAATTTTGCGTGATCTTGCGCAAATTTGCATTTTGACGGTTTCACCGTGAGATTTGCTTCTTTTAACCGCTTAAGAACCACCTCCACATCTTTTAAATGCTGCTCCCAGGTCAAAGAAAATATAGCTATATCATCGATATATAAAAAATTGGCAAATGACTCTAACCCACATAAAACTATGGCAATCAATTTACAAAAATAATATGCTGAATTTAAAAGTCCAAACATCATGACTTTAAATAAAAAAGTCCCAAATGGTGTTACAAAAGCCGCATACCTCTAAGCTTCTTCCGTGAGAGGAATCTGAAAATAACCTTTCGTCAGATCCATAACAGTAATAAAAAGGCCGCACTCACTTTCTCAACGACCTCCTCAATGTTTGGCAAAGGGAAAAATTCAGTTCTGGTTTTTGCATTTAATTTCCTATAATCCACACAAGGGCGAGCGTCTTTACCCGCACTCTCAACCAAAATGATAGGCGAAGCATAATCTGACTACCCGACTTCAATCACACCCTAAATCTAAAATCTAAAAGCCTCCGAATCTCTTCATGCAGAATCTCTAATTGTCTCGGCGACATACGATATGGTTTTGACTTTACCGGCACATCATCCGTTAAAAAAATGTCCATTTTAACTAACGGGGTACTCCCAGGGTCCGTAGAAAAAACTTTCATATGACGCTCAATCATTGTTCTGAAATCTCCTATTTGCTCCGCAGAAACGCGTTTTTCCAAATTACTTTCTTTTACTAATTCCCAAAAGTCTAATTGAGTGGGATCCGCAATGGGATAAGGAATTTCCGTTTGATCCTCAATTTCCTCACACTCCTCATCTATCAACAAATTTACAAATTGAGGTCTACTATAATATGGTTCAATTAAATTAACATGATAAATAGTAGACTTATTTCTCTTTTCCGGAATATCGATTGTATAATTAGTTTGAGATATTACACTAGTAATAGTTTCCGGTCCTATCCAATTAACCGCCATTTTATTTGGTTTCGAGGTAGCCAGAACTCACACTTTATCTCCTACATTAAATTTTCTATGCACCGCATTCTTATCATACCATTGTTTTCGTTTCTCCTGACACTCTTTCATTTTTTTACACGCTAATGCTTGACAAAGTTTCAATCTATTACTTAAGTTCAAAATATAGTCCACTACATTCTGATTTACCGTTTCCTATTCCATCCAATTTTCGTATACAAGAGTATGTGGCATTCGTAAATTCTTACCATGCACAAGCTCAGCAGGGCTAAATCCCGTGCTTTCAGGACTTACATCCTCAAAGCAAATAAAGACATTGGTAAGACTGCTTCCGAATCTTTTCCTGCCTCCAAACATAACGTCTTTATAACCTTTTTTAAACTACCATGCATCCGTTCAACGCTATTCGATTCTGAGTAGCAAGCTGAACTATGTACAACTTTGATACCGAACCTATCAAAAAATTCCGATGCCAACTTACTTGTAAATGACCTACCCAAATCACATTGTACCTCTTTTGGATAACCCGTCCTAGAAAATATTTGTATTAGCCCCTCAATCACTGACGGAGAAGTTAAATCTTCTACCGGTATCGCATCTGGATATTTTGACGCAACACAAATCGAAGTAATCAGGTATCTATTATTTTTCTCCCTTAAACTCAAAGGACCTTCACCATCAATATTTATCCTGGAGAAAACCTCTGAAATTATTGCACAAGCTTCAAGGGAGCTTTCTTTTTATCTCTATTTTTACCAACCTTTTGACACAGATCGCAAGTTCTTACAAAATCCTCAATCTCCTTGTAACAATTTGGCCAAAAATAGCATTTAATTACCCTATCTTTTGTTTTAGTCGTCCCTAAATGTCCTGCAACTTCCTCATGACACATTTTCATTATTTTTTCTCTAAATTCTAATGGCAAACATAATTGTAATTTCTCATCCCCACTATTTGAATGTGAAACTCTCACCAGTTTATCTCCCATTACTTTAAATTCCTTTTCTTCCACATTATTCGCCTTTTCCCATGATGTTTTTAAAGATAAGCACTGTTTCTAAGCTAAGCTGAAATCTTTCACTGTAATTTTATTCAATCCCACATTATCTTTCACCTCCCATTTCGGTAATAACGTAAGATCTTCGATTTGACTTTCATCCTCTCTAGTCTCATCCATTCGAACTACCTGGTTTTCTTTGTTCTGTGAGCAATTCTCAATTTTATCTACCCTACCTGGTTGCTCTACTAACTTTGCATGCTCGGTAAACAACATTTCATTATCAGCATCCCGTTGTTCCATTCTTTTCTTTTAAGAATCCTTCCTACTACGGGTAACTACCATATTTATTGGAATCTCATTTCCTTTATTTTGCTCAATAAGATCCGCAGTTTTATTACCTAAGAGATAGTAACCTTGCTCCGACTCAAATGGTTTAATCGCCGCCTTAGTGGTGATACAACCAAAATCCCCTTTTATAGTCACCCATGCTAATGGTAAACGTTTACATTCATTATCAAGAGGTTACGTACCCAAGTTATATCTCCAGTAAAATCGTCTGTTTTAACCCAATTTCTATCGCAAAGATCAATTCCCGCTCTCGTATCCCTCAAATAGTGTCTTTCAACCCCATTTATTAGAGCTTTTTTAAGATAAGGTTTTAAACAATCCCCTAAATCAATATAATTATCTAAATGATTAACTGTATTGAACTGATTTTTCTTTCTTAACCATTCCGCGCAATCTGGTTTTTTGTGCCCAGATTGATTACAAAAAAAAAAAAAAAAAAAAAAAAAACCACCTAATCTGCCTTTTCCTCTCAAAAGCCTGGTCATGTTTAAATTTATCATTTTTAAAATTTTCCGTTTTATTCTCTAACTCCGATTTAGCTTTTACTTCACCCTTAATTTTCGGACTTAAATTGCTTCTTTGCATCTCTGAATAAGGTTTTTTTTTTCCCAAGATTTTTTTCCGATTTCCTGAAACTACTTCTAATACTCTCATACTTATCACATTTATCAGCGAACTAAGAAGCCTCTTTCATTTTATCCCATTCATCCATAAATTTTTCTTTTACTTCAAAAGGAACGCGTTTTTTTACTTGCTCAATGAACACGAGTTCTTTTAAAGACTCGAAATCCTTTATTTCTAGTGATTCCAACCAATTATCCAAATAACCCCTTAATTCATATACTAAATCTACCCATAACGCTCCAGGTTTTCTTTGATGATTTTCAAACTTCTGTTTTAAAGCACCTGTTCCCAACCTAAAACGATTTAATGAAACTTTTTTTACATGTTGAAAATCATCTCCTAATTCTGCTGGTTACTCCACTATAATTTCCGCGATATCTGGTGGCAATAAGGGAATTAATTGGCTAACCATATCCTCTTGCGAAATTTTAGCTTTTTCCGCCTCTTTTCAAAGATCATATAGAAAAGAGTGATGTCAATTAATTTAGAATCAAAACGTGGAACTAATTCTTTCAAATTAATTTTTGGATTCCTATGCGAACCTACATTCATATCACTAGACGAAAGACTAACAGTTTCCGAAGAATTTTGAATTCTTAATTTTTCTAACTCAAATTGTCTTGTTTTTTTCGCGCTCTTCGTCTTCCCGTTCCAACACTTTTTTCCCGTTCCATTTCTTTTCGTTCTACATCCTCTTTAAGAATACATTCCAAATTCGATTTAGCAAAACTCTCATTATAATCCGGTGCTGTTAAAATAGCCTGAATTATAGTTTTTTTTCTTATCAGTTGCCGGCACGTTGGTCTCAAATTCCTCTGCCAGTAAAAGCAAGATGTTTTTAGTAATTTCCCTAGAAATTCTTCCATTATTTTCCCCCAAAATATACTAAGCACAACAATACACAAATATATACAATTTGAAAACACAATAAAAAATACAATAAGGAATAGAATTTTATCCTTTAGATATATTTCAATGCATAAGACAATAATACAATTTTCCTACCGAAAATTTTCGTGCACTTGTTATATCCTTTAAAACTGAGTAAATCCTCAAAATTATTTTGATACTCACAGTACTATATAAACACAATTTATATTTAAACAATTAATCCTGATTTTTCCACTGCATTCCCATAAAATTTCAAATAACTTTATTGCTGCAATAAACAAAAGCAGTATATGCCCCTACTTTATAACTAAAAGTTACATCCACAACTATTATTAAGCTTTGACGATTAATATTCTTTTATTAATCAACAGTAATTTACTATCCCCAAGTAAATTCTAAAATACATAAATATTTAATTTTCAAAACCAAATGAACTACAGACCTTAAGAAACCCGTTTAATATAAAAATTCTAACTAAAAAATTCGATCCCAAATTAACAGTTACCCTAGAATTTTCATCTTTTAAACATATACAAATTACCAAGAATAGAAAAATACAATATTAAATCCTAACAGACCTCTCTAGAAAATTTCATAAAAGGGCTTACCTTCAAATGTAGGCATTTACTCTACACTACTCCAATGCTTTCCTGCACTTTTTTTTTTCATCAGGCACTGCCGTATATCCAGATTTAACTTGATTTCTGCCGGGAAATTTCCACACATGCTGTCTCCATAGACTCCTAAGGGCGAGCGATTCTTCTATCCACTGCACAGGACATTTACTGAAGAAATTTTCAATATCGTCAGATCCTTTTTACGAGTCCTGGTTACCTAACAGCTAACATAATCGACACTCTAGATTTCACAGTTCCTCACCGGACACTCTTGAAAATCCTTGTCGTCAAACACGAAATTTCACCACCGACTGTCCATATTAGTCACAATGTTTCCGACTGTACATCAAGCTCACGTAGGCCCAGTCTAATTTATGCTAGACCTAATTGATCCTTGAGCTGCCACCATTTATAATACTATAGCTGTGATGTAGTGGGCCAGAGCTTTTATATTTTCTAAGCTCGTGTAAGTTTACCGTTCAAGAATTACACATTTTTCTTTCCAATGTTCTTTATTAGAACAACTAAAATTTAGATGAAAAATGCAACCCTAAATATACAATTAATAGAGAGACACTCTCACTTTCTGAAAACATATCTGTACTTCGAACACCCAACAAGAGTGACGATTCGTACTCCACATCTCTCATATTGATAAAACACGACCTCTCTTTATCGATGTCTCGAGTCCACTGTCTAGAACTGCTCATCAGCACATGCTTGAACTTTCTTTCTTTCTCTTTGGGGACGAGCGAACGTTGCCACGCCTTGTTTCCTATGTCTTGGAATGTGGAAATCTTCTGGTGAGCAGATCCCAAGGACAGAGATATGCATACTATCTCTCCCCTGCATACCTTTACACAAAAGACTATTGTCCTCCCTGGAAATGCCTGTTGCTTTCCCCACAGTCCAAAATTTGTTGAGAAGGTACTATGTCACAACTAGTTTAAATCGTTATACTTTTGTTTAGAAGCCCAGTTATTCGGCTTACTAGTTTATTAAGTTCGTCCCTTCTAATTCCTGTCCCCCTCTCCTTCCTCGCCACTCTTAATTTACAGGGCCGTTCAAAATATCCATACAATTTTTAAAATGCTAAATTCTCGTTCTCTTTTATTATAAATCCACATTTTGAAACCTTGACCAAAGATACATTTGAGGTCGCTCATTCCGACCTTTTGGGACTTACCTGTCTCCCCGGGGCGGGGGGGGGGGCATAGTTATTGTTTCTTCCAAACCATCTCGTATAACATATCCTTGGAAAGCTTTTAATGTCCCCTTTTATTTTCTGTCTCTCCCCCCCCTAGTTAAACGCTCTTGGCACTTTTTAGCTCACAGGCTATCAAAGCATGAGAGCTAATGTTCTCGCCGGTTTTGTATCTATGCATGCATGTATGGAAGTACGTATGTAGGTAACGCGATAATCCTTGATAAAAATATCCGATTTGTTTCAAAAAATTTCTCTAGGTTCATTCTGATAAGGCGCTTCCCTGATTAGTTTTGGGGGTTCATTGGTTAAGTATAAAGAGGGGAGGAGCTAATCCTCCCTTAACTAAGACAAATGGGTTATTCATGCAGAATTATCAGATTTTGGTATACCGGTTCATTTTGATAACGAGCTTCTCTGATTAGATTTGTTATAGTCTAAAGGGGGGACTGGGGGGCTAATACCCCCTAATTTAGATAGATGGGTTTTTCTATCCGATTTGCTTCAAATTTCGTACACCGGTTTATTCTGATTAGGCGCTTCCCTAATTAGATTTGGAAGTTCATTGGTTTAATATAAAGGGGGGGAGGGGGGCCTAATACCCCTCTTAAATTTAGATAAATGGGTTTTTCTATCCGATTTGCATCAAATTTGGTATACCGGTTTATTTCGATAAGGCGCTTCCCTGATGACATTTGGAGGGTCATTGGTTAAGTATAAAGAAAGGAAACGGGGGGGGGGATCTCCCCTTAATTTATTTTTCGAAGGAAATTATTCTTTGAAACAACAGTATAATATACAGTTAGTGTGAATAGCCTGCGAGATCAATGCCATCAGTTTAACTGGGCACTTTTCTTTTTAGCTCACAGGTTATCAAAGCCTGAGAGCTAATGTGCCCGCAGGATCTGTATGTACGTATGTACGTAACGCGATAACTCTTGATATAAACATCCGATTTGCTTCAATTTTTTTTTCTAGGTTCACTCTGATAAGGCGCTTCCCTGATTAGTTTTGGGGATTCATTGGTTAAGAATAAAGGGGGGAAGGGGGGCTAGCCTCCGCCTTAATTTAGATAAATGGGTTTTTTATGCAGAATTATTCGATTTTCTCCAAATTTGGTATACCAGTTTATTATGTTAAAGAGCTGCTTTGATTAGATTTGGAAGTTCCTTAGTTAAGTATAAAGGGTGGAAATAGGGGGGAGGGGCTAGACTCCAACATTTATTTAGATAAATGGGTTTTTCACGCAGAATTATTCGATTTGCTCCAAATTTGGTATGCCGGTTTCTTATGTTAAAGAGCTGACATGAAGATTTGGAGGTTCATTAATTAAGTATAAAGGGGAGTTAGACCCCACCCTTAATTTAGATAAATGGGTTTTTCATGTAGAGTTATTTGATTTGCTCCAAATTTGGTGTAATGGTTTATTATGTTAAGAGGCTGCCCTGGTTAGATTTGGAGGCTTATTGGTTAAGTACAAAGGGGGGACGGGGCTAGCCCATCCTTTTTAGATAAATGGGTTTTTCATCCAGAAGTATTCGATTTGCTTCAAATTTGATTTACCGGTTTCTTCCGATATGGCGCTTCCTTCACTAGATTTGGGGATTCATTAGTTAAGTATAAAAGCAGGAAAGGGCGGCAAGTCCCCTCCCCTTAATTTAGATAAATGAGTTTTCATGCAGAATTATCCAATTCAGTTTAAATTTTATTTTCCAGGTTCATTCTGATAAGGAGCTTTCCTGACTAGATTTGAAGGTTGATTGGTTAGGCATAAAAGAGGAAATGGGGGAGCTAAACCCCCCTTAATTTAGCGAAATGGTTTTTTCATGCTGAATTACCTGTTTTGCTTCAAATTTGGTTACTAGTTTATTATGTTAAGGAGCTTCCCTGATTAAATTTGGAGGTTCATTAGTTAAGGATAAAGGGGGGAAAGGGGTGCTAACCCCCTTAAGTTAGATAAATGAGTTTTTTATGCAGAATTATCCGATTTGCTCCGAATTTGGTATACAGGTTTATTATGTTAAGATGCTCTCTTGATTAGATTTGTAAGTTCATTAGTTAAGTGTAAAGGGGGAAAAGGGGGCTAGAACCCCCTTATTTTAGATAAATAGGTTTTTGATGCAGAGTTATTCGATTTGCTCCAAATTTGGTATAGCGGTTTACTATGTTAAGGAGGTGTCTTGATTAAATTTGGAGGTTTATTGGTTAATTGTAAACGGGGGCGGGGGCAAGTCCCCCACCCTTAATTTAGATAAATGGGTTTTTCATGCAGAATTATTCGATTTGCTTCAAATTTGATATACCGGTTTATTTCGTGGCGCTTCCTTCATTAGGTTTGGAGGCTCATTGGTTAAGTATAAAAGGGGGAAAGGGAGGCAAGACCCCTCCCCTTAATTTAGATAAATGGATCTTCATGCAGAATTATCCAATTTACTTAATTTTTTTTCCTATGTTCATTCTGATAAGGACCTTTCCTGATTAGATTTGGAGGTTCATTAGTTAAGTATAAAGGGGGGTTAGAACCCCCGCCCCCCTTAATTTAGCGAAATGTTAATGCAGAATTATCTGATTTGCTTCAAATTTGGTATACCAGTTTATTATGCTAAGGAGCTTCCATTTACATTTGGAGGTTACATTTGGAGCTTCATTGTTCAAAGTATAAAGGGGGGAAACGGGGTTAATCTGCCTTCATTTATTTTTTGAGGGGGATTGTTCTTTAAAATAAGAGTATAATATACAATTAGTATGAATAGCCTGTGAGCTCAATGCCATCAGTTTACCTGGGCACTTTTATTTTTATTTTTTTCTCTCTCTAGAGTGGCGCAACGAGGATCTTCAGTATCACCCTCACCTGGGAAGGATTTTGGATCTTTACTACTCATAAACTTAGAAAAAAAAATCATTGCTTTATATGATTATAAATTAGATTTTTGTAAATTCGTGGCATCTAAAAACAAAAGCAATAAAAAGCATAAGCAACTATTGTAAATTTAACATTCAGATGACCGAAATCGCGTTTTAGGTTGATTTTATACCAGCCTTCAGGCTCGGGCTTATTCTTTTTTAAACTGTAAAATTTTATTTAAACTCGTATGAAAAAAGTAAAAGAATATTTCTTTAAATATAGGAAGTGATCACTTACTTCTTTGTAGCAAATTTATCATGATATTTGCAGATTCATATTCCACGTCCGACACTGTCAGCGAATGAGTCAATAACTGTTTAGAATTTTTAGATTACTGCTGGAAAAAAAAAACCATATAATCAAAGGATATATTTTTATTTATTTGTTAACCAGAGAAAAGTATGTTATTTCACTGTTAATGATTTTAGGATGAGAACATTTTTGTTGTTGTTAAGAGCTGAAAATTTGGTAAACAGTAAAAAGAAAGATATTTATAAACTGTAAATGAGATAAGGAGATATATATTTTAAAAAGGAAAGAAATTTTTGTTAAATATATTAAAGAGAATTTTGCTTATTCATTGGGGGATAATTAGTATGTGGTATGTGATGATTGGTTAATTACATCATTACATCTATTTTAAAAGAAGATTTGCAATAATTGCATTTCCCCCATGCTTATAAGAGGCCCTAAAAAGACTGAAAAGCCATTTAACTTTTTAAATAAATTTAGAGCCTTCAAAATTTCGCTCATCTGCACATTTTTAAGAAGAATGACGCTTATAGGAAGTAAATCCCCATCTGTTTGTTTGAAGGAAATAAGAGTAGAAAGTACATCTTTTCCGGATGAAAAAAAAATCATTTCTTCTTTTTTTTTTTTATCTGACCGAGATCTTTCTTAAGAAATAAATTTAAATATAATATAAATTATTATTAAAATTACATCTTAAAAAAAATAATTTTAAAAGTTAAAAAACCTTATTATTCGACTCAAAGGTAGCTTACTTCTGCGCCCCTGACATTGTCTAGGGCCCCCATAAATGGGGGAGAGGGGTGAAAGGTAGTCGTTACGGCCCTGCTGATTCGCTACGTTTTGGAGTTGCTATTTTTGAGCTTATCTGTGAGCATCGAAATATCGATTCAAGTATCGATTCTTATTGTGATCGATTCTGTTTTATACGATGTCGATTTTAATCGATTCTCAAATTTTCCAGAATCGCCCATCACTAGTCTCCCTTAAATGTATGCTAAGCATTGTATCATGTTTCTATTATTCATAATTTAATTTACTTGCTCAATCCTTCACCAAATCGGAAGACTCTGATAGAGAAATCAAGAACTCTGTTTTTTTTATGCTAGCCAGGCTCAGGTGATAAATTGCCAAACATTGTTAAGCATTTTTTCGTGTTTCATTAGTTTCACTTAAACCATAATCCTATCTCTCATTTTATTTAAAATACGTAACTTTAAAACTGAAACATTTAAAATTTAAGACTTTCACTTATTTCTTAAAAAAAAGAAAAGAAAAAATATTAAATTCCATAAACCATATCATTTAATTTCAACATCAAAGCACTGTTTTAATTTACCACGCGCAAAATAAAAAGTGCTAACTGGCGAGTTAAAAAAGTGCTACTAGCGAGATTTGCGCCCTGCCAACGTAAAAGTGCCAAGAATTCTTTTCGATCATGGCAATTTTTATGTATATTACCTATTATTATATATTTTACCGCCGCGGCGAGCGGCCTCTCTTCGTCCGCATCCCTTTATTCTACCACTTATTCCGACTCTTTTGCGGAAGCAAGGTTCGTAGGTCCCCAGCCACGTCCCGAATAAAAGACACTCTAGCGGAAGCCAGGTTGAAAAAAAAAATCAAAAATTGAAACCGGACAAATTTAAAAGGGAAATTGCACAAATTAAAGACACCGAAAAGTGGTAAGGGAGGGCTTGGGGCGATGAAGCTACCGACCAACCACTGCTACTTCGAGCTCATTATTAGTGTACGTTGGCGGTTGGGGGGCGGGCGGATGGGTCAACCGCCACAGCGAACGGCCTATCTTCGTCCGCAGCACTTTATTCTTCTACTTATTCCGACTCTTTTGCGGAAGCAAGGTTCGTAGGTCCCCAGCAACGTCCCGAATAAAAGACACTCTAGCGGAAGCCAGGTTGAGAAAAAAATCAAAAATTGAAACCGGACAAATTTAAAAGGGAAATTGCACAAATTAAAGACACTGAAAACCGGGAAGGGTGGGCTCGGGGCGATGAAGCTACTGAACGATTCCTACTACTTCAATATAATTTAATAATATCTTGCTGGGCGTAAAAATTTGATTCGTATTGAAATTGTAATTAATTAATTTATTAATTAATTTATTTATTTATTAATTTTTTTATTAAAAATGGCCGCCTTGCATAGGAAAAGCGAAAAAGTCAGCTCGTAAATTTTTAAGACACTTATATGACTTGGGCTACTATAACATACATGAAATGATAGCGATGAAACAATGTCTGACGACTTATCATCTGTCCCCGGCTAACATTAAGTACCAAAATGGCCGTCTGGAATATAAAAAGCGAAGCGGTCAGCCCGGAACTGTTGATGACAATCACATAACTTATGTTATTACTATAGAGATTTATTTTTATGCAATAAGTACAATAATAAATTAATCACCGAACGGTAACTATCGTTCTCTTTCTATTGTTACTTTCGTTATTTATAGTAAACACCTTTCGACAAAATAAATAGTACAAATAAAATTGCTAGAAATAAATGAATCTTAACGAGCCAGCCGAAAGACAAATTATTCTGAATATTGGAGCAGTGATTAATGTAATACTCAACTTACTAGCAGGGCAAAAAAAAAAAAAAAAAATCCAGGCTATTTTGTGTCCCGCATAGCAACAAATCAATATTTATGTGAAGTAAACATTCTTTAGTGTCCCTCTAAGTTCTGAGATTCGTTTTCCTTATTACTGTTATTTTCATTCAAGAATGTGAATAATGCGTGACATTACATTTGTTTATTTTCCGTAAGTAGCGATAAGTTTCTAATGAGTTAATGTAGAACAAAATCGATTAATATGAGATTGTTTCAAAAATATTTTTTGAAAGAATTTTGAAAATATTTAATGTACAGTGGGCTACAAAAGAAAAAGAAAAAAAAAAGAATCGAAAAGAAAGAAAAGAAAATACCTATACATTAGAATATCCAAATTGTCATAGAACAAAAACATAACTAGTCATTAGAATTGAAATTTTGTTTTAAACAAGTCGGATATCGGTCACCAAACGTGGCAATTGAGGTGCGTTCGTACTATAATTAGTTTTATAAATATTTAGGTCTTAGTGCAATAGATGTTGCACTCTTATTCAAATATGCATCAATACAAAATTTATTTCGATTTTATATATTAAACTAGCAGGCTGAGCCCGCTGCGCTGGGCCATTTTTCAAATAAAACTTCAATCAAACGAAATGGAAAATCCGACCCTGTATTTTAAATTATATGGACCTTCACCTGGAAGATCCTTCCGCATTTTCTGAATACGCATCGGACGCAATTGCGCTATTATATTATCTGATGCGTTAGACGAAATACGGGCAATTCAGAAGCAACTCTTTAGTATATCATGTAGAGTTTGGGGGGGGGGGGGGGAATGCGGCCATTACGATCATATCACCACACTACTAAAAAAGAGAGAATTACCATGACTGCAGAGCTTGACCATTTAACTTAAAGAATTTTCGGGTTATTCACTTTCGTTTGCTAGTTCTTTTACTCCGGGATTCTCAGCTTGGTACTTTGTGCTGATCTGATAACATAAATACAATATCTCTCTACGTTACATTATATTTGGTAATATACGTCTTCTTTTGGCAGGTTTTCTCTACAGTTTCTTATCTTCGATTTCCAGTAGAGTAAATACAATCAAAACAGTATTTAACTTTTATATTTTAAAATATGTGAATCATGTAAAAGTAGGTATTTAAAGCGGAATTGTGTGAATAAAATTAAAATAACGTCATTTTAACTGCCGTTTCTTTTTACATGCCAGTTTTAATCCTGCAACTATTAACCTAGGAAAATAACCTCGATAACTAATTCAAATAGAAAACTAAACCTCTAGTTTTCATTCAATAAAATCTTCCCAATCATCCGTAATCGGATCCACAACCAAGTTTGATGTGAAACGTTAGAAATGTCCGTAATGGTATAGCTCAAAATGTACCAGAGTTAGCTACAAAACAGGGTTAATTACGCTCCAAACTACATTCCATTAAATAATGTCAAATTGCTGTTGATTGATTTCTAGATCTTTCACTATCAAAACTCTTTGCAAATGATAAGTAAAGTTATGCAAAATTTTTAGTAGTGTTCTTTTTGGCAAACCGAAGATTTTTTTCGCATTTCTCTAATGAGCGTAATAAGACAGAGAAATAAGCATGCTTTTATTTTCAAGACGTCATTATTCATCAGTTTGTTGCCTAAATAAAACTAAAAACATTAATTTGTGACTATGATCAGCTGCTCGGGCTGTGCATCAGTCAAAATTTCTATATAATGATTGAAATTTTATTTGAATCTGAGGTACTTTTTTTTTTAAACCTAGAGTAAATGAACAATTATTGTTCTATTGGCCACCTTTGGCATTTGAAAGTTTTTTTTTTTTTTTTTTTTTTTTTTTTTTTGTACATTTAAAGTAATGCTTTTTTAGTGATAGTAAAATAAACCTAAAATTTGTCACTACGATCAGCTGCTCGGGCTGTGCATCAGCCAAAATTTTATAATGATTGAAATTTTAATTGAATTTGAGGTACTTTTTAAAAAAAACCTAGGCCAAATGAACAAATATTATTCCATTGGCTACCTTTGGCATTTAAAAAGCTTTTTTTGTACATTCAAATTAATGCTTTTTTAATGATAGTAAAATAACTGCACATGAAAAATATCTATTAGTAAATATTCTTTTGTCCGTTTACTCCAGACTAAAAAAACATAAATTTACTAATCGCTAATTACTAAAAGTACAAATTTCGTGTACTCTTCTGAAATCGGATTTACCGTCCACGGTTCCTTTCAAATATAAACGAATCTTCCAACACTATACAGTAAATTCGCCAATTGTAAGGTGGCTGATTATGGAAGATTCATCCAATATCTTTTTATAACATTTCTAAAAGAAGGGAAGATATGAAAAAAAATGACGAATGGAATGGAATATTGAAAAGTGATTTCAGAAAGCAATTTTTATTGCAAAATGTCTTTTTTCGTGATAGAAATAACGCATAATTGCTTACATTTTCTTAAGAATAATCTTTACTACCTAACATTGCAAACATAAATGTTTGTATAAGGGAAATTGGCGATATGTTTTTTTATTAAAAAAAGAATGTACAATATTAGTTTATCTGGCTTCGAGGTTACGTGGAAAACAAACCGACATGCTTTCGCAGTAAAGTATGATCAGAACTTTTTTAAATGTCTAAAATTAAATTATTTTACTGTATGTATGTGCGTGTGTGGGAGACATTTATACTAAAATTAAAATATCTGACTCCATTTGTAAAATATTAATTGCTTTATATATTGTACATTTGAATTTTAAAATATACTCAAAAAATGCTTTCGTACACTTGCAAAATCACCTTTATTGTAAACATCGCTTGAACCCAATTCACGCTTACATCTTTTTCGCTTAAAATCAAATTGTTTGGCGACAAAAGTGAACTCAAAAATCACAAATAAACATATAACATGTAAATCATAAGTAAAATCATTTTTACAATTACATCTACTAGTTTCGTCTGTAAGCCACATGATGGAAGAGTTAGAAATAAAAAAGAACAAATCAAAAACAAAATTGTTACCACAAGGAAGGTCTCCTTAAATAGCATACTCAAATTATTTTGAAAAGAAAAATGCTTTTAAAACTACTCATGTGTGTAGTAAAACATCAGTCAAATTTGGCGGCGGAATCCCAGTAAAAATCTGAAAAAAATCTATATATATTCGAGTATTTGGCGCAAAAAAGACGAACGTTCCACTCTTGGGCTAGCCAACACATTTCCATCCCAAATGCAGGATATTTAAATGCATTTAAAAATTGCTTGTTAAATAAGTGTTTAAATGCCTAAAACTCAATGAATTTAAACTTAAACGAAGAATTAGCGTATTATTTTTTATCTTTAAGCGTATATAATATATACAAATTGCGTGTTGCAGTAGTTATTTGATTTTACATGGCTTCACCGGCTGGAAATGTTTTAAGGGCACTATTTGATTATTCATTCAACCAATTTCGCCAAATTATATAAATTGCCAAACGCTTCGCCAAATTATATAAATTGCCAAACTGCTCGCCAAATTATACAAATTGACAAAATTTTTATTTTAAACAACGAAAGAATAAATAAATTTGTAAACATTAGTAAAATTACAAATAGAAGTGAAATTAAAAATCACTTGATGACGCAACGAACACGTGTACCATGTTTAATGTCAAATGAATGTAAAATTCACGATCAGCTATTATTGGCATTTATCTTATAGTTTGGCGATAGTTATTTTGTCGACGGGATAATCAAGTAGTACCGTTTTAAATTTGTTTTAAAAGTAGCTGGCTTATTAAAAATGCTAGTATTAAACATTTTATAGTAAATACTTGTTTCCATGGCAACAATAACCTTCATTTCTTGTTTCTGACACTAACAATATCGAAGTCAAATTGCCAATGTTCCGAATCGGACATTAATTTTGAATTTGGAAAAAATTTAATAAACTGAAATTTTGTTTTAAACCGTATAATTACGATAATAAAATTTTAATATATACACAAATAAAGGTATATGACAAAACTGTATTAATAAAAATGTATTTATTACGGTAAACTTAATCTAACTATCTTCGTATGAAGAGTAGAAAAAGGTTTTACTTAAAAGTTATTTATCATAAAAAGAAAGTATCATTCAAAATTTTATTGTGCCGCCAACCAGCATTAAATCGCCAAAAAAATTAAATTTTCATTATTTTTTTACAAACGCTAAATGGAGGTTCTGCGGATTTTTTTATAAACATATTATATGTCACGAGAAGAGTATTCTATATATTCCTCATGAGAAGAATATTATATAATTTTTTCAAATATTTCTGAGCATGCACTTACCGAAACTTCCTTGATATCATCCTATCAATTTTTCAGATGCATTTTTCTTAACCTGACGCACAAGATAAAGAGCCAAATCTGATTTCAATTGCAATATTTTAACTGAGTAATTTCTTAAGCATTACGAACATTCCCTTTCATGTTTAAATTAAATATTTTCATTTTTTAATATTAACACTCATTAAAACGAATTTTTTTCTTCTTTTTTTTTAAATTAAATAGGGGGCTCTGCCCCCTACGAGCTACGCTCGCCAACCCCCGTTCAGACACCCCAGATTCTAAAAGCATGTTAATTTCATCGGCCTTAAAAAGATTGAATTATAATTTAAAAAAACAGTGACGGTCTCCCTGTAAGCGGGTTTTCATTCATTTTCCTTTGATTGGAGATTTTTAAGACGAAATCAGCCGCTGCTATGAGATACAATGGCTGTTTTCGTCTTTGATTAAAAACAAGAAAGAAAAATCATGCGTACGCCATAGATTATGAAACACTTTCCAACACTCCCTGAAAGCTTTAACAAAACTTCGTTATTTAGGGAAATACGGTAAATAAGATAACTAACTAAACATTTAAAAAACTGATTTCCGCAGTTACCATCCATAGCCAAATATATATTTCAATTCTTCCGAACAGCCCTGTATTTGATCTGTAGACTGATATATGTACCATATAATAGAAAATTTAGTTTAGCAAGAAAACGCATAACAGGTTGAAATTTCTCTTTCAGCAATTTATACTAATAGATGGAAACATACTTGAATAATTTTGTTCAGCCCTGTTGTTTACCTAGTGCCTTTATTACACGCCACTATTTAGCTAAACTTTAATTCAAACTAAATCACTCTTAAATCTACTGAAATCGCATTTCCAGAATTTATCATCCATAGGCGGCCATGAATCCAATTTTTTGCGTGGCCCTGTATATCATTTTATCTATATTCTACAAACATTTCATAGAAAACTACATGGAGTTCTGCATAACACATTTTAAACCCACCTTTCAGCAATTTACGGTCATACTCAGTAACCTTTACGAATTCTTTTGAGTAGCCCTGTATATCAACTATAACATTTACACACACTATATAGTATGCATAAATATAGTGAAACTTAAAAGCGCATATCATAATTAAAAATGCATTCCCTGCCATCGCCGCTAATATACAGTACTTCGGATAGAAAATACTTGTCTGAAACGTTTTGTATGTTCCTGTAAGTGCTATGCACTTCGTATTATGCATGAAATAACATAAGTAAGCCTCACCGACGTATCAATTTTATTATATATGAATATGTATAATTAAAATACGCCGCAAACAATTTTCCCCTGTAACCATTTGTAATGGAATTCTTTTGTGTAGCCCTGTAAATGAATAGTAACTATTCGTTGCATCGCATATGCTACAAAATATTCTGCATATTTTAGTGCACTTCGTAAATGCATAAATTTTTTATTATGTTTGAAAGGCTGTAACATCTTTAAAATTCATTTGAAATGATTTTTTCCCATTGGTCGTAATGTAACGGAATACTTTTGACTGTCCCTGTAAATGAACTAAACATGCTACAAACTTCATTTGAAATAGGGTTCGTGCTAATAACCAAAGTTTCAGTGCGATCCGAGTATATTTACGAGAGATAGAGCGCGAACAGACAAATCGAAATCAATAACACTTTTCAACTTTGTTGGAAAGTGTTAAAAATTTGAAAGTAAGCTAATGCAAAATGAATTTAGTACACAGAGTCTTTGTCTCTCGGTACTTTTAACAACGCTTTGAGAAAGTCCTTTTAAATGTACCGTTTTAAATCTGACGTAATTTTCACCAAAGTTTCCTTTCTCTTTTTAATATTCATATGAAAATACTTTTGTTGTTAGAAAGAAAATATTATTTGCGCAGTCTTAGAATTCACGATAATAGTTGAAAAGATTATCTCAAGATATGAAATAAATGTCTCGTGCAAATATATTTTTTAATTTAAAGTGTTTTGCCAACTTTTATTTATTTGGCCTTTTTAAATATGACGTAATTTCCTACATTTGTGACTTTTAATGCATAATAAAGAATTTAGTATTTAAAAATTTTCTTTCCCTTTTAAAATTCACGTGTAACTGTAGTTTTTATGATGTAATTTTCAACATTTTCCCGATTTTTTAACACGTAATCACTTAATTCTAATTTGAAAGTTTTTTCTGTTTATAATAACCGCGTGTAAATAAATTTTTATTTGAAGCAAATATTATTCTTTGCGCTGTTTTTAAAATTGGCAACAGTTTAAAATAATTGTCCTTTTCTAAAATGTGTAAAAAATATCTCTCGAAATGCTGAAAATTTGAATTTAAAATGGAAATAAATCCTCAAAAAATGAGTCAAATTAAAAAGATAATTGCAATCTGCACATCGAGAACTTCCAATGTATAAAATGATCTAAAAATGTTTAAATTCCTATGTATAGTTTTTCGCCTATCAAACATTTTTAATGGAACGATTTTGACCATCTTTAATATTAAATATCTCTTAAAATAATTATTCGATTTAAAAACTGTCTGCATCAGCGTGTTTATCAAACATGTCTCTATAATACCTCTGATTTTCGTATTTTTGTATGAAACAGTTTTCTTAATATTAACGAAGAAAGACCCCCGGTCATAAAATATATGGATGCCGATCTAGTAGGAGTATACCCGGATTACCTACGCAGATTTTCATTGGTCCATTTCCAAATCAAAACTTTTTTTTATATATAGAAGGAAAATTAGTAACAGTTCTTTCTTTTATGTTTCGAGGTGTAATAGCTGTTTCAATTGTTTTATCAACGATAAATTTCGCCAAGAAATAAAATGGTAAACCTTACCGTCCAAAATAACAGAACTTTTCGTCATAATTCTATAACTAATCTAGGTAGAATTATGTGTTATAGCTTAAAACCTTCCCTGAAACGATACCTATCTAACGGTATAAGTTCCGTAAAAATCCATGCAGTAGAACTCGAAATCGAGGCGTTCGGAACGAAATTTCCGTTTGAATTTTATATATGTAATAGAAGATTCAGTCACACGGAAATAATAGGACTCCATCTTAAATAGGACGTCATCACCATGGCAACCTAGAATATCCTTATCTATCATGGGATGTCATTGAATTAATTATGTATGATAGGAATTAACAGATTGAACAAAACTTTTATTAATTTCTTTTTAAGTTTTGATTCGATTTTCATAAAATTTGAGAAGACTTGACAAAATTCTGCAACGATTCTATATATTAAATTTATACCATTCGGTTGGTTAGTTTTTTGCTGTTATATGCGGACAGACGGACAGATAGACAGACGACTGTAGGTGCTATGCATTTATATAACTACAAATACACCTAAAAATGAGTTTAAAGGGCTGTCATTGTGCTGAAATTGTTCCAGTCTCTGAAGTGTGCATAACGTCATTTCGGTTAGACGAAAACCGCTATCTATCGGTCGTAATTTGTACTATTTTTTAGTGCAGATTTCTTTTCCCCATGGTCCATATAACGTATTTCCCAAGTTCCATCGTTATGTTTACCAGAATAGATTCTACGTAGGTCTAAACAAGGAAATTTTATTTCCAGCCACCCTGTATATATACACCGAAGAGCCATTACATTATGACCACCTTCCATCTATAACAATGAGCTCGCCCAGAAACAAAACCACGGAGCGTGAACGATTGATATTGGGATATATAAAGCTCCCATGCATTGTATTTCTAAACATAGCGTGGTTATGGGCTTAATGGGAAAAGCAGCAGATTTATCAGACTTTGATAAAGGTCAAATCGTTATGGATCGGCGACTGAAAACCTCGATATCGGAAATGGCGCGTTTGGTGGGCTGTACACGTGCAGTCATTGTGAGCACGTACCGAAAGTGGTGTATGGATGTTGAAACGACAAGTCTCCAGCGAGCAGTGTGTCGCCAGCGGTGCATCGATTCCAGAGGAGAGCGGAGATTGTTATGCATTATTCGTCGTAGCAGAAGAGTTCCAACAGCCGAAATCACCAACAGCTACAACAGTGGTGACCAAGACAGTGTTTCTCAACACACAGTGTCGCGTGTACTGTTGCGTATAGGCCTACGCAGCCGAGGGCCCAAGAACGTCCCTACGCTGACAGCACGTCATTGCCAACAGCACCTGCAAAGGGCCCATGAACATCGGAATTGGACCATAGAATAATGGAAAAAAGTTGCATGGTCCGACAAATCATGTTTTCTGGTCCATCACATCGACGGGCGCGTATGAATACGCCGATTTCTAAAAGTAAACCTGGCTCCCGGAATCACAGTTGGTTGGAGACGAGACTGCGGCAGCTATATTATCGTGTGGGCGATGTTTTCATGGAACGCATTAGGACCCATAATCCGCATAGAACAATCCCTGACGTCTGTGCGCTACCTGAACATCGTTGCAGACTAAGTGCACCCATTACTGACAGCAATGTCTCCGGCGGGTTATTGCATTTACCAACAGGATAATGCAGCATGTCATTCGGTTGGAATCGTCAGGGAGTAGTTCGAGGAGCATTCTAGTGAGTTGCAAGTCATGTCCTGGACTCCAAAATCACCTGACGTGAATCCAAAAGAACATTTTTGGTTCCACCTGGAAATCCCAGTTCGTGCTGCCACGCTACCACCTCGCAATATGCGAGAATTTCAGGAGCAGTTGGTGTGCGATTGTTACCAGACACCTCAGACTACCTATAAGAACTTTGTCGAGTTGATACCAGGTCGGGTGTTGGCAGTTTTGAGGGCGAAATGTGGTCCTACGTTGTATTAAACAGATGGTCATAATGTAATGGCTCTTCGGTGTATATCTATCTATCTATCTATCTATCTATATATATATATATATATATATATGTGTGTGTGTGTATGTATATATACATACATATATACAGTAATCCCTTAACATTCGAGCATTTAACATCTGCGAAACATTCACGAATACTTAACTTGGTTATTCGCGAATTTTTTTTCTATAAAGAATTTTTTTTTTTTTTACAAAGGAAACTCACTTTATTTTATCAATTCCATGAACTGGACATTTGCACTGAATAGACTAAGTTCCTAGAACTTCAAAACTTGTGTTAAGGCAAAATATAGATCAGCAATTCCGAGAAACACGGAAATTTTCTAAACTTCACAGTTTTTATTGCATGTGAAATATTTTCTGCATAAAATGTCGAGAAATTTTAAAACTTCACCAACATTGTGTTGCGAAAGCAATAAAATCCTTCACTGGTGATGAGTTTTAAATTTAAAAGAGAAATCGAGGGCTCAACATTTCCTTATATGGAAATTCATAAACCGAAGATCTGTTCTGCCAAACAATCGCATATGCTAATTTTTTCATCCATCAACTAGCATATAAATTTTGTACAATCTGTTTATAATTATTCAAATTTATTTATAGCACATACTTATGCGTTTGAATTGTTTTTTTTTTTCCATTAAAAAAAATAGTCTTAAAACCTAACCCCTGTTATGCACGGGAAGATAGTCTGAACATTCGCGGACATTTTCGCGAACCTAACTTTCGCGAATGTAAAGGGATTACTGTATTATATAAGGCCATAGCTGCCAACTTTTACGCTTTTTTACTACCACTAAAATTGCATAGAGATTTTCGTCTTGTGTAATCGTGAGATTTCGACGATTAAATACAACAGCATTTACTATAAAATTTTAGTGGTAAGAAGAAAGCGTAAAAGTTGGCAGCTATGTAAGGCCATATGTACAAACCCATTACCGTTGCATCGTGCCGGGCTTTTATTATATAAGGGTAGTAAGTAGAATAAAAGTGGCTTTTATTTTTTAAAAACGAAAGGCATTAAATCGTTTTCTCTGTCACAGAATTAATGTAGCAAGTAACAATCAGGAGCGCCATTTGAAGGGGGTTGGGGTAGCCCCCGCCCTCAAGGAATTTGATTTTTCAGAAAATTTATCAACCATCAATTGTCAGGCTCAAACAAAAATTTAAAAATTGCTCAAACGGTAAAGTAATTTATCAGTTTTGATTGCTATAAAAACATATGCATTAAATAAATGCTTTATGCATAGAAATTAATAATTATATAAAAAAATTCCTATTTGAACTTTCTTAAGGTGAGACATATATCGGACTTTGGCTAATTTTAAAAGTACATGAGAGACATTTTCTTTTATTAATTGCTTCTCGGCTGTGTACAACTTGATCATAGGAAAACTAGTCCCCTAATGGCTAGAAATTCAGGGGTAGAATTTTTTCAGCGAGTTGTTTTTGGGGAAGTTACATTTTGAGGGGGGGGGGGGTCGAAGGGGCGAGTATAATTCAAGTTCTTAATTATCCGACTTTTTACCCGACTGCCAATAAATATTTTGTGTTTCACGCGTATCTGGATATGTGGATTTTTTTATACCCTCGCAACATCCCAACGGATGGATGGATTTTAATGAATGAGGTCTCTATCTATTTGTCTTAACCTGTCCGATGGTTATAGGATTTTGTTTTTATAAATTCAAAATGACGACCGTAAATTACAAAATGGCGGTAGAGACGAAAACATTTACGCACCCTATTGAGTGGCATATCACTGGATAGGTCTTTCAAAATGAAGGCGATGTTTCATTGACTATTTTACAATCAGAAGCTCCGTTTAAATATTACACAACCTGGAAGTTGTGAAGTTAGGATCTCTCGCTTTACTGTAACTCTAACCTTCATAGACATCTACAGGCCTCATCAAAACAGTGTTTATAGATAAGAACTAACAATTAAACATAACTTAAAAGTCATCATTACAAGTAAATAAAAAAATAGGTAAGTAATATAAAAAATAGATTCACATTGATAAGAAATAATTAATTAGTTCGCTCTTTACGCTGTCGGGTTTTTGATTTTTTAAATTTAATTTACTATTTGGATTATTAGTGTCACACTATATTTACTGCAATCATTGCAATGTTATCAAATTATTTAATTATTTGCTTTATCAAATCATATTATATATGGTACACTCTCAAAATTCTTCCACGCCTAGGAATGGAATCTGCGTTCACCCGACAAAACAATTTCTTCAACCCAAAAGCCGGCAGACTTCCTCCAAATTCCAAAGTAAAAGAAAATTACTCCATATTTTAACATGTTTATAATAGTCTATAATTTTATCCCTTATGTACAGAAATGAACACATGAGTTATTACTATGGGCCACCATTAATGTAGCTTTTTCATCTGAAAAATATTCAGGATTTCTTTGAAAAATAGTATTAACACGAACCCACTTCAAAATAATGAAAACGCAATCCGAAACAACGCTTTACCTTACCTTTACAAATTGTAGAAAATTCTTAATGAAAATTTTCTTATTGCTATAGATCACAAAAGTTGCAAATTTTGTGACCTATTCGGGACGTTTGAGGGCTGATTATCTCATGACTGATTGAATTTCATGATTATTTTTTCGCGATCATCTGACGAAATTTGCAATTTTTTCCGAGACAGTTTCACGGAATTCACAGTTTTTTTTCCGAAACCGTTATCGAAATTTGTTTTTTTTTCTCGCGATCATTTGTCGAAATTCACAAGATTTTTCTGTGACCAACTGATGAAATTCTATATTTGTTTCTGCGATCTTTTGACAAAATTCGCGATTCTTTTTCATGATCATTTGTTGAAATCCGTTATTATGTTTTTCTACCACCTACTAATAATATTTGTAATTTTTTGCGCAATAGTTACACGAAATTTTTTATCTTATTTCACGATCGTTTGACAAAATTCCCCTCGATTGTTTGACTAAATTTTCGTGATTTTTTGTGTAATCTTTGACGAAATTCGCGATTTTTTTCGCAATCCTTTAACAAAATCACGCAGAGCCTTCTTTATTGTACGAGATTTTCTCATCTTCTGTGAGATTTGTGCAATTCTGCATGTTCCCTGTTCCTCAAAGAAGATGTTTCCTTGTCTTTCGCCAGGAAACTCTTGAAATGGCACCCCTGTAGTAAAACCTGAAAAAGAAAAGTTGAAAGGGACCAGAAAAAAGTTCCATTTCAGACAGATCTCTGTCTTAGCAAGTATAATTCTATTATGTTGTTTCATGAAACTTTGATTTTTTCCGCTTTGAGAAAGAATTCTGTTATAGACAGGTTTCATTTTCACAAGTTTTACTGTAATACATCTCTCTTTTCACAGCTATACTATAGAGCGTATGGTTTAACAGTCTTTGAGGATACCTGTAAAAATGGAACCTATAACAGAATACTGTCTAAAAAAAATTTTCATATTCAATATATTGAAATTTTACCTGCTAAGACGGAAACCTGTTTAAAACGAAATATTTTATGGGTTCTTGAGTGTCCGCATTCAATGCTTTCGTAAGCATGATTCAGTTTACGCATCTCGTTTGGGAGGTGGGGTGGTAGACAGCTGGATCCTACCTTTAGCTATATAACTTCCCTCGAAAAATCTTTGCCCCCCCCCCCCAAGAAAGTTCTGAAATGGCGCCCCTGGTAGCAATACCATTAGCCTGGTGGCTTTTATTGTAGCATGTTAGATATTGGTGCAAGTCGAGGAGTGTCTTAAGAAAAGACAAGAAATGAAATCGTTGGGCGTTTCTCCATGATGAAAGAACGATGCAATTAAATCTCTATGTTTTTATTAGTCAAACATCGTCAAAGCAGTTCACCACATTTTAATAAGGCATTCTGGTATAGGAAATAAATGACTCCACTGCATGATCTTAATATAAAATTAGAATAAAACTCTTAGAACGAATTATGTCTTAGAACGACCAGCCAGGGAGCTGTTGACAATTGAAAGCTCGAACAAATACCTCAAAATCTCTGAGGGAAAGCCCCATGCATCTGCTGTTTGTTATAACGCGTAACAACACAAAATCGTAACGCCGCGCGCTCTGGCCAATGTGAGAATAAAGGATATGCGTAAAGCCTGAGTCACATCCAATGGGATTGATATAGTAAGGAGTTCTGACAATTTGAAGAGGATGCGTTTAGAAGTAAAAATACCCAGCGCGCGAAAATAATCTCGGAATAAAATAAATACAACAAAAAAAGAAATGGCTCTTTTAAAAACCTTCGAATTCACATTAAATAATAGAAACGATTAGAAATGATGATACAATTTAGGAATAAACTGAAAGCTTAATATTTATTTTAGGAATAAACTAAAAGCTTAATATTTATTTTAGGAATAAACTAAAAGCTTAATATTTAAGTAAATCGAGCAAGATAATAATTAATTTAAGGAGAATTTAATAGGATTAATGATAGATGTTACTCTAAGAATAAGAAATGAGTGAATACGCCGGTAATTTAGCATGTAAAAAGGAAATATCGAGAAGGGAGAATTAATAATATAACACACGCACATATATATATAAAGAGAGAGAGAGAGAGAGACAGACAGAGAGAGAGGAAGAAAGAAATTGATTGAGAGATAATTTGTTATTTCTAACAAGAATAACAATCTTCCATCAGACAATTTATAACTACTTGTGAACTAACTAGCAGACAAAATATTTAATTTTTGTATCTAATATATTTTAAAATCCATTTTGAACTAACGTTCTGATTGTATAAGTTTTCTTCCGATATCTTCTCACAAAAGGATACAAATGTATTCATATTCTAATAAATGTATTTCATATCTACTTGACAATTGCGTGTCTAGGAAGTGTTCATTTGAATAATCTTTTGCTTGTGGAGTATCTTGGGAAATCTATAATCTAAGGAGTAAACAACCGCACTTATTAACCCTTTATTTAACAACATCCAATATATCAGTTTGGAAATATATAGTTTAGAATTTAGATAGCATATCGTTTTATCTCGTAAAATGTACTTAGTTTCAGATTTTTACTTTCTTCAATGGAGAGTCATTTTCGTATGAAATAACGTAGATGGGATTAAAGATAATATTCGATCCTTTAAAAATGAATTCATTTTTAAAACGGATATTAAATTAATTCACCATGCAATTCCTTAAATGAATAAATGAGGCAAGTTAATGATTCCCTGAACAAAACAAATAGTTTATTTCGCAAATACATTTAGTTAAACAAATGAGTTAATTTAAAGAAACATCTTATGTGTATTTATGAAGAATTTATCAGAAATTTCTATATCTATGAGCATTTTTCTGTTTAATAATTCATATGATGAAACACTGTGTTTAAAAAAATTAGCTCTTTAAAGCTTCGACGACACTCTAAAATACCATTAAAATCACTAGGGGATCTATCTCGGACCTTCCTTGTTACATAATATAAGGGAAAACTATTTTTATATTCATATATATATATATATTAGATTTCCCACTAACCACGCCAAAAAAAAGCAGTTTTATTTGAAAAGTATCAATTTTGCATTCAAATAAAGTTTTGGAATCTGTTAAAAGATATACTTTCGTATGAGTTAAAAGCCAAAGAAATCGCCAAAGATTTCATTCCTTACAGCAATCCTTTTTAATTCTGACCATTTCAGTTGTTTAAGCGCGTCATTCGATTACATGTCTGTTCAATTTCTGTTTTGTTCATATAATTTTAGTTTATTGAGGTCACTTCATTATGGAATATCAGCCGGAAAAAATGCTGAATATTTATATTAACTGTTAACTATTAACTATATTAACTATTTATGCAAACAGATTTCTCTTTCATAATCGTGTGCTCGCGATAAATTTAAAATAAATTAATGCTAGAAAATTACTTTAAGAGCCACAAAAAATGATTAAATTGCTATATAGTTTAAACATTTGAAAATACAGTTTTAAAACAAATTGAAGTAGTAAGTAATTTTCTTTATTTGCCGGTGTAAAAATTAAAAATGTGCGATGTTTGGAAATTAAAAAAATGACAGTAAAAGCAAAATTTAATCGTCTGCTGTCGCCAACATCAAAATGACATCAGAGTTAAGCACAGACACGTTTGTCCATCATAATATAGATTGTGTTATTAAAAAATATTTATTTGATTCACTATCAACAAGCACCTCAGGATCTGTGGTTAACTTTTAACTACTGCCACTGAATTGTTCCATAGCTACAAACAAGTAAAGGTACTATAGTCTGTGGCGACGAATTTCGATTTTTATAGCGCATTCGATTCGTCTCATCGAGCTTAGTAAATTTATACTTCGCATATCGGCTATTGAGATTTTATAATGAGAGGGGTCCGGGTCAAAGTTCAAAATTTAGTTCATTGACAAACAGATGCCTTCAAAGAAATAAGTGCGATTTAAGTTTACTTCTTGTTTTTACAGTGCCATGCATTGCCAATAACTACTATAATGTTATATTGCTGTTATTATAAGAATTTGCAATTGCAGATGAAATATTCGTATGCTACTTGACAGGTAGGTTTTCGCAAGTTATGATGTCCTCGTCTAGTTCAGTGTTGCCAGTCGGCTACTTTTTTTAAATTTAGATTTCTTGATTGGCACTACTTTTCTGAAATGGTAAAATCACCCTTGTTTTCTCCTTAATTAATATGTCATTAACCTTTAACTGATGCTACCGGTCTCAAAGACCGGTGCTTTTTTCAATTTTCATAGTTTAACTTGCAAATTTAAGCTTATCTACGAACACTACTGAAATTTTGTTTCGTTTGGTACTTTAGTACAAACACCAGAGACTTTTGAATAAGTGAATTTTAATTATAACATTCCTGTACAAAAAGTTTAGTACAAAAACAACATCTTATGAGTTAATCGCGGCTTTTATTCATATTTCGATGGGGCGGTCTCACAAACCGCTTCACACTAGTTATATGACAATTTCTGTGACACCAGTTAAAGGTTAAATAAGGCGAATTTTATTATTTAAAAAAAGGGTGCCAATCAATAAATCTGAATTTTAAAAAAGTAGCCCACTGGCACCAATGGTCTACTTTTTGTTCATCCTGTCAATACTTTTTCCCGAATTACGACCAAAAATCTTTGTAACCACACATTGTCGGCTCTTTTGTCAGTTTTTCAATCACTTCGTAACTTTCGGAACTTCTGCGTACGGTTGCATGTGAAGCAATGTTCTGCCACTGTTTTATTTTCGGCTGCTCGCATTATGCAAATTTTTAAACTTTGACCAGGATCTCTGTCATTATTAAAACCCACATAGCATTTGTAGTTTGCAGAAAATTTGCAGAAGTCTTGCTTTGAAAACCTGCAATGTTACAGCAAGCTCAGCATAACAAGACTGAAAGTTCATAACAACACTGCAGCAAGATAATGCAAACGCCGAAGTCACCTTACTTTGAACTTGCAGCTAACTTGTGCAAGTTAAATTTACGCTGTATCAAATTTATTGCAAATTAACAGCAAACAAGTAATCCAAAATACTGCAAAGTAGTAATATTTCCACGTCATATTAACTGTTTAGAACTGTTACACTATAAGTTTAACCTCTTCGTAGGAGTCCATAGACCTGATCAGGTCTATTGATGCATACGCATCGTTAAGGTGCTTGCATCCTTTCTACCACCAGAAACAAGTTACGGTAATATTTGTACTTTTCAATTCGAGCCTTTTTGCTATTTGATAAGTATAGCGTTTAAAAAAAAGCTGTCCCAAACGAATAAAATTTCTGCAACTTCTGTGTATCTGCTGATTGTCTATTCTCTCAACAGAGGGATTTTTTGCTTTCGTCACTTTCGTAAATTAAAGACAGCCTTGGCATCATGGAACGTCCATTCGTTACTATTGTGATAATTTGAGCAAATTTTCATATATAATTCCAATTATTTTATTAGTAAGATAAAAATTGATATAACAGCTAAATACCACTGTGTTCCACACACAAATATATATCTAATTTATAACAAAAAAAATTACTTATGTATATATTAAATGGCTTTTGTGACACTCTGATCACAAGAGTAACAAAATTTTGATTGATTATATAGACAAGGGAAATGCTTTTTGTTACAAATTAGATATATATTAAATGAGTGGAGCACAATAGTATTTTACTGGTTATATCACTTTTTATCTTAATTATATTTTATAGTAAAATAATTGCAAGTATTTGTAAAAAACCGCACGAATGGTCACAAGAGTAACAGTGGACGTTCCCATTAGTTTCACAACAAACTACTCATGCAAGTGGGTGATGGTACACCTTGCGGGAGATTTGCTGCGAATTTCTCAATTCAAATTTGTCACGGCAAGATAACATCAGAAAAAATCAAACTTGCTGCTAATGTTCATGTTATCTGGGAACTCAATAGCCGATATGCGAGGTAGAAAATTACTTAGCTCGATGAGTCGAATAGAATGAACTATAAAAATCGAAATTCGCCGCCACAGAGCACAGACCTGTATTTGTAAGAGTGGATTCAGAGACCGTTTGATCAAAGGAGGAAGAAGAAGGATCGTCTAATTCAGTGGTTCCCAAACTTTTTGACTCGCGGAGCCCTTTTTAGAAGGAATTTCTATGGCGGAGCCCATGCTTCCTACCGTGGTCTATGTTACAAGTTAAGTTTTTTTTAAGTGCATTGCTATCGAGCACAGGAAGTAAGAATGAATAGTAACCTAAACAATTGTGCATTGTCCCAGAAATAAAATTATATTTTGAAACTTTTACCGGAAAACTGAATTTATTTTCAATTACGATGAATGCAGATGGAATTGACAAAAGTTCACATACTTAAAAAACCTCCAAAACTCAAAAAATCGTAACATTTTACATTATTACAGTGGCGAACAATAACGCATAAATGTTTAATGTGATTAGATTGTTTTGCTCAAATGTCTGAATTCGGGTCTTTTGATAGCAATGGCAGGCGAATGAACTGTGGTTGGTTCTACAAAGACTTCTGTATTTCGTTTTGGTTTTAAAGTATGATCTTTAACACTAAATGTACCAAGAATTTTACTCAAGTTTAAAAATTATATATTTTAGACAATAATTTTTATTTAAAACTATTTACTTTTCTATGTAGCTTATTTCTGTTTGATTTATATTTTAGTTATTATATAAAAATATTCTGGTTCGAATAGAAATATTTTCATTTGGTATCACTGAATAACCGGTTGCTGTATATTCGATGTTAACTTCATGAGATATAGACAAAACAAATACTTCGGGTTTCACTGAAATTAAGCTGGGTGCTTTTTTTACATCGCTGAACACATTCAGTACACATTTAGAGTCGTTCAAGGCGTTTTCTATTCAGCTGTTGAAAGATGTTGCTTAAACATGTTTTTCAAAACTGTAGGATATCTCTGAATATTTATTTGTATTTTTTTTTTAATCTGGTGTTGTTTGGATTCCTTTTTAACAAGAGGGATGTAATCGATATCATCGTTTCGCTCAGAATCAGACCAATACACGTTTCATCCTAAAAGAAGACACGTTTGGTAAATGCATCGGAAATTGTGACAGATTATCATTGCAATGATAGCTACATTTATTTAATTTTGCTAAACATATCGGACAAATATGCAATCAGCATTCACAATCTTCATTGATTAAAAGTTTTGCCAGTTCAGAGTTATGGTTCTTCTACTATCACCTCCGCAGTTTCAACAATCGTGGAAACGCTATTCCTTGACAATACCACCTTACTTCGGTGCGCAGTAGGAGAGGCGGATGCTGGCTTCCAATAACTTCACACATAGTCTTTAAAAGTTTGCTTTGAAAAGTTCGTGATTTTATATAGTTTATTATTTTAATGGTATCATTCAACCTTTTTATAAGTTCAGAAGACATTTTCTCGGGGATAGCGTGTATCTAGTATAAAGAGTACAACAGATGGTGCTATAGTGCTTTGCGATTTGTATTTTTGCAATGGCTCTAGCATTGTGACCCATCATTGCTTTCGCATCATCAGTGCATTCATGCTCATATGTGTTTTACTATGTATTCATCCAAAAATATTTCGTCCCTTAGTGTTTGGGTTTGTAGCGATATACAAACAATAGGATACTGATAGCTTTTTGAAACCTCTTTCAGACTAGCGACTTAGTTTTAATCGAGTTAATGTTCCCAAACACTGTAGTAATAGAAAAGTCAAGTCTAGTTGCGGTTGCTGTTTCAAAAAAGTAAGTTAAGACTCGTAACTTCCCTAGTCTGAACGGGATATTAAAATATGTAACTAAAAAATACTAACAAAACTACTAAGCCAGTGAAGTCAGTAGATTCATGCATTTGTAGTGTAAATTTAATACATCTGAAGAGGCTGTTAAGTGTTCTTTTATGTCATCAGTCATACAGTTAATTTAAAAAAAGGAATGATGTTATTTGACAAGGAAATATTGGACACTAAATTGAGAACTTTTTCCACAAAGCAAATCCTTGGCAATATCAATCTTACAAAGTTTATTAAATGTCTTTGCAATTGTGTCGTCTTGTTGCAAAACCGGCCAACTCCTCAAAAATTGAAAATGTGTTTTTTCAGTTTTTTTAGTTCTAAGTAAGGGTTTCTATCATCTGGAAACGATAAACCATGCAAAAACCTGTTAATCCCTGTGTTATATGTGTTTGAAAATCACGATGTGGTGCAAAAGCGGCCAAATCCTTCAGCCGGTGAGTTTCAAAACCGGCCATCTCCATATCCGCTAGCTGACGCTTCTGCTCGACCCCACAGTAACTTCTCACTTGTTGATTAGATTAACGTTATCGTGTTTTCTCTCCCCTGTGACTGCTCTCCCTTGGTGCATACAAATTTTCTAATAATTTAGCTTCGTGTTTTCTCCGACTATGGAAGTGTTTCTGGAAGAAGTGTCTACTAATCAACCAAGGAAGCGGCAAAGTGGATCTACGACGTTCTAAAAGAGAAAATACAGAACTTAAAGGTAATGTACACCTTTTGATAACCAGGGGTGCTTTATCATTTTTTGAAGCCCTAGGCCAAAATACTTTTCCGCGCACCCCCCCCCCCCCCTTTCATAAAACTATAAGTGAATTTTCTTTGACAAATTTAAGAATTTTTTAATCTATTTAATTAATTAATAATTCATTTAAATTTTGCTGTATAAATTTTAGTATTTTGAGGATTGCAGATTGGAAATGAATGGGTTTTTGTTACACTAAAAATCTGAGAGAATTTTGTGTTGGTGTATCAAGAAGTAGAAAAATTGTTTTAAATGTATTTATTACAAATTCATTTTTTATTTAACACTTTTCGTTAAAATTTTAAATTGTTCTTATTTCATTAAATTTAAAAACTTTAAAGTTCTTAATTTTGCGAACCCTACCTAACGTACGCCCCTTGGCCATAGCCTAAGTTGCCTTATGGGTAATCCACCCTGGGGATAATATAATACATAATTAATTGATAACATAATAACATCATAGTTAGCATATTTTGATTAATTAATTATCAGGATGCCATAATATTTTATTAATCTAATAACTTGCCTAAGTTGATTCAGTATTCTTTTATCCCTCCAGACCGTGTTTCCGCTCAAATTGAAAGGAGATTGAAGAAAATCGAGTCCCTGATTCAGCTCTCAAAGTATGAAGAAATTTTATCTGAATATGGAACAGTTTTCAAGTCGGGAAGAGACCGACCATGATTGGAAGAAGACCAGCAATTTCTTCCCCAAACCACCTGCACAGTGGCATTTCAAATTTGCTCCTACGAAAAAAAAATTTCATAACAGAATATAAAAATAAGCTGTTGGTGCAAGGGGAGGTCTTCTACAAATCTGAGGTAGAAGTCAGAAAGTCTGTTGTCAAGAGTAAGAGAAGTATTATGAACAGCAAGCTCGAGGACGTGGCTCCGGATACCGTGGTGAAGCCTCTAAAACTTCGGGATGTCCAAAACTTACCGACGAAACATTTCGGACCAAATTGTAATGCTGGCAAGCGGTTATTTTTTTTACAAAAATATATTGGCATCAGCTGCTTAAAAAGCAGAAAGCAAAGATGATGAAGAAAAAGACGCATGGATGGACCATCATGACGAAATTTGTGAGACTATCAAAAACGATGAGACCACTAAAGTTTGAAATTGTATGCACATGTACATAGTATGATTTTTGTTTAAGTTTTTAAAATTTAATAATTTTATTTAAAATAATATCATGTCATTTAAATCATTTGTTTAGTGACAGTTAAATCAGTTTAAACAGCCAGTCAGTTAGTTTTAACTGTTAGTCAGTTTTAACAATCAGTAACTGTGTAAAAGTCGTTTTACGTTAATAACTTTCCTAAAGTTCTTTTTGTTAAATAACACTAAGTTGAACAAAACATTTTTGTGTATTTGCAACCTCTAAAAACACAATGTCAGATTAAATTTAGCAAAAATTAACCTCCTGAGACCCCGCGTCCATTCTATTGGACATTTTTATTTTTTATGTAAAATACGTAATTTCAGTTGGAACTTGTAAATACTTGCTGTTCATTATACTAGAGAGTCCAGTGCTGCTATTTATATGCTGAAATAGTAAAAAAAAAAAAAAATGCAACTGAATATGTATTTTAATCATTTGAAAGTGGCAGACAACAAGAGAAAGACTGTTGAATGTAAGCATACAGTTTTAACGCTAATTTTTTATATTTTTTAAAAGTATTTTGATACTAATGCTACGTACATCTAATGTTAAGTGTTGTATCAATGAAATGACATCGCAGTTTAAATAATCTAATGTATATTTTAGAGAATAAACAACTTTTTTTTAAATGTCCATTCTATTGGACGTTGGGTCTTCATCAGTTGTTTTTTATTCATATTAGACTCTTTTTGTATATTGAAGAGAGACATTAGTTTTTACTTAAAAATCAACACAATATTGAAACAGTATTTATAAGTAAGATGGAATAGATACATAGGTTTCATATATATATATATATAGAATATAGATACAGAAGTAGATAATATATATTCTTGAATAAATAAAAAAAATATTTAAATATTATCCTAAAAATGTAAAGTTTTAATGATAAAATGCTTGTTCTAAATCAGTACATTGATAAATTTTGGATTTCAGTGGGTTTTTTTTTTTTTTTTTTTTTGTGCAGCATTTGGTAAATACAGATAATTAAGCCTTTATTATCTTTTATTCTTATTCATAACTATTTTTGGTATTATTTTTCTGTTAGTATACTATTTATAATTGAATTAATAAATTTAATCATATTTAATTAGCAAAAAAACTTTAAGAAAATATAATTAAAGATAACGGTGTAAGATTCTAAATAAACTAATTTTTATTTCTTTTAAATTTCTTCTTGGCATTTACTTGTCAATTGTGGTAGCTGTGCCACTATTTATTATCATTATTCTAACAAACAAATTACTGGTGTTGAGAATAATTAAAAAACAAAACAAAATGTTATTAATCTTTTATTATTATTACTAAATTGATCATCACGTTTCTTAGTTAAAATACACTTTTTCTACTTGATGATGCAAAAATTGAATTTATGCAATATTTGGAAGTAACGTATAAACGATAAAAACACACTTCTGATGTCAGAAAAGTTTGTAGTGAAAGAAATAGGAACTTGACGCTAAAAATCTGGTTTTTGAAACCTATGTAGCTATCACATCTTACTTGATAAATTTAAAATAAAATAAGTAAGCGTGTAAAATAAGTAAGCATGAAATGTTACTTGTATTTGTATATTCGTTTAACTATTAAAAATAAATGCAAGCTTTTTATATTATTTTACTGTTCGTAAGATGTTTATAATTAAATTAGTTAATTTATTCGAATTTAAACAGAAATAAATGTTTAAAGACAATATAACTGAAGATAATAATTTAAGATTATAAATAAACTGCATTTTATTTCTTTTTAATTTCCTTTGGCATCCAAATGTCAATTGTGATAACCGTGCCACTAACTTTATAATTTTTTTTTGTCACTAAATTGATTTATTCTTTTCGAATAAACTTCATCCAAAAATATTTTTTCTCTTTGATAATGAAAAAATTAAAATTGTGCAATATTTACAGGTGATGTATGAACGATAAAAACATATTTAACATGAAAGAAAATATATCTGAAGATAATAATTTAAGATTATAAATAAACTGCATCTTATTTCTTTTTAATTTCCTTTTGGCATTCAAATGCCAATTGTGATAACCGTGCCACTAACTATTTATAATTTTATTTAGAAAAAATCTTTTATTGATGTGATAGATTATTTTTTATTCCTTTTAAAAAAAACTATTTAAAAATCACTAAATTGATTTATACTTTTCAAATAAATCTCATCCAAAAATACATTTTTCTCTTTGATAATGAAAAAACTATAATTGTGCAATATTTAAAGTTGATGTATGAACGATAAAAACACATTTATAATGAAAGAAAATTTTGCAATTAAAAATTTTTCATTCAGAACCATGTAATTCAATAATATGGTTTTTACAGGACTAAGACCCAATGTCCATTATATTGGACACGCCAAAACTCTATATATTTTTTAGTTTTAAAAATAAATGAATATATATAAAGTTTTCTAGCCCCATGATGAGCCTTAATCCTAAAAATGGTAAAATTTGTGCAAAAAATGCGAGCTTTGGTCTCAAGAGGTTAATTTTTGGTTTGTTGCAAAACCGGCCAACTCCAAAGTAAGTTGCAAAGGCGACCAAATCCAAAACAAAGACCTAAATAACCCCTTCCCTTCATGTGCCCCTGCCACCTTATTTCGTGTTTTCAAATATACTGCCCTAATGACTATAAAACTGAAGAGTTTCGGTTCCAAACTTTATTTGGCTAAGTATGGTAAAAAATCAGCTTTTTCTCAAAATTTTATATTCTGGAGATGGCCGGTTTTGCAACTAGACGACACAATTAAAGGAAATGTGCTAATTGCAATTAGAAATTAAACCTTTTAATTATGAAATCTAGAATAGACATCACTAACCAAGTGATATCATTCATCACGTGACGTCACAAATCACGGGATGATCTTATCAGTGATAAGATGAGCTGATAAGGACGCAGAATAATTCATTTCTCTGCTAGTTTTTGCAAGAGACGGACGTGTTTTAATCAAGTTGCCTTATTAGATAAGTATAATGTTGTGTATATATATATAGTGAAATTATAATGTAAGGGTATTTAATTTTAATAGATTTCAAAAACAATAATTTACAATAATAATATAACTGAAAGTATAATTTTAAGCTTTGCAGATATATTTCATGAGACTAAGTTGAACTGGAAATAGTAAAAGGTTTGTCAGGACAATTGATTTTCATAGTTAATCTATAAAAGAGATTTTTAAGTCTGAATACTTCTAACCCTAGTTAGCAGAAAAAGATTACAAATTACTTATATTACAAACTAATGAAAGATATTAATAATTTAATTGTTTTTTTATGATGACGTCACGGATACACACTAATTGATAAGATCTGTTTTTGAGGTAAGCAATTTGGTATGATACTTTTATGGAAAAGTGGCAACGCTATTATCAGAAAATATTTGTATTGTGAGAATTGGCAACACAAAAGAGCATGACTGGGGATTTCCCATGACATCATAGATTAGATAAGCGCCCTGACCTTAGATAGTAATAAGTATCACGTGATCTTCGCTTAGTAGATAAGCGTCTTAATATTTCAAAACCTAGTTACACATGTTAATACTTCAACATTATTAGTTCAATATTATACCAACTTTGATTTTCATCTTAAATTTCTGCTTCAGTCATTTAAACGGACTAAAAACGAGTTAATCTATATCATGATATTTGTTAAAATTATTAGCTTTACCTTATTCTTTACCTTATTCTGTTGTTATCAGCTGTTTGCGAATAGCCGACTTAGCAGGAAGCGAGTTCCCGTCGCTGCACGAGCCGCCGATGAACAATAGAACTACGAAAAATCAAGAAAAGTATACAAAAATCGCTATCACAGAGCTCCTTTACTGCGTAATATTTCCAAATTCAAGGAGGACCTGTTGGCCAAATCCAAAAACATGCACAAAAATTTTGGTTCAATTGTATGCATAATTTTATGCACTTTTCGATGGTACAATAAAGAAAATGTCTCAAATATCGCTATTACAGCACCACCCCACCCCCCCTTCCGGCAGATGTTTTTCAAATTCAGGGAGGACTTGCTTGTCATAGCCAGAAACATACACAAAAAATGTCGTTCAATTTTTGGCTCATTTCTATGCATAACATCATACACTTTTCGATGGTACAATATTCAAAATCACACAAAAAGCGCTATTACAGCGCCCCCTACCGGCGATTTTTTCCAGATTCAGGTAGGACCTGCTTGCCATAGCCAAAAACTTAAAATAAAAATTTTGTTCAATTCTATGCCTAACTTCATACACTTTTGGATGGTACAATATTCAAAATAGCACAAAAAGCGCTATTACAGCGCCCCCTACCGGCGAATCTTTTCCAAATTCAGGGAGGACCTGCTTGCTATATCCAAAAACTTAAAATAAAAATTTTGTTCAATTCTATGCATCACTTCATACACTTTTGGATTGTAGAATATTCAAAATCGCACAAAAATCGCTATTACAGTGCCCCTACCAGCGAATTTTTTCCAAATTCAGGGAGGACCTGCTTGCCATAGCCAAAAACTTAAAATAAAAATTTTGTTCAATTCTATGCATAACTTCATACACTTTTTGATGGTACAATGGCGACAGACACACGGACAGACAGACATTTTCTATAAACATGTTTTTGGGGATCTCTGACTCCTAAAACGTGTAAATCCGTTGAAAACTGGAAGCCGAAATAGAAGAAAGTAATAAAAACTCTTAGCTTTTTAAATTACACAATATTTATTGGTCGTTTTAAATAGCAGTTACAAAATTGAAAAGTCGTACATAAAAAGGGTACAAATATTTTAAACTATACTATATTTAGCTGTTGACAATTCTATGTTCATTATTTTTTCTAATGTCCAATTAGATCCACGTTGAGTTGAACTTCTCTTAGGAATTCATCATTTTTGCAAAGGCTTCCTCCATATGCACAGATAAATTTTGATTTGTCAATTCGAGTACAGTTTTGGAATGAAAAAAGGGTGTGGCAGTCTCTAAGTCCCCATCATTAGTTACACGACTAACAAGAACTTGTACAGTAACAGTTGCATACCATTTCATTGACTTTTTTACTTCTATCTGATAATGTAATTCGTTCGAAACGTTGGTCGAACAGTATCAAGAAATGTGATAAAATCTTTGTCATTTTCCTCATTCGAATCGATCATAGTTTTAGTAAAAATACCGAGTGCATTAAATCTTTTAAAGTGCTTAACCTTTTCATATAACATATCTTTTAAAGATGGTGACGATGGTTTAACAGGTTTGTATGAAACCTTATGTGAAGTATCCACATGACGTAATAAATCATACTTGCGGTTGAATATTTCAGTACAATGCACACATTTATATTCCTAGGGAGACTTATGAATCTTTTTGTGTTTAATTAAGTCCCGCTTTCTTGAAAATACTTTGTCACATTCATTGCAAATAAATGGCTTGTTAGGCTTATGAATGATCTCATGTTTTAATATATCACGCTTTCTCAAAAACACTTCGTCACATTCATTTCAATTAAATTGCATGGAAGGTTTATGGATAATCTTATGTTTCAATAAATCACGCTTTCTCGAAAACACGTCCCCACATAATTCACAATTAAAAATCACCGGGGCCTTTGAATGAATCTTCCTATGCTGTTGAAAATCACTGTTTTGAATAAAACTTTTTTCGTGCAAATCACATGGAGATGGTTTTTTCTGCAGGTGAGATTTCACATGTCTATTTAATATAAACTTTTGAGAAAAAGCTTTGTAGCATACATTACACATAAAAGATAACTTCTGCAGATTTGATGAAGAGGCCGGCATTTCATTATTCCAAACATTTTGCTATGAAACTTCCATGTCTTGATCCTTCAATTCTGGTGAAAGGGGTTGACTCATCGTGTTGGGATCACTTAACTCAGAAGAATGCTGGGCTTGTTCCATTTTAACACATGCAAATACTAACTAACAATACCGAACAGTCGAAAGCGTCTTCACGCAGCTATCTCAGCACTCAGAATAATGAAAAAGTCTCGTTTCACGCAAATTTATACACTCGTAGGGGCGCGCGTGTGCAAAAATGATAAAGAATGAACTCTGATTGGTTAAGACATCACGTGACCTTTATTACATAACATGTTAACTTATCATAATTTGAACTATATCTATATTTCAAAATGTATGTTTAAAAGTTCACACATAATAGCTCTGCATGGGTTTTAGACACAAATAGGAATGTGCATATTTGAAATAGTAAAACTAAAATTTCTAAAAAGAACAAAATCTTATAAATAATAGTAAATTCGCCAATATATTAATTGAAATTAAATTAATGAATTAAAAAATATATTTATTAAATGATAATGTATGAGGTTCATGACAGATTAGACTTCGTGTAAATTATACTAAGTTCTCAGTGACGTCATCTGTTGGGAAAACCCATCGATGAGACATAACGTTATATCTGAACTTGCTAGTGATTCGAAACATCACATGATCATCAGATAAGAACTTATCAAGAATTCTTCTTCATGTGACTGGGGGAAATAGACGTGTTTGCAGATGTGTCCGTATAACATAAGTATAATTTGTATGTTTATAATTTAATAATCTATAAAATGTATGTAAATTCTAATTTTTCTCATGCGTTTAGCTCATAGTTGTTATAGCATATACATTTTAGTTTATCGAAACTAATCAAAAACTTAAAATGTAGTTTATGTTAATTTGTTAAAAATGATAAGTGTAAAGTTATTATGTTAAAAGTAATTTAGGTGATATATATATATATAATTCATAAGCAGGGATGTAGTGGAGGGTATACGGGGGTATACGCCGTATACCCCCTGGATTTTTTTAAGGAACACCGTATACCCTCTGTTTCTCAAGAAATCTATAGTATATACAATCTAGGGTATACGCTCTCCCTTGAGCGTATACCCTCTGCTTAGAGAGTATACCCTCTGTTTTTTTTACGACTACACCACTGTTCATAAGTTCTGTAACAAATGATAAAAGCTATTTATGCATGATTGTATTTTTAAATAAATCACATATTAACTAACTCTAAGCTCATTCACTCACATAAAATTTATTTTTCGCTTTAATTGGTTGAACGGTGAATGTGTGCTGTCTAAACTTTAAAAATAAATTAAAATCTTTGTTAATATCAGATTCTACTAAATAAAGCATAAGTGATTAAATCTCTATTTTCTTTTTAATTTCATAAAATATAAGATTCATTTATTATAATCATATGCAAATAGAATAAAGAGTTAAATGTTATTAACATGTTTCCATATCATTTGAAACTTGTGTTAACTTATTTCAAAAATTATAGATTTTATCCTAAGTTGATGTTGTTTAGTTTTAATAATGATATTTTTTCTGATTTTAGTATGCATTATTATTATTATTTATTTTCCATTTCAAATTATTATTAGTAATTCACACGCACATATTGTTTAGTTACAATAGCAGTCAAACAAATATATTTTTTTATTTCGATATTTAAACAAATTCCTTGTTAAATACATTTCTTTCAATAAGTAGCAAGTTTTGAATTTTGAGTGATTGTTTAATATGTTGAAAAAGAAGTTGTGTGAGCGAATAAAATTTAAAAATGTTTAAGCAAACTAATTTGCGTTAAATGAACTAATATGTGATGAAAAAATTAATGTTATCATTCTAAAATTAATGAAAACTCGAAGTTACTAGAAAGTGCTGTTAATTATTCTTTAACAATTGGAAATTCTTTTATCACATACCTTCATTTTGATAGCAAACAGTCCCTTAACTTCAATGAGTCAAAATTATCATGCGAACTGTCGTGTTTTATTCCCCTAAATTGAAAACAGATATTGAAAATCTTAAACTAACTGTTTGAAAAATTACTTATTACTAATATAAAACTCTCTCCTATGGAAAGGGTATCAAATTTAAACAAAGTATTTTTATTTTCTCAATATTTATGCTGAAAATTAACTTATTTTGTAAACTTTCCCTAAAGACAATTTTCTAGAAAATGCTTTAAATTACTTATAGTAAATTCTCTTATCTACAATCCGCAATGCATTATCAAAAAACGATTCAAGTTCGTTGACTCGAAGTCAAAAAATTTTTTATATCGTCCTACAATTTCCTGCCGATAAGAATCACCCCGCTGAAAAATCCTTCCCCTAAATGTATACAAAACTGAAATATAATACAAGTAATATTTATCAAAGTAGCATTATTCTTTTAACATTAAATACTGTTCCGAAAAAAATTCTAATTATCTAAATTATACACTGGTGTCCAAAATTAAGGACCAGTCACAAAATGCTAATTTGTAAGTAAGCGAATACTCAAAAAGAAATAATATAATTCTAATAATTACTATCCCTACAGCATAGCTAGTCCATATAGCATCTCATTCATGTCCCACATGGTCGCAAGTGTCACAGTCACTACGGTGAAACAAAAAAAATAGGAAATTTCACACGTCACATTATGAGTCTCAAATGATCACTATGTGTGACTAAACTGAGTCGTCAATGGAACTGCTGCTTTGTGACGAGTCACCAGGAGATTTTACAATGTAGTTACATTGTGACTCTCATGTGACTGTCATTTTTAGACTCAATTTCAAAATAATCATGAGCGTTGCATTATGATAAGTCACCAAATAATATCACATTATAGTCACATGGTGACTTTTCACAAAAGATCACAATGGTGACTTCACAGTTGTCTCTCTGTCACCTGAAAGTCATCATGTGACTTTAATGTGACATTATTTGGTAACTTATCACAATGCAGCGTTCACGATGACTTTGAAATTGAGTCTGCAGATGACAGTCACGTGAGAGTCACAATGTAACTACATTGTAAAGTCACATGGTGACTCGTCAGAAAGCTGCAATCACAGTGACGTCTCAGTGGAGTCACATATAGTGATCATTTGAGACTCATAATGAGATGTATGAAATTTCCTATTTTTTGCTTCGCCGTAGTGACTGTGACACTTGTGACCATGTGTGACATGAATGACATTTTATATGGACTAGCTGTGCTGTAGAGATAGTAATTATCCGAATTATATTATTTCCTTTTGAGTATTCGCGTACTTGAAAATTAGCATTTTGTGATTGGTCCTTAATTTTGGACACCAGTGTAATTTGTGGTTATTCAAAAAACTCTTCTCTGTCCCTTCATTAATATTAAATACTGTTCAGATAAAATTCTAATTATCTAAATTAAAAATTCCGTTTATTCATAAACACTCTTCTCTATCCCTTCATTAAAAATTATCACTTCTTTTTTCTAATAATTATCAATAAAAATGCTATCCTACTATAGTACGCCTAAAATGTTTAATCTCAAAAAATCCTTATCAAAATTTTCTTCTCCACCCCCTTCGCTTATCGTGCTGCACTTTCGTTATCGTACTATAACATGATAACGAATGACCTTCATACCGTCTGCAGAGTGACCTTGAGACGACGGCTCGCGCGTAGAAACCTTATTTTATATCTACTCATAAAAATAGAGTTTAGTACTACAGATACAGTACAATAAAAATATGTAAAGATATAATTAAAAAGGTTAGGAAAGGTTTTTATTTCACTAATACGAGATTAAAAGGCAAAACAGCAAATATGTTTAATAAATCTACTTATCCCTTTTAAAACAAAAAGAAAAATTTTCATTGTGATGTATTTAAAAATATAAAAATAATTATAAAACTAATATAATTTACAAAAAAATTAAGAAAAGGAAAGTTTAATTTATTATTATTATTTTTAAATAAATAATGAAAAAGAATATAAATGAAACAAACAAGTACTAACCGAACTCTTCTAATACAGTAGTAACAGTAGTATATCTAGGGCTTTTACGTCGATCCTGAAACTTTTTGTTGCCGATCGGCAGACAAAAATAATAAACACTTCAGTCATAATTTGAATATCATGCATGGAAAAATGTATAATTTTAAAATAATCACAATTGATATTTTTTCCGCAAGATCAGTGACTTTTAACCCTTTCGAGGGCGGTGTCCTTAAAAAAGGACACCTAATTCTAAATACAAATCTGATAAACGGCTTTAAGAATATTTTGTTAAAATTTTCCTTTTATAATGTACGTGAAAATAAGCAAGTTCGTATTTTTTAATAAATTCGTTTATAAATTCTTGTGTCTGTCCATTATTTCATCAGTTTATAAACAGAATTACACCGGAAAGGGTTAAAATTTCTTGAAATCAATGGTAAATTGTGAATAATGTAACGATTTTTTTTTCAACTGAATGAAAATGTGTCCAGATCGTACTCGAACCCAAGACTTTTTGGCTTTATCCGGCAATATTCTACCAACTAAGTTAAGGGAGCTCAGGGTTTGAAAATGTTTAAAAAATCTATTTTTCTTTTAGTATCTATTTTGATTATTTAATTACTGACTTTTGATTATTTAATTACTTTGATTATTTAATTCTGAACACATTGCAAAAACCGCATAAAAATATTTGCATTTTTAACGGACTTATGAGCATTTATGTAACAATCGTTACAAAGCCGCACCCATTTAATTGTAATTTTAAGTCGCGTTTTCTCAAAACTTGATTTTTGACGACTATCCGTAAGATTTTAAAAAAACTATTTGATGGGATGGTTTAATTTTTTTTTTTTTTTTTTTTTTTTTTTTTTTTTTTTTTTTTGCATGCATATAACATCATTATCTATAGAATGAATTAATATATTTTAGATATTAGTTTAATATTTTGAGTATTTTTAATGATAAAAAACTTGTATTTTTTAGGGTTTTTTACATTTTCAAATTTAAGAGGTTTTTTAATAAGGTTTCCTTTGAGTGATAGTTCTACCCTTAATTTATTCTATAAAGTTTCTTGATCTTTGTAAAACAAAAATTAGGTTTTCATGTCAATTTAACGTTAAGATATCGAACGGATGGTGATATGACACCTAAAACTTTTTCCGAAAATTGTGTTATATAAATTTTTCTATATTTTTTGTTTTATTACATTGAAGTAATTCATTTTATAATGTTATAAGACTACAAACATACCTTAAAAGTATCAGAAAGTTTAAATTATTTACATTGAATACTTCTGTTTTTATATGGACTCGAAGCGAGAGCTCTGTTTACATGTTTTTCGTTATCGATCAAGCCCTGAACCCCTTTAAAGTCAGGACTTCCTGAGTTAGAGACCCAACAAGAACACATTTTCACTCAGTTGGAGAAAAACATAAACTTGTGAGATTTCTTTATCAATCGAGTCAAAATAACATACCTTGCACTGTTAAAAATTTGCAGCATTCTGGCAGGTCATTTGACCGTTTTTTTCCGAAAACGGTTACACAACCGTAATTTAAACACTATTCTGACCATATTATTGGCCATTTTATGGTCAGAATATAGTTAAATTATGGTTATGAAATCCTTTTATCAAAAAACGGTCGAATGACCTGCCAGAATGCTGCAAAATTTTTAACAGTGTGCATCAGCCTCTAAAAAATAAAAAATAAATTAAGTAATTTTTAATACCGTTCAGCATTTTAATACAGTTCTAATTGTTCAGCATGTGTGTTTGCATCTTTATAGTAAAAGGAAAACTAAATCAACAGATAATTAACAAGTTGGAAAATGCACGTCAACGTGGCAGTGAGGTGTGTTCGTACTGTAACTGGTTTTATAAATATTTTTTCCACCGCATATTGTACTGAATGTATATTTTAGTGCACTTCATAAGTGCATATCCACTTCATTCTGTTCGAAAGGCTGTAACATCATTGAAATAATTTTCTCCTATTGGCCATAATGCAATGAAAAACTTTTGACTGTCCCTGTCATTAAACTATACATCAGATTTTCATAAAATTTGAAATGACTCGACACAATTTTGCAACAATTGTTTATTTAAAATTTCAGACCATTCGGTTGACTAGTTTTTTGCTCTGTTATATGCGGACGGGCAGACAGACAGACGAACCGAACGACGACTATAGGTGCTACGTATTTATATAATTACGAACGCACCTAAAAAGAAGAGTATTGATAAATAAGAAAGAAACACCATACTTCAAGCATAGATCAAGAAACACTTTCCAATACTACTAAAATATTATTACATAACTTCATATTTTCATAAAGTGAAAGGAATCATCGAAAAATACATCTTAGAAAATGCATAACCCATTTTAAATGACAGGGTTCACACTCATTAAAAACAAGAAAGAAAAAGTCATGAGTCAAACATTGATTATGAAACACTTTCCAACACATTCAGAATAATGTAACAAAAATTCACCGTTTAATAAGTTGAAATAGGACGTCTAATTGAACCATTTGGAAACGCATAACACATTTGAAAATCCAAATGCAACAATTACCATCTACAATCGGAAAATTGTACGAATTCTTTGAGCAGCCCTTTATAGGATATATAGATTTGTAAATATAAACTACAGTAGAACCTCGATTATCCGAAGTAATTGGGACCGACCCTCTTGCGGAAAATCGAAATTTTCGGATAATCGAGAATGCTTCAATTTTAAGATTTAAGATCAATATATGCAATATTTCGTATTATGGTAACAAGGGCTTAACCTTCTAAGTGTTTGGGGCGTAATATTCCGTTCACTAAGCTCCAGGTTTCACAGCAATACAAGCAATATTTAAGATAATACAATTCTATAGATTTAATGAATTTTAAATACATTCAAGACTGATTAATACTGTCAAGGATTACATTCATATTTGCAATTGAGTTTTTTTTTTTTATAATGTTGAAAGAATCATATTTTCTTAGCATCTAAAACAAAATGCAAAGAAAACAACATTACAATTTTACCCTTTTGCAAGACACTTGGAGGGTTAATAAAAATAAAGCAAAGCAAAATAGAAACAAGAATAAATTACCTGAATTTTAATTTTGAAATTAAGTACCTTTTACATATATCACAAGGGTTTAAAAAAACGTTTTGTTTATCGCAGTTTCGATTGCCTTTGCTTTGAAGCTCTATCACAGAATTTTTTAATATTCTTAGTTCACCAGTATCACAGTTTTTCTGCTGCTCCAGCCATGCCAAACCTTTTGCAAAGCATTCAAAAGCTTCAGAATTGCGAATTTGTTCGTTTTCTTCGTTCCACTCCGCAGCTTACGGGAGCTCAAGTTAAATTCAAAGGAACTCTAAGAAAGAAGATCTAAAATATTTATATGTACTCGTAGTTCGGAAAGGACCGCTTTCACGCAAGGAATATGATAGTTAAAAAAAGAAAAAAAAAAAAAAAAAAAAAAAGCTTTAAAAATGGATTTTGGTTAATCGAGAGTTCCGGTTAAAAGAGTTACGGATAAAAGAGGTTCTACTGTATTTGCATGCAAAACTTTAGTTCAGTTAGGAAATACATACCACCGTTGAAAATTTCCCTTCAGCAATTTCCACTAATATGGAAAATGGTACGTGAATTCTTTTGTGCAGCCCTGTATACGAGGTATAGAATTTATACACAACGAGTAACATTATTAGTTAAATTTAAAAGCGCATAACTGAAAGCGCATTTCCAGTAGTTATTGCTCAAAGACAGTACTGTAACCGATTTCTTTTGTGTGTCCCTGTAAATGAACGATAAATGCCATGAATGCCCTATTGTGTAGTAATCATCTTGTACTGAAATTCAGTGATTTATATCAGTTTCAATACATTTGAAATAGCGTAATGTTATTTTGTGCCATTTGTGCCTAGCGTCCCATTTTTGGGACGTTTCAAATTTTCATGAATAAGTATATTTTTCTTCTCCTTTATAACATGAAAATTATATGAAATAATTATTTATAAATGTCTTTATCTATTACAGAGAGATTGCAGCAAAAGGTGGATATTTATTTGTTTAAATGAAGGCTTTTTTCGGTGTTTATAAATTTTTGATTTTTCAAGATGGTGAAATGTAAAAAGTAAATTTATTTGTGTTTTCTCTATGAAGGATCCAAAATCGCAAGTCATAATCTTAGCTTGTAGACTTTTTTTAAATACGTATTTTTTTAAATTGCGAAATTAAATGTTCAAGCCTATTTTTAATGCATTTTTGTAACGTCCAAAATATAGGCTTCTAGTCACAAATAGGCACATATTTTTGTTGGACATTTAGGAGACAGTTATTTATGTAATCTCCCTTTGAAGATGTTTATGAAATAAATTGTTTATAAGTCAGCAATACGATTATTCTTATTTTATTATTAATAATAGTTATAACGTTATTAGTCTCTGTACAGAAATAAATATTTTTTTGTAGTTCATAAAAATACTAATTATAGTACATAATATACAATTTAAAACCTTTTTAAATCTAAATATAGGCAAAACATATAATTATGCATATTATTCTACTAGAAATACTCATATGTAGTTTTTTTTACATTTTATTAAATAAATACAAAAAAAAAATGTAATTTTTTTTAGTATTTTTCCAGTTCATTTTGCAATATTTTAAAGTGATTTTACCAAAACATTTGAGAAAACCAAAATTCAGGCACAAATGGGTTAAAATACACTGAAAATGATTTTTCTCCATTGACCATAACGTAACGGAATTTTTTAGAGTGCTCCTGTAAATGAACTACGCACTTCATATTCAATACCGAACATTCTATGGTAAAAATCATTAACGTATATCAATTGCATGAAAATCCGAGTCTGTTTAACCGAGTTAGAGCGTGGACGGACAGACGGACAGATAAACCGAATGCATAAACACTTTTCAACTATTTTGGAAAGTGTTTAACATTAGTTTTAATGAAAACGTTATTTTGTAGTGAAAGTTACAGCAGTGGACTGTGTTTCTTTGTTTGAAGGTACGCGAATGACTGAAAAAAAAAGTGAATTGGTAATTCTTTTTAGAAAAATATTTTTAACAGCAGCATTTTCATTTAACTTAATAGCATACCTCTAAAAATGTCTGTATTTAATAATGAAAAAAATGAAACATATGAGAATAAATAACTTTTTCAAAAGCTATTTTAATTCGTTGTATTGGAAAAAATTGTTAAGGGGTCTCAGGACTCTTAAAGCTTCGAAATTTTAATTTTTTTAGATGCTAAATTACTGTCTTTTCTGAACATTTTAATATAATCGTTTCCTTGAAATTCCCATTAAAGCAAAAGTTATGGCTTTTAGAATTATACCCGCTCAATAGCTGAGGCGGCGTTTCCGAAACTTTGAAGTCATTTTTCTCCAGATGACGTTTTTGGGCATAACACGCAAGATATCTCAAAAACGTCGGAATATTTTTTCATAAAATTTTCAAAACATATGTTTTATGTTAATCTGTATAAATTGAACCTAAGATTTCCCTTTTATTGTTCAAAAATATATATATTTTTAGGCGATTATGTTGTTGAAATTTTCAAAATTTTGTATTAGTTAAATACAACTTTGTATTAAAAATAGAAATGTGCTTTAAATACAAATTTATTTACGTTCAGGGTAATTATTACAATCTGATGTATAAGTGGCACCAAATTTTTCATTCTGGTTGCAATATTTATTTTGTAATCGTGCGTGTAAGCTATTATTAACAATTTTCTGCTCGTCAAATATCTGACAGTTTGGAGCCAGCCCCCTGTAATCGCTAATTCCATAGATTGCAATTTTTTAAAGACATAAAATGAAAGAACGTACTTATATCTTTCATCTCAATAAAAATTGTGTTTTAAAACTATATACATTTTAAGATATTAAAAGTTGAAAATAGTTATCTCTTTTTTTTTTCTTTTTTTCAGATTTTAAGAGTCCTGAGACCCTTTAAATGATTTTTATTAGAAGTACTTTACGAATAACCGAAAGTAATCTCAACAGATGGCGACACTACAACATTAATCTGCACTAAACAGAGTGACACAGGAGTCCAAAACTTTAACCCTTCCTGTGCCATTGCAAGCATTTTTATAGGCCTTAGATTATACATGTAAACATATAAATACACAACCTCATACCATTTTAAAAATAGAAATTATTGATTACAATCAGTACCGCAAAGAGCGTTTACGGCAGTGTTGAATTCAGGCATTTTATTTCTGTAGCTCCGTGGAGACAGGGTCGTTCGGGTAGAATCGGGTTATCTGAACAGCTGCAAGATTTTAGCTGTTGCTATATATATACATCTTCCCGCAGTTTACAGTGAAGTTATCTATGTATATAATTATTTTCTCATTTACAACTTCCATTTCTCTTCTATATATTAAATAGAGATTAATATCAACATTATTATAAAATGAGATTCTACTGTATATTGAAATTGATAACAAAGAAGGAATTTTTAGTTTGATACTAAGTTAGCTTGAATAATTATACAAAACTCTCTTTTTATTTACTCACTCATTTATATATAAAAAAAAAATACCTTACGCTTTTTAATAAGAAGATCGAAGTGAGCAGATGAATTTCCACGTCCTGTTTCTTCTTGAAATGACAGACTTTAACCGACATGTGGTTAAATTCTTAAATTTCCTGGTCGCAGATTAAGGAATAAAATTTTAATTTAGATTAAACTCTTAAAAAAACAGCGGTAAGCTTATCCGTGGGTCAGGTTTTCTACAAACTAACCTAAGATCTTCTTTAAAAAACTAACCTGCACCCGACTCGACACGACTCGGGTCGTGTGCAGGAAAAATCGGGTTACCCGACCCGATGCGGGACTCTACACTCAAGTCAAAAGAATTTCCCCGACGACGATTAAATTTGACCCCGACGGGGAGCCAGGTATGCCCGACAGGGGGGCATATGCCCCCCCGGACCCCCTCTGGCGCCGCCCTTGACCATATTCAACAAACATTTTTTATAGACAAACATGATAAATTAACAGGATTTACATTATCATTACATTTATATTATTTTGGAACTCTCGCATGCTTAAATTGAACTATGCAGCTGAAAATGTTTAAATAGGAAGGAATGGCATCCTGAAAAACAATTTCCCGATTTGACTAAATTGATTAATATGTTATAGAAACTACTATTAAACGTTTTTGAAAATCAGTGGCAGTAAAAGAAACTATATATTTTATAAATACTTCTGTAAATCTCGAAAATATCTTGGTTTCTAAGTCTTTTCAAACTAAAGAACTCTTTTCGGAATTATGGGTAACTCAAAAGAGGTTGCAGTATATTTTCGCTTTTTTTACCATTTGGAAAAATGGTTATTGTCCTCGTCAGGGTAGGAAATCAAAAGCATATCTGAAGGTTTTTATTTGTTTAATCATCATTTTATTCGTTTTATGATTGATCTATACAGTAATCTGTATTTCCCTTTACTTTCAACAGAGATGGACAACAGAGTGTTGCCACTATGACAAAAAAGTAATAAAAACTACAAAAAAAAAATTAATAACTCAGAAACAAATTGAGATGCAGCTTTCAAACAAATTGCATTTAAAAGTACATTTTTTTTCTCTATACGACGCTGTAAAAAGTAATATTGTGGGATGTTTAGAAGTTTAAGAAATAAATTTCATTTAAAATTGGCCGTCTGATTTCTTGGAAATCTGACGATGGAAAAGCCTTTTCCCGAACAGCCAATGAAATGCTTGGATAATTAGTAAGTTCCAGGTGGATAATACGTAGGAGTCGCAGGCGATTTCTGTTGCTTGCATTTTTACGTGTAATAACACTATTAATGTTTAATTCATGGCGTACGTAATGTATGATCAACTCCGTACTATTTTTTATGTCTTAAATTTTAGTCTTTGAAAAAATCATTTTCCAAATGGTCGTTGTAATTTGTTAAATTGGATTTTTTTTTTTTTACACTGAGCAGCAAAATTAATGCAATCAGAATTAGCTACATAATAAAGTACAATGGCAGAATAATCTAGGATTTCCAAGTTATAAATATACAAATTTTGCAAATTTTATTTTATAAATCAGAGTTTTGTTCAATGCAAAACCTTTTTCATCTTTATAAAAAATAAAAAATATAGAGCGGAAATTTAATTAATTTCAAAGAACATTTAATTAGTGATGTATGGATAAATCCAAATAGTCACAACAGATGACGACACTACAGCAGTAACTTGCACCTTGAAACCAAGAACTAGTACCCTTCCTGTGCCATTTCAAACATTTTTAGAGGCCTTAGAATACATATATTAACATATAAATACTAACTATACTTATATATTAACCTTCTCACCGCTTCGAACTATATCCGTTCACTAAGTTGCAGGTTTCACTGCAATAGAAGCATTATTTAAATTAATATAATTCTAGATATATGATCCAGTTTTAAGAAATTAAGTTACGATTAATACTCTCAAGGTTTGTATGCCTGAGTGTCTATGCTTATATGTCTATACATATTAATAAAAATTATATCATGTTGGAAAAAATATCTTTTTTTTATCATTAAAAAAAAAAAAAAATACAGAGAAAACAACATTACAATTTTGCCCTTTTACCCGGCGGTCAGGGGCTTAACATATAAATACCTCATCCCATTTAAAAAATACAAATTATTGTTATGATCACAGTCAGTTCCACAAAAAAAGTTTATGTCAGTGTTGAATTCCGATATTTTTCTCCGGGGGATATTCCTACCCGGGTGTAGTGGGGGTGTACAGTATTATAAGCCTTATACCTTCTGGATAACTCCGTATACCCTCAGTAGTTATAGCGTATACTCTCTAATGCATACCCACTGTCCAGTGGTGTAGTCGTAGAAAAACCAGAGTGCAGACGCAATTTTCAGAGGGCATACACCAGAGAATATACACTATAACTACGGAGGGAATACCCAAGGTTATTAGACATATGTCTAATAACCTTGGGGTATACCAATGCATACCCTGCGCTACATCCCTGCCACTATCTATCTAATATATAAAAATGAAAATTTGCCTGTATGTAGGTAATTCTATACAAATTCACAGTTTGGAAACCAGAATTGTGAGATGTTACGTACATGTGTATTAAAACGCGGCCGAGGCAACTCAAGTAATCCGGAATCGAAATAATTTATAGTTAATTTTTAATTAATAAAAAACCACCAATTTAACATCAAGTTCCTATCAAATTCAAGCATTTTTGTTATAGCAGTTGCCAACAATTAAAAATCAGCAATAAAATTCTTTCAACAGTAATTAACTTTTCTATTGCAAGAATTCCGCGTGAAAAATGAAAATGAAATAAATAGTTTGAAGAATATTTTTTTAAGTGAATATTACGTCATAACTTTTCTATTGCAAGATTTCCACGAGAAAAATTAAAGTTAAATAAATAATTTGACGAATTAAAAAAAAACAAAAAAAAAAGTGAATATTACGCCTTATTGGAAATATAATGAACGTCAGCAGGTGAATATATAATGGAGTCATATGAGTTTCAAAAAAACGTATTGAAACATGATAAAAACCCAATTATGGAAATATTGGCATATTTTAACATTTTGAGGTTATATGAATTTGTTTTCACCTTTTTAAAATCTATTCACTATATATACATGTGTATATGCGTGTATATTCGCATTTCCACAAAGGTTTAGGTCCCTACAGCTCATTCTTAGTGACTAATTGAAATAAAGATTTCAGATATTTTAAAATAAAATTCATAGAATTTTTGTACTTGCCATTTTTCTTTAATCATGTAAACTTATTTAAATAACAAAATACTCGGAAACAACTTTTCATCAAAAGGTTTTAATCTCGGTCTCAATCCAGATCACAGATTTTATTTAGTAAGTAAGTAGGTAATCTGTCGTCCGGCTTAAATGAAAAAAAAAAAAAAAAGAATTTAAATTACGTAAATTAACACGCAATCGTTGATTTTTTTCAAAATTGATTTTTCTAAACAATCATTCTTAGAATTCCGGGCAACGCCGGGTACTTTAGCTAGTACCAATATATTCTCTGGTGTATATCCGCTGTCTATAACGCATACCCTCTGATTTTTTGCGACAGCACCACTAGATATTTCCAGCTCCGAGGCGACACTTCTAGATTTCCGGGAGGAGGGCGGGATTGCACTTTTATACTATTAATAAGGATAAAATCCCAAATCTTCTGTAGGAAAGATTCTTTCCTACAGAAGATTTGGGAAAAGAATATTCTCCCGAACCACCCTCTTAATTCTTACACAGGTTTATGGGCCTCGATAATGATTCGAATCCAGGTCCTGTCAGAAATTGTGGTATAAAAAATTAAACCTGGTGAATAATTGCGTTTCATAAAGTAATACATCTTTGCTTGAAATTTAGTCATCACAAAATTAACAAAAAAAAGAAAAAAACAGCGTCCGTGGTCAAAAGTTCTGCGATAATGTATAAATGTTTATCAATCACTGAGCCTGTTGTAGGTAGGAGATGGGAAGTCCTAGTGTTTCGCCAGCTAAAAATTTCTATAATTACACCACCGCTGACTATTTATTAATAGACAACAAATTTTAATATGAATAAAAATGAGATGAGTTTTAACTAACATATAGGTTCCGAGTATGATACTTTAAACCCTTCAGTATCGCTCGCGTCAATATGACGAGATGAGGTATCGTTCTTTATTTCTCGTGCTTGTGATATTGTCGAGCTGAAGATATAAAAGCGTTACAGTACCAGAAAAAACGTCTGTAACCAGAAAATTTTAGCTAGCATTTCCTGGTGAAGTCTGGCGAATAGTCTTGAGTTGGAGATTAAACTAGGCATATTTAGCGCAGCGCGGCGCCATGCTATTTCTTAAATAGGTTGACGATTTTCTGAAAGCGAGGGGTGATTCTGTTCCAGTGTTGCCAGATTGGGGATTTTGTCCCCATTTTGGAGAATTTTGAACCTCTAGGGGAATTTTTCGGGGACAAGTAGTTCGTGGGGAAATTTTTGGGGACTACAAAAATTTTGGGGAAAAACTTGGGGATTTTTTTTTTTTTTTACTATTTTCCGTAAAGATATTTTTTAGTCCTGTAGAAAAACTGGATCTGTCTCGAACTCAATTTTGATTTGAAAAACGAAAATACAATCCAGAAATCGGAAATATCAATCATTATTCTCTTGGATGTGGTCGTGTTCGTTGTTTACTACATTACAGTTTACACATATAACAGATGCATGAGACTCTAAAGTCTTAAGCAGCTTAAACCTGCGCGTGACTAAGTCTGCAGGACTTTAACGAAAAATTCCTTCGCTGTACTTTTAAAAAATTTTAATTTAAATATGTGGAAAGCAGATATTTTTCTCTCTTATGATATACAAAAGCACATCGATTGATACAGCAAAAATACTTCGCATTATGATTATGTACTTCAATATAGGGATGACAAAAAAATTAAAACAGCGTACCATCTCGGATTCATTCAAATCCCTACTGATAAGAGATTGTCTAAAGCTATGGAGCCAACATTGTTAGAGAATACTTTAAAAAACAAACGTAAAATAACTTGTCACTGCAAAATATTTCTCTCATTCTTTTAATGTAGCTACAAAATATGCATTCAGCCCAGTTTAAAAATTTGTTTTTTGTAAATGGGGAATTTTTTCAAAAAAAGGCTTGATTTGGGAAAATTTTTTGAGCTTAAATTACTTAAATATTTTTATAGTGGTAAAAAGAAAATTTAAAAATTCCCTTTTTGAGTAAAAACTGTATTGGGGACTTTTGCGGAAAAAAACACTGATTTGGGGAAAATTTCAGAAATTTTGGGGAAATTCACTTTTGACTATCTGGCAACACTGTTCTGTTCCAAAATTTCCTCAAATTTAAGGCATTTAGTTCTGAAAATTTTAAAAAATTCAGTCCAAAAATTGGGACATTAAAAAAACCCTCATTTTTTCTTAACATAAAACCCTCATAATGGATATTAACCACGAGACAATCATATTTCTGCGAATATTCACATAACGAATTCCCATCCTCAGGTGCAAGGGCGTCATTTCAAGGGAGGGGGGGGGGGGGGCAAAGTTTCATTGAGTAGCAGCTTTTGCAATAGTATGCGGTATTAAGCGAATCCCGCACAAAATCGGAAAATCACTCATAATAAAAATATGTAGTGACATCTTTCCGGATTTAATTCTTTCAAAGGCATGTGATTCTTCTGCGAATTTTTTTAATTTTCGAGGAAGTCCGACAATTGTTCTCTTTTGCGGAATTTCGAAAAATCAATTCGTGAATTTCTTCAAACGATGGTTGGAAAATAACATGAATTTCGTCAAAGATCTGTGAAACAAATAGCGATTTTCTTCAATTGGTCACTGAAAAAAATCGTAAATCTCAATAATCGGCTCCGCAGAAAAAATCAGGAATTTCGTCAAATGATCGCGCAAAAAAAGCGCAAATTTTATCGATCGGTTGTGGAACAAAGTCACGCATTTCGATAAACAATCAATGAAAAATGTCTCGGAAACAAAAAGCAAATTTTGTTAGTTGGTCACGATAGATCATTGCGAATTTTGTCAGTCGGTCTCTGAAAAAAAATCAATTTCGCCAATCGATCTAAAAAGAAAAAAGAAATGCGAATTTTGTCAGAAGGGAGCATAAAAAAACGCTATTCATGAAACAATCATGGGGAAAACCGTAAATTTCGTAAAACGAATTGCATCGGGTCAGATAAACTGATTTTTCCACGGATCAGGTTTCTTTCTTTCTTTTTTTTTTTTTTTAATCTGAAGCATACAACTATTTGCTTATTTAACTTAGAAACCTTATAATTATTCAATTTCTGCAATAAAAAAAGCATGTACTTTTTTGTAATTTTCATAAATATTAAGCTATCCTTAAGGAGGACAGTTGGCTCCCGGTAATTTGTATCAACTTCCGTCTGTCTCTCTGTGCGAACCTGATTAAAATTAATATGGTCTCAGAAGATGATTTTAGAAATACAGCAAGCGATTTCTATGCTACAGTGCGGCGCAAAAGTTTAAGCACAACACAAATATTTTAATAAAAATAAAATTATACAACGGAACGCTTTCAAATACCCACTGTAGGTGAATACTGTGATCATAAATATATATCTCAAGTTTCGAAAATAATCATCCTTAAGAAAATCAGAAATTACAAGAAAACAGTTTTTGTGATGTCGCAAAAGTTTATGCACAAATGATATTTTATGCAAATATCTCCTTAAACATGATAGGTGGAGGATCGGCGAGACTTTTTTCTAGATTATAAAGTGTAGAGATCGCTGTACGATTTATATCAAAATGTCGAAATCTCTGCCTCTCCCGCCTGAAGAAGTTGTAGAAGTTTGGAAGCTGAAAACTGAAAACTGAAGGTAAATTTTATTTGCAAATTTCGCTTATTTTAAATCGGTCTAAAAGTGGTGTTTATAGTGTTTTGCAACGTGGGAAATAATTCAAAAATGTATGTTGCTCAGAAACGTCGAGTAAAACCACATTTTGTGAGGATAGAAGAATTAAAAGATTGGCTTTAACTAGCTATTTGTCACTTAATGAGATAAAAAATTGATTTGACTCAAAAATATCACATGACATCATATGCAGACGAATAACAGAATCAGGATTCATCGAAAAACAAAAATTATCTCGTAAGATTTTTCTGAAACAGTGTCACAAACAAGCAAGACTTGAATGGGCAAAACAGCACATGTATTATTGTGAAGAATGGATTAGTGTTATTTTTTCTGATGAAAAAAATGGAATTTGGATGGTCCAAATGGCTTCTCATTCTTTTGGCGTGCCTTGTGGAAATATCCGAAGAGCATATTCAGCAGACAACAACGTGGTGATTCGTTCATGGTATGGGGCGCTTTGGCTGTAATGTACAAACGTCTCTTTGCTTCCTAAGTGGCAGACAAAATTCACAAAAGTATCAGGAAACTTTGATGGAGAATTTGTGACCGTTTGGACCGTTTCGGAGAACTCTTAGGGGTCCCAACAGGACCTTTCAGCAAGACAACGCATCAATACTCACTTCCCGTTGCACAAAAGAATGGCTTAGGTCTCAGAATATCAGTGTGATGAACTGGCCAGCACTCAGCCCAGATCTCAATCCTATGGAGAAAATCTGGGGAATCCTCTCACGTGACGGCTACAAGAATGAGAAGCAGTATTACCCAGTGCAAAAGCTCAAATCAGCGATCGAGGAAGCCTGGTACAAACTCGCTCCCAAAACCTTCCATGCTCTCGTGTTATCAATGGAAAATCAAGTATTCGATCTCATCAGGTGCAATGGAAGCACCATAGACTACTAAAGGACTTTTGTGCCTTGTGAAATGAATTTATTTCGTTTTTCTTTTGCGGCATCACAATTTTCAATTTTTTATAATTTATTATTTTCCTTACAGTGAATTGTTTCCGAATTCAAAACATGAATTTGTAATCAAATTGCTTAGATACAGTAAAAATTTCGAAGCATTCCAATGCATATTTTTCATTTTATAAAAATATTAAGCTTGTGCATAAACTTTTGCGCCGCACTGTAGGAGATAAAATAACATACACTCGAACTCGCCTAATACTATCACGGTTAAATCGAGCAAGTTGCACGTTAAGAATGGTTTATTTCAAGAGGTCTTGTATCTTTTAAACGCGACGAAAATAAACTAAAACATTCAAAAATTGAAAAGGATGCAAAGAATTTTTCCTTTAAAAATATTTTATACGCTGATATTTGCCTTTGTTTCTTATATCTACAACAGTTTAAAACTAAAATAAATATCACTAAATTTAATGTTACTGATATTTTATTTGTAGATACATCTTTCTTTATGAAATGGGTACCATTTCTTCAGACTTTTTAGCATTTGTGTTTTCTTCTTGTTTCAATGGTAAAGTAGCCATTGGCTACTGAATGAAACCACCTACGGCGTTAATGCGAAGAGTAGGACGGTTAAAACGCGCATTCGTTTTTTCGTGATTTCCTACACTGTGACGTGAAAAAACGATGCTAGAAAGAAAAAAAACAACCAGTTATAACAATATACAGTAAAACCTCCCTAAAGCGACCACATTCCATTCCAATAAAAATTGGTCTCACCGAGAGGTGGTCTCTTAATGGAGGTCATGTTTAAATCTAGTTTTTAATCGTTGAAAAAAGGTAACAATTGATGTTACTAAAATTTATTTTTCACATTAGGAAAAAATATGAAAATTTAAGTATCAAAACAAAAATTAATTATATAAGTTAATTACTGCAGAGTTTAAAAAAAAAAGAATACATTGATGTTTGCTTTGATTTTAAGGTTTTTTCTTCTATAACTTTTATTTCCAAGTCCTTTCGAGGTTCAGTAAATAAATGCAATTTTTTTTTCTTTTTTTGACGGCGACAAATTATAACGATTTCATTAATTTATCTATTTCTTTAAGAGTTTTCTGACAGAATAGGGCAGGGGAGTTTATTGACCGTCATCCTTAATTTGTCATCAGAGTTAAATTCATTGCCTAAAAAGGCAAAAAGGGGTTTAAACACTTAAAGGTTACCGGAACAAATAAAAATTCTAAACTTAGTTTAGAAGTTTGATCAATAATGCGCTCTCCGAAACTGTTATTCTAAAAAAATCTTCTTCAAGCGACCAGGGAAAAACGGAATTTGTTTCATTTTCTACAAAGAAATGGGTCGCTCATGGAGGGAGTGGCAACTGAGGTTGTCTCTGTATAGAGGTAAAATTAGTATTGAGCCTATGGGAACAAATTTCGTTCCATGAAAAAATGGTCGCTTAATGGAGGTGGTCGTACAGGGAGGTTTCATTGTACCTTTATTTGAGATGTTCAAACTTCTCACCGTCCGCTGCAATGCACATTTGTCCGAAAGATAATCATTTCTCCTTCCGTTCAAGTTTCGTGACGTCACAATGTAGGAAATCGCAAAAAAAAAAAAAAAAAAAAAAAAAATTGCGCGTTTTATCCGTTCTATTCTTTGCATTAATGTCCACAAGGTATATTTTTGTATTAAATCGATGATGCTCTACAACTTTGTAAATCACTTTTTTTCCTATCTCTTTCCGTTTTCGAGATAGGAATGCTAACTCCGAAGTTTCCCACCAGGTGGCGCCGTAGGTGATTTCATTCAGTAATGCATGGCTACTTTACTATACCTATACACCACTTTTATGAATATAGCAGCAGCCGTTCCGAAATTAAGAGGGTGGCAAGAGACTGGCCATACTGTTATAAAGTGACTAAGAAATAACGGGCTTCATTCTTTGTACCATATTAAACAGTATTCTAATTATATATAGTCCCACCAGTGCAATAGCATTTATCCAAAATCAGTGATAGCTAGTCCAGAAAAATGGGAGACCTCCAGAAGCTGGAGAGAGACAGAACAAACGGGAAATTTTAATTACACCAGAAATACCCAAAATAAAATAGAGACATTAAAAAAACAATACAAAATAAATTGAATTTTATTCAATGTGCTGAAAAACAATGATATTGAATTTACAACGTTTTACAAATTTTATACATTATAAAAATAACAATAGAGGCATTGTTGAGTAACTCAATAAAAGGAAAAATATTCTTATAAAAATATCCGTACGACGTCTTCGATGTTAGTAAAAATTTATGATTTTATGATAAGCACGCGAAACCAGGAGCATGCGCAGAATTTTTTTTTCTATGGGAGTGCCGGTAGAGCCTAGATGGTAAATTCTCTTTGTATAGATGCCGGCAAGGAAGAACCATTATTCCTCTTTATAGAAAAAAAAATAATTAACTAAATTTTCTTCATCTCTGATTATTTACAAAATATATACAAAATTTATTCTCAACTTTGTTATTAAAGGATTTTCGAACAATTAAATGCAAAGATAAAAATGAACTAAGATTAGTAAATAAATAAATAGAAATGCTTAATTCATCTTTAAAAAGTTAAACTTAAAGTTACACTATGTGCAAAACTACTTAAAAAATGACAGAATACTAAAAAGATGTTAAATTATTTTAATACCTTAGTACTTTCAACTATAAAAAACATAGTCTTCGTCAGAGGAATATAAGAAATACAATTGTTATTGACGTCTAATTTTCAAAATTCACGTAGATGGTGACGAAAGGAGTGAAAGTGGAAGTTAATTTTTAGATCCGGAAAACATTAATAAATAAAACATGGATATAGGGAAGTGGAATATTACTCGTTTTATGATTATTTAAGTAAACTGGCCAAATTCTGGGTATGTTGTAGGATAAAACGTCATTGCAAACAGTATTGTCTTTAGTAATAATTTCTATTGATTCGCGGATGATTAAATCATGATAATTCTTTGAGGGATGTATAATTTTTGCGTCTTCTAAATTAACTTGTATATTCTGCTTCTTGACAGGGCTGTTGTAGGTCGGTTATACTTTAAATCTCTCAAATGTTCTTTAATACGGACTTTAAGTTTACGTGAAGTCATTCCTATGTATTCGAGATAAATATTTTCTGTTTTCAGTGGAATTATATATATTTCAGAAACTTCATCTTCCGGGATCGGGTCTATTTTGGTACTAATTAGATTTTTCAGTTTTGCTGGAGGAGTGGCGATTAAGTTTACGTCAAAGCGAAAAAGTGCATGTCTGAGTTTTTCGAAAAGTCCTGGTATAATAATGTGCAAGCATTCGTTACAAAATCGAGTATTAAAAATAAAAATAAAAATAATTTGGTAATTAATCGACTTAAAGCAGATCAAAATATTATTATTATACAGACAGACAAAACAAATAAAATCGCAATAATGAACCGTATGGATTATATCGCAAAAATGGAAACATGCATCGCAGATATGGAATGCACACCAGTTGGCAAGGATCCGAAGAACCAAATCCAGAGTAAAACTGAAGCTTAAATCAATAGAGGATGTTGGCCACCAATAATGAAAAGCAAATAGAGAGTAAATAACACCGCCACCACCCCAAGGCTATTTGGGAGACTAAAGGACCATAAAAATAATATTCCTTTAAGGCTGATAGCTGGAAAATGTGCAGGCCCAACATATTTCCTTGAAAAAGCATTTGTTCCTTTTCTGAACCTTTTTCTACCACCGTCTAACCATAGTTTAACGTCGACCACTGATTTCATTAACCGGATTAAAGATTTGAAGCTCAATAAAGAGAGTGTTTTCGCAAGCTTTGACATCATTTCACTTTTCCCATCAATCGACGTTGACGAAGTAAAATTAATCATTAATAACTTTATTGATAAACGAGCCATCATTAAACTCAGAAATGAAGACCACTGTAAAATCTGGACTTAACCTAGTAACTGGAAATAATATTTTAATTTTTAATAAGAGGATTTATAAGCAGACTAAAGGAGCACCAATGGGTTCCCCCATCTCAAGTATTTTAGCCGAATTCAAATTACGTCTATTTGAAGAAAGAATTTCGGTAGACAGCGTTTTAACTCCGCCAGTATGGTATCGTTATGTGGACGACATTTTCACAGTATGGGATCATGGCTTATCTGAATTGTACGCATTTCTTAACAGAATAAATAATATGGACCCTAACATAAAATTTACCATCGAAATAGAAAATAATAACGAGTTATCATTTCTTGACGTAATGCTAATTAAAGATTTATCAGACTTAATAATTGAGCGCACAGTCTACAGAAAAGTAAATAAGTCTAACAGCACCATTCCTTTTGAAAGTACATCACCTTTTAACTACAAACTTGCTCCGTTCAACTTTTATGTAAGACGAGCTTTTAGTGTTTGCTCTATTAATCACCTTGAAAATGAATTAAATACCATTAGAAACATTGCAGTGGAGAATGGTTTCCCAATACGCATTATTGATAAGCTAATCAACTCACAGAAGAACCATATGAAAATACAAGATATTGCAAGATGAAGTACATACCAGGACCTTTCGAAAAACTCAAACATGCACTTTTTCGCTTTGACGTAAACTTAATCGCCACTCCTACAGCAAAACGGAAAAATCTAATTAGTGCCAAAATAGACCCGATCTCGGAAGATGAAGTTTCTGGAGTATACATAATTCCACTGAAAACAGAAAATATTTATCTCGAATACATAGGAATGACTTTACGTGAACTTATAGTCCGTATTAAAGAACATTTGAGAGATTTAAAATATACCGACCTACAACAGCCCTGTCAAGACTTAACCAGAAGTAGAATATACAAGTTAATTTCGAAGACGCAAAAATTATATATCCCTCAAAATATTATCATGATTAATCATCCGCGAATCAATAGAAATTATTACTAAAGAAAATACTGTTTGCAATGACGTTTTATCCTACAACATACCCAGAATTTGGCTCAGTTTACTTAAATAATCATAAAACGAGTAATATTCCACTTCCCTATATCCATGTTTTATTTATTAATGTTTTCCGGATCTAAAAATTAACTTCCACTTTCACTCCTTTCGTCACCATCTACGTGAATTTTGAAAATTAGACGTCAATAACAATTGTATTTCTTATATTCCTCTGACGAAGACTATGTTTTTTATAGTTGAAAGTACTAAGGTATTAAAATAATTTAACATCTTTTTAGTATTCTGTCATCTTTTAAGCAGTTTTGCACATAGTGTCAGTTTAAGATGAACTAAGATTCTTTTTTCTTCAGGGTTTATTCATTTGGTCGTCATTTATCTACAATTTAGGTTTTTATTTTATGAAAGATGTTGGAAGTAACTTATAATTGAACATTTAATATGTATAATTTTTAATATAAAATAGTTGTCTTGTTTTTGTGTTGATATAGTTAACCTTTAAAAACGGTTTGTAGTAACATAAAGACTCGGGCGAAGCACTCCGGACGCCACACAGTGGAGAATTTGACGCAAAAACCTGGCCAAAACTGCAAAAATTAAAATTTAATCAATAACTGTAAAACACATATTTTATAATAGCTGACTAACTGGTGCATCATTCTATGTCTATTTTAGGAGCATGAGTCATTATCCGGCGGCTCCTACACTCAGTTGAAGAGGACCTTTATTTGCGAGTGTAGACCTGTGTGCTTTATTCTTACGTTTCAACTATATTATTATGTTTAATTATGTTTAAATGTTGTTGTTTTTTTGTGTGTGACTTCGTGAATTCTTGAACTCAATAGCTTTATTTTAAATATAAAATAAAATAAAAAATTAATAAAGTGTTCTTTTTAAGCCTTTTTAGCTCTAATTTATGTATATTGGTTTAAATATATAGCTTTTTAAAGGTGTGCCCGGGTTTGTCGAACCATTTTTGAAGTATAATCGTAATGAAATATAGTTTTGAACGCCAATTTAAAAAAAAAATCTTCCGCTACAGTTGCCATTTTTAAATATAAATTATTTTGGTAATCTATAAATAACACTCAAAAACCAGAATCTCTATATTAAAATTCAAATTTAGAGACTCAACTTTTCTACATACTAAATGCAAGTAATATATATATCAATACATTCGTTTATATAAACTAAGGGGCTCTGTCCACTACGAGCTACGCTCGTCAACCCCCCGTCCAGACACAGCAGACTCTAAAAGTACGCTATTTTGATCGACTTTAAAAAGATTTCGGAAGATTGAATTATAATTTAAAAAACAGTGGCGATCTCCCTATAAACGGATTTCTATTCATTTCTCTTTGATTGCGGAATTTTAAGGCCAAATCCGCTGCGGTACTACTTGATTATCCCGTCGACCAATTTCGCCAAGTTATATAAATCGCCAAACCACTCGCCAAATTATACAAATTCACATAATTTTTATTTTAAATAACGAAAGAACAAATAAATTAGTGCAACATTAATAAAAATACAAATAAAACGTCGAAATAAAAATAACTTGATGACGTAGACACGTGTAACTTGCTTAAAGTCAAGTTAATGTGACATTTACGATCAATCATTATTGGCATTTAATGTTATAGTTTGGCAAATGATAGATTTTTGGTCGACGGTATAACTAAGTAGTACCAAAAATACAATCGCTGTTTTCGTCTTTGATTAAGTAAAATCAGTTTAAGCTAATATAAAAGGAATTAAGTAAACAGGGTATTTGTCTCCCGGTATTTTTTAACAAAGCGAAAAGAAAGTTCTTTTAAATAAGACATTTTTAATTAATCGTTTTTAATCTGACGTAATTTTGACCAAACTATTCTTACTTTTTTTAATATTCGCGTGAAAATACTTTTGTTAGAAATTAACTATTATTTGCGCTTTCCTAACAAAGATAATTGAAAGTATCCTCTCAAAATATCAAATAAATGACTAGTGCAATTTCTAAATTTAAACTGTTTTGTAATATTATTTTGTGTTCATTTTATGTAATAACTGTAATGTGACGTAAATATGACGTAATTTCTCCTATTTAAGACTTCTAACGCATGTTAATGAATTTATTATTTTACAATTTCCTTTCTCTCTTAAAACTCACGTGTAAATATGGTTTTTATGTCGTAATTTTTAATAAGTTCCTGCTTTTTGTACATAATTATTTAATTCTAATTCCAAATGATTTTTTCTGTTTATAATAGTCACGTGTAAATAAATTTTTAATTTGAAGCAAACATTATTGTTTGCGCTGTTTATACATTTGGCAACAGTATAAATTAATACCATTTTCTAAAATAATGTAAAAAATATCCCTCGAAATGCTGAAAATTTGAATTTAAAATAGAAATAAAACCTCAAAAAATGTATCAAATTAAAAAACTAAACGCTGTCTGCACACCGGGAAATTCTGACGCATAAAATGATCTAAAAATGATTAAATTCCTATGTACAGTTTTTGCTCCTATAAAACTTTTTTAATGGAACGATTTTGTCCAACTTTGGCATTAAATATCTCTTAAAATAATACTTCGATTTGAAAAATGTCTGCATCAGCGTGTTTATTAAACATTTCTGCATAATACTACCGATTTTCATATTTTTGTATGCATTATTTTTCTTAATATTAACGAAGAAAGACCTCCGGTCACAAAAAATTCAAAATCGGCGGCGGCGGCGGTAACAGCGGTAGTTACTTTTTTTTTTAGAATAGAGAGATTCTATTAGTTTTTTAAATAATGATATTTTTGCCAATTTTTTTTTTTTTTTTTTTTTTTTTTTTTTTTTTTTTTTTAGATTTTCAAATGTGTATTACATAAGACTGCGCATGGATTTTTAGATACATTTAAAAGAAAATACTGATGTACTCGTATATATAGTGTAAAACAATGAAATCTAACACACCTTCATATACTTTTATATTAAAAAAAAAACCTGAAGGCTAATCCCATGCGCAGATTTATCACATGTATAATAAAGAACACGTACCAAAAAGTTCAAATCTCCATCTCGAATACAAAAAAAAGGCCTTAGCATTTTTAAAACATGAAAGTGAAGAAAATATGTACATGGAGAAAAAGGCCATTTAAAGTTTTCATTTGTGTGGGCAATTGCGCTGGGTGTATTAACAAAATTTACAATATCTCGCGATATAATTGCCATATGGGTTAAAATGAAATGTCAAAATATTCACAATTACACAGGCTTTCATTTAATATTTAAAAAAAAAAACATCGATTTTTTTTTTAATCGATTTTGAGGTAAACTGTCCCATTAAGCCTAAATATCAACGTTTGATGCTAAAGAAGATAAAGTAATAAAGGGAAAGAATAACATAAAAATAACAGACAACCTATTTATATAAAAAAGTATTATTTAAGAAAGAAAATGGAATAAATTATACAAAAGTGGTATAACAGCGCACTATAACAAAATCAATACAATCAGTACTAGTTACGTAATAAGTACAAAACACAGTAATATAATACGTAATGCAGAATTATTTAATAAATCAGATTTTACTCACTGCGAAAATTTTTATCTTTACAAAACATAAAAATATATATTGCAAATATACTAAATTTCAAATAATGTTTGATTAATGCTGAATATTAAAAAATATGTACACCACTGCCACGCAAATAGAACGAGACTATACATGTTGGCTGCCAAAGGTCATTTACGATGTTTTAATGTAATTTTAAATTAATTTACAAATAACATGATATATTTTGACTTCCTGTAGAAATATATAAAACAATATGGAAGTTAAAAAAAAAAACTTATATGCATCTGACATTTTTATAAATATGGATTGATGATTGTATGTCTCGCGCAGCATGCGGCCCGCGAGTCGGAGGTTGAATACACTGTAAAAAAACGGACTAAAAAACGGAAATACTACTGGCAATCTAGACGCCAGTACTATTTCCGTTTTTTTACGGGAATTTTTACCCATAAATTACAGAAAAAATTCCGTTTTTAATCAGAAAAACGGAATATTTTCTGTAATTTATGGGTTAAAATTCCCGTAAAAAACGGGAATAGTACTGGCGTCTAGATTGCCAGTAGTATTTCCGTTTTTTAGTCCTGTTTCTTTTAGAGTGATGACTGGAATACAAGCACATATCGCTCACCCACAAGAAAAGTGACACATCTCGCAAAAATTCATTTTGCGTTTTGTTCCGCCAAAAGGTCTGTCTGTCATAGTTTCGTCTTGCTACATAAAATATTTCATAAGTGTAGTTATACGAAAAATCACTTTATTACGCTATATAACCATTTCTGACCACAGAAGAGGGGTGGATTGTGTGGGGAGGTAAAATTACCCAACCCTCTAAACCACATCCTACGTGTTCATTCTTAAGGGTTTTATACTGTTATGCACGTTTCTATTCCTGCATGCATAGTTAAGTGCTATAATTTCATATTACAAAAAAATCATGCACATTTTCTTTTGCCTCTCCTGTGAAATTTACTTTTGTCGAGATGTGTCACTTTTCTTGCGGGTAGGCGATATGTTCTACAGGGTGGCTGCTAAATACTGTTACAAATATTCAGTCATTTTATTTTACAAATATAAAATATAAAATGATAACTACACTAATATGGTGAACATCAGAGATGAAAGTTTACAGGGAAAAAATTTTACTCGAATTGACCGCCATCTTTATCGATTACTATGGATAATCTCTTATGCCATTGTCAGACTGCGGCACGAATCATTTTAAGAGATAATCGGTACCATTCGCGCAATATGGAAGCTTTGTGAGAATACAAACTTCTATGTTTGTTGTTGTTTACTTTAGCCTCTAAAATCCCTCAGACGCAATAATCTAAACGATTTAGATCCAGTGAAGAAGGTGGCCAATCTTCTTGCATGATAAAGTTTCGATAATTGACAGGGAGCCAAGCCCGTGTTGATTTAGCTCGGTGCGAAGGTGTAGAAACTTGCTGAAATGCCTAATTCTGTTTGGGATACAACCTTTCAGCTTGTGGGAATAAATGTGTAGCCAATATATCCTGTTTGTAATATTCGCATTGATTTTTATCCCTTTATCGATGAACTTCAAAGGCAATTTCCCATTGTTTGACACTGCAGCCCAAACCATAACAGAATTCTTGTTCTGAAAGCGTTTAATAGATCGAAAGTTTTCAGGTGTATCCTCGAGGATTGCTGAATATACGACATCATTTTTAGCATTATAACACTGTTCAGTGCAAAATAGCTTCCCATCAGAAAATTTTATTCTGTCAACACTTTTCCTACCGTGCCGCTTCATCAGTTTCTTCCTCCTTTGTAATGTTTTTATTCTTTGTGCAGCAGTCAAATCTTGAATTTTTCTTTTGCGATAAGGGACATAACCCAGATCTTCATTTATAATAACTTGCATAGTTCTGCAACTCGCGTTCTCTTCTGCAGCCATTTTATTTGCAGAACGTTATGGATTTCTTCACACCTTTTCACGAATTCTTTTGATGCGCTCTATTGTGCGAACTGAGCGTTGACTTCCAGGCCTATGTCGATCTTTACATAGCTATTAGTATCCAATAATCAATTTATAGTTCTATATATAAATGTTCCATTAAAATCAAGGCATTTTAATTGCTTAAAGTTTTCACCAGCGGAAAATCTGCGATCAAAGAGCTGTTTAATCATCATTCTTTTGGCTTCCATTTGTAAAATAATTTTAAATATCTGCTTTATAACAGAATTCGTCTGCACTAATTGAAGATTGCCAAAAGTTAAAATAGAAAAATAAATTGTTTTACCAAACAATTAAAATTAATTCGTATTTTTTTGAGTGTAACAGTATTTAGTAGCCACCCTGTAAATTCTTACCCTTCTCTAAATTCCTTTTTGCAAGTGTTCAAATCTCAGTATTTCAAGTTATACTCGTATATTACTGTTTTCAAAAATGTAGGAGGCTTGCGGCCCTCCCCTGTATATGCCTATGTGTAATGTGTAAGAAGATGAAATTATACGTAAATAATGCAGCTGAAATGATGTGTTGTTGAAATGATGTCTTGATGTGTTTCCATTAAAAATGAGTTCCATGATGAACCTATACATTGTATAATCGGCATATAAATAGATAACATATTTTCTTTTTTTTCAGAAATATTGAAAAGTTTTTTCTTTACCTATTTCTTCCTGTGATTCCCATTTGGGAACTCATTAATTTGCCAAAGTTGGTAATATGCAGTTTAAATATTTCCCATATCTTAAACGTTAAATGTGTATCTTAAACGTTAAATTGTGTAAATGTTTTTTCATGTAAGATATTACAGAGCGAAAATAAATACAAATTTCATTCAATAAATAGACATAGACATTAAAGTATAAAACATATTAAAATAAATTGCATAAAAAATCTAAATATAATAAAGTGCCTGAAATTATTTTGATTTCTTGCTGTATCAATATTCGGTGGCTTTTATGATTTTTAGGTATTTAAAACATAAAAAAAAAAATCAGATTATTTCGCAACCAATTTTGTACGGGAAATGCCCAAGAAATTTGATACAGTATAAGTGATAAATATTACATTGATATAATTAATCATTAGTGAATTTCATATTTTGGTCTTTTGAACTTTTCGAAAATCGAACAAAAACCTTTGTTTTTTAATTTTGTGAAATTTGCTGGTATTTCTTTCATTTTGAATTTATTCAAATAGGACTTTCAAATAAATTATGTCTTTGCGAACCACTTCATGCAATTTTCATTTCAATAAGGTTCCTTTCATACACTTTTATATTTTCCAGATATTTGGTGATCCGGATAATTGGAGTTCGGATAACTAGAATTTTATTCTAATTAATAAATGCCGTCTTTATGAGAGCAAATTTCTTCTCTCCTCCCTAAACGGATGCTTCAGCTTCCCTCTCCAATTGTAAAATCCGATACTAATGTATTGGAGAATTAAAACATGTACTAATTATATATAGGGTCCGCCAAAAGTACCGCTTTCCTAGCTATCTTTTGGAATCTTTGGAATTTCAGTAAAATTCAAAACACGTATCCAACTCATTTGAAGGGGACCTCCTTTGGTTAAAAAAAGGGGGGGGGGGCTAGGGGCTCCAGATAAAGTCCAGTTTTAAAACTTTCAATACTAACATCTAATTTTGACATTATATTTCAATTCTTAGTAAATATTGTTTTATAATAACAAACGGGAAGTCATTCGGTCAACTAGTTTAGGGATTTTGCTAGTATCGTGTTTGGAACTCTCAATGTTAAATTCATTTTTAGGTGCGTTCGTAATTATATAAATACGAAACACCCATAGTCGTCGTTCAGACCGTCTGTCTGTCTGTTCGTCTGTCTGTCCGTCCGCATATAACAGAACAAAAACTATCCAACCGAATTATCTGAAATTTTAAATATATAATTACGACTAATGGGAAAAAATTAATGCAAGTGCATTTTAATGATGTTACAGCCTTCCGAATGGTCTGAAATTTTAAATATTAATTGTTGCAAAATTTTGTCGAGTCATTTCAAATTTTATGAAAATCGGATGTATAGTTTAATGACAGGGACAGTCAAAAATTTTCCGTTACATGACGGCCAATAGGAAAAAAATTATTGCAAGTGCATTTCAATGATGTTACAGACTATGCACTTATGAAGTGCAAAAAATATACATTCAGTACAATATGGGGTGCAAAAAATATTTATAAAACTAGTTATAATACGAACGCACCTCATTTGCCACGTTTGACGAGCAATTTTCAACTTGTTAATTCTTGCAAAACAGATTGAAATGCAAGTAGCTTTTTAAGCATAACTCAAAAACTACTTCGCAGAATGAGCTGTAATTTTGAAATAACACATTTCAAGCTTCTAGAAATCTATTTCTGTTGAAAAATGCATAAGTTATAATAAATATATCTATATATTAAATTAATTTCGAAACTATATATTTTTCGAACAGATATAGATTTCTAGAAACTTCAAATAGATGCACAACTAAATGAAGTACCCCTGCAATTAATTGGACACATGTTTTACGGTTTTCCAAAATCCCAACACATTTCTGAGATAGAGATGTGTAGATGGGACTTTTGGTGGATTACGTATAGATATCCTATTCTAATAGGTACAGAAACTCACTACTTAATATAATTTTCAAAAATATATTTTCCCCATTTGAATGTAGACATGTCATACCGAAGTTCTACATTTTTAAACATTCTGTCCTTAAGTTTGAGTATTTTTAAGGAGAGAATAAATTTTGCCTTAGTAAATATTCCAAATTTTTTGTGTTTTCTAAAAATGCTTAAAGTTTAGAAAAATGATTTTTCTAAAAAGAGTATTTCGACATCCGACATGAACTTTCACATAGTGAAAACTTTCATTTGATAATTGCGTTAGATAATAAGTAATTACCTGTTGAAATTTCCAAATATTTTATGATAGGAGGGCGAAGCTGAAGCGTTCGTTCCCTTTATGCATCAGACATTATTGTAAAAATATATGAAGTAACTCCACTCGTTTTTCTGAACATTTTATAGAAAACCGTATATTCAAATAGATTTCGGCAACTTCCAACCGAACATCCTACCAAAATGATGTTAGCTTACATAATGGAATCAACTGAATTCGAATAGTGGACCTCCCGTTTTGGAACCGGAGAAGTTACCTGTGAGCCACTGATGATTGACTACTTCGTCCCAATATTTATCACTTAAACACTGTTATATTTCCTTGGTGATTTCCCATAGAATCGGTCACGAAATTGTTTGAAATAGTTTTAAAAATTGTTTAAATGTCTAAAATATAATACTTTATAATTATACGAAAATCTGTACAGTTTATGCGACAGTGAGACACTGATCTTAACCATATTCGCCAAATTGGAGATTAATTGTGAGCGCCGTTTGGAAGCTACATTTATGTCACATACATACACAACACATGGTTACAACACTTTCCTTATACCTTCTTCACATTACATGATTTGAGTTAACTTAGCTAGAATTTCGGAATGGTACGCGCGGAATTATGCTTGTTCACATTGCAAAACTCAACTAAGTTAATTCATCTGAATCTCACTGCGTTTGAGATTTAAACAAATCGGAAGCGTGGACATGCGCATAAGTTAAAAGAACTTGAGCAGCCAATCAGTTAAAGAGAACCTCAACAGCCAATCAGAGCAAATAATAGTGTGCTACATCTTGCCATATGGTGTTTTTACTCTTTGAATGAGTTTTTTTCGGAACTCACTAAGAGAGTGGATGGCTCTGAGTTAACTAAAATCACGTAGTGTGAACATGGTATTATATAGCGTTCAGATTATGATAATTAAGTCACTTATATTGATGTTTTTTGGAGTGGACGATCTGGAATCAAGATTTTTGATTTGCGCAAGTTTCTGAACCTCGCTTAACTTCCGATACATTCTTAACTATAAGTTGAAGGAAACTCTGCCTTATAACTTCTTTACCTTAAATGAAACTGTTCATAAATTGCGAATTGAGTTCTACAAATAATTAATCAGCTTTTATAATCCTTCCTTTATTTAACACGGCACAAGGAATAAAAACAATACTAGCCCTCTGAGCGGTTTGGGCGTATTTTTCCGTTTCCCCAAAACAACTTAAATCTGTTGTAAGAAAAAAAAATATTTTAAACAAAATTGTATTTTAAAATGTAATATCGAATAAAGGGGTATGAAGTTTATTTTAGAAACAATCAGGGAAAGAAAAATTACATTAAGATTATTTTTATAAGTATTTTCATGAAAATGCAGGACAGCCCCCAAGACGCTTGGAGGGCTAGTCAGAAGTTGTAGCTACAAATTTAACAACTTATGCGCATGCCCATACATCTGTTTGTCTAAATTAAGCCTCAGAAAGCGTTTGATATTGCGAACGAGTGAAGTCTAATTCCGGGTTGTAAAGTTCAAAAAAGTTAAGCTAAGTGATTTAACTTTCATAATGTGAACTCGGTATTACATCATATGTTCGGAAAGTAACTAATTTTGGCAGTTATTAAAGCTCATTATTTAAAAAAATAAAAAATAAATAAAAAAAATTTTTAAAAAAAAGCATTCAATACTTGAGCGAATAAAGGAAAATGTTTTAAAGCTGTTCTCAAATACAAAACAGTTACTTTCTGACACATTTTTTTATTAATTTTTGCTAAAAAAGCTTGAAATTGGCGCGTGTTTTTAATCATAAACAGTGTAATCTAAAGACGTTTTCCTTTTTTTTTTTTTTGGTAAAGGCAGAAGATCTTTCAGTAAATGCTTTCAAATTTATCATTTGGAACCAAATTTTTTCCATTTTCGAACCAGGAGAGAAAAACCGGTCGCCACGTGCCAAATTTGCTTATAACTTGATAAGTAATTTGTTTATCAAAAAATGAAAAACTCATTTCGATTCCAAATTGCTATAATAGTCAAGCGTGCCAATTTTATGCATTTACTTAACTGAGTCAGAAATTGTGTCAGAAAATATCGCGTTGTTCGGCAGGGAATTTGAGAACCGCCTTAACTGGTAAGGTACCATTTAAAAAAATTATTTTCAACAGAAACAACAGAACAGTCCTTTTCAATAGAACAGTCAAGTCTTCTTTTTTTCTTCACACTGTTTATGCTTTTGCTATATCAAGTTATGGGGAATGTCCTGTCCCCAGTTTCAGCGTTGTTATGAGTGAGAATATGAAATGTAAAAATAGTTTCTGTCTTTGTTATTTGTTCAAATCATTAATCACTTCAAGTTCGTGATGGATGTGAGAACACTAAATGCAAACATGTAAAACTCACGTAAATGGACGTTTCACTGTTTTTCACCAATCGCGATACCCTATGTTAACAATGTAAGCTATAGTAAATGCAATAGGTGATTACTCATTACGTTATCTAATCATCGAAATACGGTTTACGCTATGAGAGCAACCGTGATATGTCAATGCAGTGTGTTTTAATAAATTGTTTTGATTTTAAATGTTTTTGAGAAGATAATGAAATTTGAAATTTTTCCACAAGTAGAAATTTCAAAGCTTACAATTTTTTTTTTAATACTTCAAATTAAGGGAGATTATTTTAATTGATTTTAAATGTTTTTGAGAGATTAATAAAATTTGAAATTTTTCTACAAGTAGAAATTCCAAAGATAAGAATTTTTTTTTTATTATTATTCTTAAAATTAGGGCACACATTTATTTAATAGACGCACTCATAGCTGATAACTTTTAAGTTTTTTTCTCATCATTGTGTTTTAAAATAAATTTTTGCTTTATTTCATTGCTTAATTTTGAGGAATAAGTAATGCGAAGATTACTATTAAAATATAATTTAAGAATGGAAAGAATATAATGGCAGTGGTAAGAAAGTTAATGGTAGATAATTAATAATGGTAAGAAAAATTGTAAAATGCCTCAATTATGAGTGCGTTTTATTAAAAAGTCTCTTTCAATTTTAAGTATTAAAAAACCCGTAAGCTTTCAAATTTCTACTTGTGGAAAAATTTGACATTATCTTCTTAAAAATGTTTAAAACTGAAAGAGACAATTTTTAAAAACGCACTACTTCAGCAACGGACGTCTGCCTTCTTATGATGAAAATCTTGTTTCGATAATTCGATAATTTCGATGTATTGGGCAATGAATAATCATCTAATTAAAATTTTCCTTGTTAACAATGGAGTTTTGCGATCGACGAAACCTATATCGGTAATCCATGCTTTTAAACCATTCCTCACCAATGCAGAAATCGCAATATCCGATGACTGGATCTCTCAGTTTGAAATACTGTAATCAAATCTTCTCTTAACTTCTTTTCCTCAGAACATCAGGTATGAACCAAGGTCGGAGTCGACGAAGCACAGTTCTTTCAATAAATTAGATGCTTCTGCTTATACAGCAGGATTTATGGCCGAATTTATGTCTAGTTCAGACGATATCGAGATTCTCTTTATTAAAACGGGATCGTTTTTGTTAAATTCTTGATTCACAGAATTCTTGAAAGAAGTTGTTAGATCTGCAGCCGATAATGTAGCTGGAGTCCAACTGCTATGTATGGTTTCAGGTTCTGTTTCATCTTCAACGCTCCTAAAAGGAAATTAATATTAAAAAAAATTAATTTGTAACACTGATTTACACTGGTGGTTATAAATTAAGAAAAAAAGCACAAAATTATAATTTTCGAGCACAAAAGTTAATTGTGAGTGGTTGAAAAAAACCTGATAAAAATGGCAGGCGTAACGAGTGTATTTCTTTAATAGCACTGCTAGTCGATATGACGTTATTGCATCACAAATAGTCAAAAAGTGTCATAAAGCAACGAGTTTTGATTTCATAAAGACAGCTTTTAAAAGATTCTTTCCTGCCAGTTCTGTTGCCTCAAACACTTAACGATTTAAATAACTTAATTCTTCTTCCTCATAAAAACATTCGGAACTTTGTTCACCGATTAAAAGTCTTAGTAGCAAAAGTATATCCAGAAACTTCAGACAAGACAGCGGCAGATCATATAAAATTGCTTAAATTATTAGTTCGTTTACCCTCAGCAATTAAGGAAAACATTACGACAATGTTTTAGAGTGAAAGAGTACGACAAAACTGTAGAAAGTGATATATTTTATTCATCTCATTATTAATCTCAGGTGACCATTATTTGAGGACAGTCATTATGAAGTCACCGTGACTGTTTCTTTGTGATGAATCATCAGGTTACTGTTAAGTTACCTAGTAATACTCAGGTTTCCATCATTCGGAGACTCCGCTGTAAAGTTATCCTGACTATTGGTTTGTGAAATGTTTTCAAATGACATCCCAATAAAGATATTTAGTGACTTTTCACAAAGAAATCGTCATAGTGACTTCACGATGGAGTCTCCAAACGACAGCTATCGTTGAATCTCCAGATAACTTCACTGTGACGTCACTGGGTAACTAATTGCAATCGACGGTCATGGTGACTTAACTGTTGAGTATAAAATGAAGGTCACATGAGAATTACCAGGTGATATCATTGTTACGTCACCGGGTGACTGTTCTCAAATCAACAGTCACGGTGTAACTTAACAGCTGATCCATAAAAGATATCACATTCTGTTTTACCGCCGTGACTATGATACATGTGGCCATTTGTGACATCAGATTATCGTCACATTGACTTCCTGTGCTGTTGGGGCAGTACTTATTTGTTACACTTGTTATTTATATCAGCTTTTGTTGACCCCTTACCTTCTCTTAGTTTATGGGCACCATTGTATAAATTTAAATTGAAATATTATTTTTTGAAATAATATTATGTATTTAAAACACTATGAGCGTTTTCAAGAATAAAGCATCTTTGAAAATAAGATACCTATTTAATAATTGACTTGAAATTAAAATTTAAAAATAAATCAAAAAGCTAAAAAAGGACTAGCTTCGGTAAAAAAAAAGCATTTCGCTATAAATAAACTACAAAAGACCACACTGTCTCTGCGTCCGGGAAATGTCTTCTGCTTGATTTTGTTTAAACACATTTGTGCAAAGTAACTCATATGCACTGTATTACTTTATTTCCGCATATCAATAAAAAATATGTATATGGGGCATTCTCACAATCTTTTGACTTCCATGTCCCTGAATAATAATTTTTTATTTAATCCACTTTTTTGTGTTTTTTTAATTTCATATACTGGGAAACATCCCATTGCATGATTGCATAATAATATTAACGAGATAAATAAGTTTTGGACGATGTTGGGGGTCCAAATATCAGGAAAACCCATCTACCGTCCCGTGTCCCTGATGCTGATTTTTAAGTTTGGAGCTGTCTCTATCAAATTGTTTTAATAAAAATAATTCGATGTATTTTTTTTTCTGAAACTGGAACTATTGTTTTATATAAATATGTAGCTAAAAATTAACCTGCATTCATTTTTAGGGTTGTTATTATTTTTTAAACTCTGTCCCTGGGTTTTAGATCCCTTACCATCCCTCTTCTAAAATTATACAGAAAATCATTTCAGATGCAGCCACAGATTTGTTTTCAAGTTTTTTCTCGTGCAGAAAGCTAGAGAAATAATGTCTAAAATTCTTTGGCAGGAAATTTAACGTAGAAATTAAATCAGCATTTAAATATCAATTTCAAGCATCGTGGCTTTATTGATAGTCTCACCGTCCCCAAGGTTTATTCCTGCAATTTTCAAAGTAAATTTAAAAAAAAAATTATATTTAATCCAATGTTAACAACTGCTTCTAAAAATCAATGAACATTGTGGCTATCGCTTAGTCTTAATATGATTTTCCTAAAAATAGGTAGTAATTTTCCTTACCGTTCCATCCTTACCGTTCCTTTTTTTACCATTCCGTCCTTTTTTTTAAATCATTCCGTGCCTTTTTTCCAATACCATCCCCTTTTTTTACCTTACCGTCCCTTCTTTAACACCTTTTTAAGACAATGTTATACAAAAATTCTGTATTAAAAGTACTACATTGTTATTATTTCTTATTTGTATGTCCTGTGGGTACTATGCAAATTCATTATAAGTAAAAATTTAGAAGAAAATAAAAAGTTATAGGGTTAAAATGGTAAGGAAAATTAAACTCGCAAGTTTAACTTAAACCTCAGTTAAATAAAAAAAAATTTCGTTGCTAACCATTTTTTCTTTATTTTGAATGTCTTAATAAGCATTCGTCTATCAGATTAAAATGTTATTTTAGCAAGTTTAATTTCGCCAGATTTTTTTTCCCAAAAGTCAAAAGATTGTGAAAATGCCCCATATAGCGATTGAAATCAATAACATCCTCTTTGTAGAAGATCTTAGTAACAGGATTATTCGGCTTTAACACATACTGCAGAAGACTGTTCCTAATTACTGAAATAAAAATATAGAGTTTTCTAAAGTTAATTCCATATAACCAAGCAAAAATTTTAATTGAAGCTTACAGATTCTACTTTTGATTTCTAATGTAGTTTTGAATAAGATTTAAAAATTTTCAAAAAATAATTTGCCTTTATTAACCCTTAACAGCTGTTAGCAGTTTCCCATACAGCTGCTTTTTTTTCAATTTTATTAGTTTACTTTGTAATTTTCAGTTTAACTATAGATGTGAAGGAGGAATAAGGCGATAATTAATTAATAATATAAGTTTAATATATCTGTATTATCCTTTACACAATATAAAACATTTATTTACAACGTTAACCCGGGAGAACTCGCTGCATGAGATTTTCTCTCACAGTCGTACTTTTTTAAGACTCTTATTTAAATCATTTTTCATTTTAATTAAAATTTCAATATGTTTTTCAATTGTTTTACCTATTTTGTGAATAAAAGTACTAAGCCAACCAAAAAAAGTTGATATTATATGAATGTTAAGTAAAAGAAAAGCAATTGGGCATTCTCACTAGCGAGTTCTCCCGGGTTAAAGGTGCAAAGGAGGCTTTTGTGGCAAATTAAACGCGACACGAGAATTCCGTCGGACCATTTTATCCGGTTTCGTTGCGACCTGGCTTTCCGTCTTAAGGCTGCTAGTCACTCAGCGTCCGCATTCCCCTCACTAATGTTAAGTCTATGAGCGTCTGATGCATTCGTGTACTTAAAACATCTCCTCGGGAAATTAATATTTTTTACTTCTCTTTTCTGCATTCTCTTTTCTGCGTATTTCTTAAAGGATATCTCTTTTTTCTTTAGTTCTCAAAATATTTTTAGAATCTATGCTGAATTTAATATTTTATGTGTTAAAAGCTGACGAACTATGAGTAAAGTTTTAATACTTCATACAAAATTAAGTATATATTTTAGAAATATTTTGAGAATTAAGAAAAACTAGTCCTTGGGGGCCACCGTAATACTTATCCATCACGGATACGCATAATATAAAATATGAAAATAAAACATGTGTGTAAACTAGTTATAAAATGCATTGCAATTCCAAAATAAAATTTAAATGTATTTGTTGTCAATTTGTTCGGTAGATAGAGTGTTTAAAATCGTGGCTCGATGGCGTCGTAAACTTGAAATCGAGGCTAACGAAAAAGACAGGCTACCGCGGTGGGTCCGATTCTTCTTTTTTACAGACCACTGGAGTCACGTGAAGCTCAAATGCGCCAATGAAGGTGTAGGAAAAAAGCATCACGTGACTCCAGCGGTCTGTAAAAAAGAAGAATCGGACCCACCGCGATAGCCTGTCTTTCTCGTTAGCCTCGCCTGAAATGCTCTATTAATGAATTGCGTAAAAGAAACATCCTTTTAACTCCAAAAATGATAATCCTATTAACTAACAGTTTACTTCGTCAGTTAAAGCGTCTCATTTCCAATTAAAATGTATCTTTCAATTGAAATTTGAATGAAATACAGTGTCAGGAAAAATCGAAGAGTGTGGAAAATAGGATTACAAATATCTCGGCAACTCATTATCCGATAGACTTCATTCTTTATGCAAAATTTGTGTTTCTTTATTGTCTTTGGCATTCACTCCTTAAAATAAACAATTTCAAAAAAATTTATGTACCTTTTATCAGAACGAATATTTCGAGAGTCCGAAAAAAACAGTTCCGCATAATCGAGGTTTATGAAATTCATTAGACTTCTTCTCATTCTTACATACTAAGTCTCTATCTCAATTTTTTCGGGAGATAGGGCGTTTACAGACACACACAGAGACGGACGGCAAATCCCCCCCCCCCCCGAAAAAATATACTTTTCGGAATCTCCAGTGTCTGAAACAAGTTATTCCGTCAAAAAAACAATTGCGATTTTTAAAACTATTACAAGACTTACCCTATACCAGGGTCGGCGAACCTATGGCATGCGTGCCACTTTCGGCACGCCACAGAATAATTTTGGCACGGCGCGGCGTTGATTATATCTCTAAATGAGGATACAGCGATTTTGCACAAAATACACGAACTTAGATGATCTGATTAGATTCTAAATTCGAATAATTGCAAATTGAAGAATTTTAATCTTATTCAATATGGTTTCGAAAATTTATCAAACAAAGAAAATATTTGAAAACTATTAAGAAGGAAAGATTATTATCGATGGTAAATTATGGCAACTTGGAAATTAATTTCAGAACTATTTAAATAAACTGCCTTTTTCCAATTTTAATAATTTTTTCTACTATTTATATCTGTCATTTTCGCAAATTTAGAATATAAAAAGTCAAATAGAGAGTGGTTGCCATATAAATTCCTTTAGTTTGCATTCTATTGAAATTAACTGAACATGAACATGATATTAATTATTTTTCATCCAAGATACAAACAATTAATCACATTATGTTTTTAATTAATTTCTAAAATATAATTGTTTCTATAATTATTGCAGTGTAATACTTACATGTATGTTGCTCGTTTTAGAAAATATCCTAATAAGTAATTTTTAAGTAGTTTTGATTCATTATATTTCAATCCACTGAATTTGCTTTTTAGTTGGCACGTCAAGGTCAAGTAAAATATTTAAAAAAAAAATTGGCACGTGACTATAAAAAGGTTCGCCAACCCTGCCCTATACTATACATGATGGGTAAGTAAAAGACCCATTCTTTAAGAAGAGCACACAGAAAAAAGAAGTTAAAAATATTCATATCCCAAGGAGATATTTTAAATATGTGAATGCATCAAACGCTCATAGACTTAACATTAGTGTGTGTGTGTGGGGGGGGGGGGGGGAATTGGGAAGCTAAGTTAGGAGCAGCCTTAAGAGCTCGTACGAGATCTGTCTGACCTCTGCCACTTCAAAATGAATTCTGATTTGATTTATTAATTTTTCCCAGACCCAGAGATGCGTAAACGTACATATATCAGCAATTCCATTCTCGTCTGCGGTGGCTTACATCAGAAGCTTCTCGTGGGAACATGACGATTACATCTTGTTTCTATGCGAGTATGGTGGGAACGCTTTAAGGCGCCTCGGGATTCTTAAAGCTTAAAAAATTTCGAAATTTTAATTTTTTTAGATATTCAACACCTATTTTTTCTGAACATTTTGATATAATTGTTTCCTTGAAATTCCCATTAGAACAGAAGTTGTGGCTTTTAGAATTATACCCGCTCAATAGCTGAAGCGGCGTTTCCGAAACTTTAAAGTAATTTTTCTCCAAATGACGTTTTTGGCCATAACGCGCACGATATCTCAAAACCTTCTTAATGTTTTTTCATGAAATTTTCAAAACATATGTTTCATGTTAGTCTCTATAAACTGAACCTAAAATTTCCTTTTTATTGTTGAAAAAAAATATTTTTTTATGTGATTATACTGTTGAAATTTTCAAAATTTTGCATTAGCTAAGTACAACTTTGTATTAAAAATAAAAAAAATGCTTTAAATACATATTTCTTTAGGTTAAGTGTAATTATTGTAATTTTAAGTATAAGCAGGTGCCAAAATTTTCATTCTAGTTGCAAAATTTATTTCGTAATCCTGTGTAAGCTGTTATACCAATTTTCTGCTCGTCAAATGTCTGACAATTTGAAGCCCTCCATAAATGCTATTTCTGCATCTTGTAATTTTTTAAATACATGAAATAAAAGAACATACTTATATCTAATAAAAATTGTATTTTAAAATCATATGCGTTTTAAGATATTAAATGTTGAAAATGGTCATTTTTTTTCATTATTTATAATTTTAAGAGTCCTGAGACCCCTTAACCACACTCACATAGATACTAGTAAAATTTTGTTTCGTTTGAAGACGTAGTACCGTAGCTAGAGAGTTTTGGAAGGTGCATTTTAATTATAATAGTCATGTACATACAATTTAGTACATAAACAGTATCCTATGCGTTAAACAATGCTTTTATTCATCTTTCACTCAAGCGATATAAAAAAAAAAATCCCTGTCGGCTCGGCCTACAGGCGGAGGTAGGCTTCGAAGTTAAGTAAAACCCAGTTTAGCAATTTTACCAGGTCACTTTTGACGAATTTTTAATTTCATTTTACTGTAACAGATGGTTTTATCAGAATCATGTTAAGGCGGTATTCAAAAGAAAAATATTTTTTCATGCTCAACAACTCGTAATTTTCTGACACATTTTTAAAAAAAGAACATAAAACTTGCTGACGTGATTTTTTTTTTTTTTTTTTTTTTTTGGAAGAAATTTTTAAGCGATCTGTGTTTTTATTTTTCGTTCAATTAATTAAAACTTGATTTACAAACAATTATTTTCTCAGTACGGCCATTTTTTTTCATTTCCAGTACTATCGCTTCGGGAAATTCGGTTCAAAATGCCCACTTTGACAGCATTTTTTTAAATATATTCTACGTTTATCAAAAAATCGACCAATACGGCACGTTATACAATTTCTGAATAAGAGAAACTGCCAATTGATTGCGTTTAAAAGCAAAAACGAATTTAAAAATGAGTCAGAAAATAAGCAGTTTGGATTTGAGTACACCCTTATAATACGATAATTTTTTCGTCAACCCCTATTTTTGTTTATTTTTTTTTTTCTTGCTGTAAGAGTTGGTCTTATCAAAAACTTGTCAGTATGAAAGTTGTAGATAATATTAAGAAGATTTATAATAAATTTAAGCGGATTGGATATCTTGTGAATTGACAAAGTTATGAATTTTTTTCTTCTTGAACGCCCCATTTTTTTTCGTTTTTAATTTTGTTTTGCGGTAAGAATTGGTTTTATCAGAAACTTGTCGATATAAAAGTTGTAGATAGTATTACGAAGATTTATAATAAGTTTAAGTGAATTTTATATCTTGAGAATTGACGAAGTTATGAATTTTTTTCTCTCAAAAACCCTATTTTTTGCTCCCATTGAGCAAATTTTTAAGTTTATCAAAAATCTGTGATACATAAATTTTTGGCCCTTGTCTTAGAAGTAATAATAACTTTAATCTGATTTGATATGTATTAAAATTAAGAAGTTATGTGGGTTTTTTCGATTTTCACAAAACCTCTCCGTATTTCTACCCCCTTGGTCGGATTTTGCCCATTAACGAACTTGACCGAGATTTTCTGCCCCTTGATTTTATGTGTCAGTTTGGAAGATATTTGTGCAGCATTCTGGAAGTTATCGTGTCCATAAAAAATTGATATATGTAGATAGATATAGATGTATAAACTTTTGAACTGGGGGTAGTTTTGGGTTCTAGGGGTCATGATCGGCGTAGATCTGCAAAAATGTTTAGAAATTCCAACATAGGGGAGAATGTAATAGGTAGTATTTTTTACGAAATCTACCGAAGAGCTCACAGTAGGTATGCGGCAATTTTTGCCACAGCAGTTAAAGGATTAATTAACAGCTAAAATTGGGAATTTTGTCATACAATCAATCTGGATTCGTGTTCATGTATAATTTATGACTGGGTAACTCAATTTTATATTTATGTATTTTTTTCCTTTGAAACTGTATGTTTTACGCAGAACTTACTTATATTTGGCTGAAAAACAATTGTTTCGCCATTTGCTAGAAAATAAGAATAAATAAACATTGCTTGATAAATAATCTGTAGATTAAATAACAAGTACGCTACGTAGCTGGCGTTTCATATTTGTTGTTACCGGGTTAAGATAATTTGGCCCAGATGTTATATATTCATTTGTCATAGATGTCATAGTTAATTGGCGCGATTTTTTCCGACGCCAATTTCGCAAAAACCTCGTTACTATATCATCTATATCCGGGTTACCGTATCAAGCAAAATAATGACACTTTGCGCCAGTTAAGTACCCGATGCGTATTGACGTCAGAAAAAAATCACGCCAATATGGGGCGTATATGACATCTGTGCCGATATTTTTTTTAAGTGCGTTCGTAATTATATAAATACGTAGCACCTATAGTCGTCGTCTGGTCCGCCCGTCTGTCTGTCCATCTGTCTGTCCGTCTTTCCGCATATAACAGCACAAAAACTACCCAGCCGAATGGTTTGAACTTTAATATATAGAATCGTTGCAGAATTTTTTCGAGTCATTTGAAATTTTATGAAAATCGAATCAAAACTTAAAAAAGATATTAATAAAAGTTTTCCGCATTCTATGAAATCCTATCATACGTCATTAGTTCAATGATATCCCATGGTAGGTAATGATTTTAATTTGCCATGGTGATTATTCTATTAAATCTTATTATGAGAAATTAATTCAATGATATCCTAATGATATCCAATGATGCTATTTAAGATGGAGTCCTATTGTTTCCGAATTACTGGATTTAATATAGAATCGTAACAAATTTTGCATTCATGCATTTTTGCATAAGAGTACAACAGCTATTGCACCAAAATCTGAACATTTATAAACGTGTACCACGAACGCACCTCATTTGCCACGTTTGACTTGCAATTTCCGAATTGTTCTAATCTATTTTGCATTCTAATGTTTATAATAAACAAAACATATAGCATTGCATTTGATGAAAACACCCCGATGATAAACTTACGCTGAACAGGAAAAAAACTTGAAACCCTTTTCGAAATTTTCCGCATCAGCCACTGTTTGTGGTAACTTCTTGTTTAACGTCTCCGGTAAGAAAGAAGCGCATATTCCAGATAAGAACGTGATGATGAAGAAAATCATGAATGGTATGTAAGTTCCATATTTAGCCTAGAAGTAAAAAGCAATCATGAGTACTCTAAAATACAAAATTAAACATTTTAAAGTTAAGAAGTTACTGTATGCACATAAAGCTTTATTTATTTAATTAATGTTTTTAATCTTCTTGTTCGTAAGCCATATTAATTCTAAGTTACTATTAAAGTTTAATCACACGTACTATCAAACGATGTGAAATATATGCTATTGTCTCTCGGTTCCTTCAAATAGCTTATTCGCGCTGCAAGTCGTGCTATATTCAAGACTATATGCAATGAGTTAATGTAAGCAACAAGCGGGACATTTGCAAATAATCTTTTTTAAAGGTTTTAAAAAGTTGCGTAAAGTTCACGAACCGAGAACAACCAGTTTAGAGCGCTGTGATTGGTGTAATTTGAGCTGATATTTAAAGTATACAGCTGTAGCGATATACAAATGGCGATGAATTCGTCATTGACGAATTTAGGATACTACACTGCTCAAAACAATTGGGAGATATTTTGAGTGTGGTAGGAAGCGACAATATAATGGACAACTCTTTAAACAAAAACAAAAGAAAAGAGGTTAAAAAAGAAAATTATAACGATTACAAACTTGGGAATATGCAAATTTTGTGTGTAACGTAAAAAACGACGCATTACAGATAAGGAGTGAAAAGCGACCTGCAGCATTCCTTATAAGGAGGAGATTAAAAACAATCGACACACGCGTTGAATGTTTTGTAATAGTGAATACTATGTCTCAACAACATGACTTATCTTAATTGGTGCCCTGGAGGGCCATTGGTCATTTAGAGGCGTGTCAAATGCAATTCGTTGTCGCGGAAACGTTAGGAGCATTGTAAAGAATCATTTTCAGACTATGGAATCGATTTTAGGGAACTGGAAATGTTAGCCGAAGAACAAGAGAATGTCATACGCGTGCAACAACAGAAAATGAGGATAGATATAATATTTAACATTAACTACCAAAAAGAACCGCAGTATGAACACCACTCTATTGCAACAGCACCTTCAAAGACTACTGGTAACAGGGTTTTGACTCAAACTGTTCGAAACCGACCCCATTATGTTGGTTTGTATGTTATCAGACCTATGGTTTGTGATTCTTTAACCCTTTCAAGGGCGGTGGCTAGAGGGTCTAGCCACCTAATTTTAATTCCAAAACTGACAAATGGTTCCAAGAATATTTTAATAAAAAAAAATTTTTTTGTAATGAAAATGCAAAGTAGCGGGTTTTTATTTTCTGAAAAATTCGTTTGAATATTCTGGTGTCAGTCAATTATTTCATCCTTTTACATACAGAATTCTTCTGCCCCTGAAAGGGTTAACAGCGGGCCACATTACTGCCCACAGAAGTGGACAAAAGTGTACATCAGATGCGGGCATGATGAGTGGTACAACGTGCTCTTCACGGATGAGTCCCGCTTTAGTGTGCAACCTGATCTGAGGAGAACATGGCACTCTGAAATAAAACAATTCAATAAACCTGAATTTGTGCAAGAAAGATTCGAAGCCTAATTCGAAGGAGGGGGGGGGGGGGGTGATGGTCTGGGTCGGTATGTCTATTAATGGCAGCAGACCTGTATATTATCAGGAATAGAACACTGACATGTCAGTGATATAGGAATGAGATCCTCTGACCTATTGTGGTGCAATCGGAGATGAATTCATTTTCATGACAATAATGCCAAACCCCATCATACTCGACTAGAGGACATCTTCCTTTTCGATGAAGGAATCCTTCGGATGGATTGGCCAGCATATTCCCCAAACATGGACCCCATAGAACGTGTTTTGGAACTTCTATGGAGAAGGGTTTCTGTTCGCTTATCAGTCCCGCAAACAATTCAGCAGTTAAGAAGCTCTTTTCAACAAGAGTGGGAGAGAGATTACCCCAATGCCGCCTTGATAATGTAATTGATTCTGTGCATCGTAGTTGTGTGACAAACAAACAGGGAAAACATGCTCCTCATTTAAACTCCTTTGTATCCGATAAACAGTGTCGCCAAATTATATGGGCCCGTGGAGCGCGAGCCCACCCAATTTCAATTGATTTAATTCGATATTTATTTATTTATTTATTTATTTATTTGTTGAAATAAAATTTGATTTTATTAATGTTCACAAAATAATTTCGTTTGGAAAATATTAAGAACATCAATGTGCCTTACAGGAACACTAAAAGCCCCTTCAGCTGATGTATAATTAAATTTTTCTCAAAAACAAATATCCTGCATATTTTGCCAATCTGTGTCTTGAATTGATAAAGCAATCAGGTGAATAATTTGTATGTTTATCTTCACTTTTAGCTTTTTGTATACTTTAAAAAGTTAGCTATTTTTATGTTTTTATAATAAATATTAAGGGAGAACTTGTGAGAATATAATTTAATAAAATCATTTATTAATTTGTAATTATAATTATTTTATATTTTGCTTAGAAAAAAGATAATTTAATTTCGAAATCATCATCTTTAGTCATTCGCTCCATCCCGTCTCTGTCTCCACCCGTACACGCACCGAGGAAAGAAATTGTATTATTTTACTCGAAAATTTTTGACCCACCCAATATTTTTCAAAAGTTGGCGCTACTGCCGATAAATCATATTTTTTGTTTATTCGTATATCTTTTAATTGCGCACTATTGTTAACCGACAAATAAATAATTAACATTTGGAGTCTGAGCTATTTTAACCGCATATCTGAGATTATTTAGTACTTTTCATGATTTTTTAAAATATATTTGGATGATATGTATTTTAACGATTCTTTTTTATTATAAACTTCAAACTGTTTTTATTCATAATCAAGGAACTGTTTTAATGCACTTAAAATTAATATTTAATGATAAATTATTGAGAAAAAGCATTTTTTATATTTTTAAAGAAAGTTCCGCGTAAGAAAACATCATTTTCTAACCTAAAATTTTACATAGACTTGAATAAAAAACGTACCCAAATGTTGCACAAATATCTGCAAATAGGTTTTATTTGTATATAAACTAAACATTACTTAGTATGATTTGCTTTTGTGTGGTACATTTCAAAGCACAAAGAACAACACCACAATGTTCACAATAAGTTTGAATTAAGCTCTGATTCTAGATATTTTCATATACTTATTTCTGTTTAGTGCTGTCACCTATATTTTTCTTTTCAAAATAAAATGTTCGTAGATAATATCTGAAAAGACAGCGAACGTATATATTAGGTTACTTTTATAGCTCAGAAAGTTAAAAATTGACCCCGAGAGACACTCGGGCTTAGTTCGCTTCACCGAAAACGGCACCCCGAGTGACACTCAGGCTTAGACCTGAAACTGTTAATTACCCGATGTGTGATGCTTAGTTTTCGTTTCACATACCTTACAACACAAATAGATCATATAACAATCAACAAAGCATTTCTTCATCCGCATTTTATATCAAAAATCATAATATCCCCTAATTGTTTTGAGCAGTGTATTACACGGTGTGTTTCGACTGTTTCCTTCTGATAAACCTATTTATGGGGAAAGACATGATATTATCCACAATAGGATAGTACGTGTGATCGCAGCTTAACATCGCCTACTAGGGATTTTTCCCACAGCTTTAGCTTTAACTCTTTAACCCTCTCGCTGCGCAACCCGAGAGTTTCTCGGGCAACGTAAAAGTAGCAAAATTTGCGCAACCCGAGATTTCATCGGGGTGCATTTTTTACGTCTAATTAACCCTCCTTGATCATTCTCATCAGTAACTTTTTATTGTAAATTTTGCCTTATCTAACCGGAACATTTTCCCGATTAAATCAGGCGAAAATTTTTGTTTTGAAAAACCGGAGACAAAAGAATGAAAATTCATACAAGACGCTCGTCGCGAAGGAATTAAATACGCTTTGAAGCAAACTTTGATAAAACAATTACCGAGATTTCATCGGGATCAGGCGATTAAATCAGGCGAAAATTTTTGTTTTGAAAACCCGGCGACAAAAGAATGAAAATTCATAAAAGACGCTCGTCACGAAGGAATTAAATACGCTTTGAAGCTACTTTGATAAAACAATTACGCAGCGAGAGTGTTAACTCCGAAATTATAACTTAATGAAAATTGCCCAAGTCAAAGCATTCTTCCTAAAAATTTGAAAATAGGTTTGTTCAATCATCAAAGAAATTTTAGAAATATTTCGATTTATTAAATGTAATAACCTAAACCGTTATTTATAGAGGTTGAAATTATAAGCATCGCCCGAATGAAAGTGGGGCTGCTTTTTGGTTTAATGACAAACAAATGGTTTAATGGTACCGACGTATCAAGTGCACTGTAAAAAAAGACAATTTTTTCTTAATCTAGATAAATATAATATAAATACGGATGGAAACATACAGCCATTCGTCTTCCAAACACGTCTTCCGAGTTAATAACGATTACGAAAAGTATTCTTTATCGCTAGAAACCCCAGAAACCAATTTATTTTCGAGATTTAAAGAGCATATATAAAAACAAAGTTGTTTTGTTGCCACTGGTTTTCGGGAACGTTTCCTGGTAGCTTTAACCACCTGCAAAAGGGCAAAATTGTAATGTTGTTCTCTCTGTAATGTTTTTAAATGCTAAAAAAAAGATGTTTTTTTTTTTCTAACAGTATATATATATTTTTTTTAATTACGTATAGGCATATAAGCCTTGAGAATATTAAATATGACTTAATTTGTAAAACTGGATTTTATTTTCTTGAATTGTATTAATTAAAATAATGCTTCTATTGCTGTGAAACCTGCAGCTTAGTGAGTGAACGGATATATCAGTTCGCGGCGGTTAGAAGGTTTTAATAGTTTATTAACCAGCTTTCTCAACCCGGAACATTGGTTTTTTTATATTATCAATTCTCTTTTAAACATTTTCAGGTTCAACAAACATATTAGAGCATGAGTCTCAAAACTCGCCTGATCCAGAATATTAAATTTTGGGCAATCGCGAAAACCCTGACTGCGTCTATTGGCTTTCATTATAAACCAAGATTTTACAGTGCCAGAAATACACGATAAAACTATTTTTTTTTCTTCAGACTAGGGGGCTCGTCCCCCTACGAGCTACTCTCGCCAACCCCCGTTCAGACACCGCATTTTCTAAAAGCACGCTAATTTGATAGGCTTTAAAAAGATTTTGAAAAACTGAATTATAATTTAAAAAACAGTGTCGATCTCCCTATAAACGGGTTTCTATTCATTCTCTTTGATCGGGGAATTTTAAGGAAAAATCAGGTGTTAAAAGATACAATGGCTGTTTTCGTCTTTGATTAAATAAAATCATTAAACATTTCAAAGTAAGCTAATATAAAATGAATTAAGTAAACAGAGTCTTTGTCTCCCCGTATTTTTCAACAAAGCGAAAAGAAAGTTCTTTCTGACGTTAATTTTCACCAAACTTTTCTTTCTCTTTTTAATATTCACGTGAAAATACTTTTGTTAGAAATGAAATATTATTTGCGATGTCCCAGCAAAAATAGTGGAAAAGATCATCTCGAAATATCAAATAAATGTCTCGCGCAATTTTTTAATTTAAACAGTTTTGCAATATTATTTTTTGTTCATTTTACATAATAAATGTAATGTGACGTAAATGTGACGTAATTTCTCCTATTTAACACTTCTAACGCATGTTAATGAATTTATTATTTTACAATATCCTTTCTCTGTTAAAATTCACGTGTAAATATAGTTCTTATGAAGTAATTTTCAATAAGTTCCTGCTTTTTATACGCAATTATTTAATTCTAATTTGAAAGTATCTTTTCTGTTTATAATAGTCACGTGTAAATAAATTTTTAATTTGAAGCAAACATTATTGTTTGCGTTGTTTATACAGTTGGCAACAGGTCAAATTAGTACGATTTTCTGAAATAAGTAAAAAATATCTCTCGAAATGCTGAAAATTGAATTTAAAATAGAAATAAAACCTCACAAAAATGAGTCAAATTAAAAAAATAAATGAATTTGCACACCGGGAAATTATAACGTATAAAATCTCTCTATTCTAAAAAAAAGTAACTACCGCTGTCACCGCCGCCGCCGCCGCCGGTTTTGAATTTTTTGTGACCGGATGTCTTTCTTCGTTAATATTAAAAAAACTGTTGCATACAAAAATATGAAAATCGGTATTATTATAGAGAAATGTTTGATAAACATGCTGATGCAGACAGTTTTCAAATCGAAGAATTATTTTAAGAGATATTTAATGCCAAAGTTGGACAAAATCGTTCCATTAAAAAAGTTTTATAGGAGCAAAAACTGTACATAGGAATTTAATCATTTTTAGATCATTTTATGCATCAGAATTTCCCGGTGTGCAGATTGCAGTTAGTTTTTTAATTTGAATAATTTTTCGAGGTTTTATTTCTATTTTAAATTCAAATTTTCAGCATTTCGAGAGATATTTTTTAGAAATTTTAGAAAATTGTATTAATTTAAACTGTTGCCAACAGTATAAACAGCGCAAACAGTAATGTTTGCTTCAAATTAAAAATTTATTTTACACGTGACTATTATAAACAAAAAATATAAAAAGCAGGAACTCATTGAAAATTACGCCATAAAAAATATAGTTACACGTGAATTTTAAATGAGAAAGAATATTGTAAAATAATAAATTCAGCAACATGCGTTAGAAGTCCTAAATAGGAGAATTTACGTCATATTACACTTATTACGTAAAATGAACAAAAAATAATATTGGAAAACAGTTTTAATTTAAAAATTGCGCGAGACATTTACTTGACATTTTAAGATGATCATAATATTTCATTTCTAACAAAAGTATTTTGACGTGAATCTCTCTATTCTAAAAAAAAGTAACTACCGCTGTCACCGCCGCCGCCGCCGCCGCCGGTTTTGATTTTTTTGTGACCGGAGGCCTTTCTTCGTTAATATTAACAAAAATAATGCATAGAAAAATATGAAAATCGGTGGTTTTATACAGAAATGTTTGATAAACACGCTGATGCAGACAGTTTTCAAATCGAAGAATTATTTTAAGAGTTATTTAATGCTAAAGTTGGACAAAATCGATCCACTAAAAAAGTTTTATAGCAGCAAAAACGATACATGGCAGTGTAATCATTTTTAGATCATTTTATGCGTTAGAATTTGCCGGAGTGCAGATTGCATTAATTTTTTTATTTTGACTCATTTTTTCAGGTTTTATTTCTATTTTAAATTCAAATTTTCAGCATTTCTAGAGATATTTTTTACAGATTTCAGAAAATTGTACTAATTTAAACTGTTGCCAACTATATAAAAAGCGCAAGCAATAATGTTTGCTTCAAATTAAAAATTTATTTACACGTGACTATTATAAACAGGAAAAAAACTTTCAAATTAGAATTAAATAATTACGTATAAAAAGCAGGAACTTATTAAAAATTACGTCATAAAAAGTATACACGTGAATTTTAAAAGGGAAAGGATATTGTAAAATAATAAATTCATTAACATGCGTTAGAAGTCTTAGGATAAATTACGTCATATTTACGTCACATTATACTTATTACATAAAATGAACATAAAATAATATTGCAAAAAAGTTTAAATTTAGAAATTGCGCTAGACATTTATTTGATATTTTGAAAATTAATTTAAAATGTCTCATTTAAAAGAACTTTCTTTTCGCTTTGTTAAAAAATACCAGGAGACAAAGACTCTCTTTACTTAATTCCTTTTAATTTAGCTTAATTTGAAATGTTGTTACACGTGTATACGTCATCAAGTTATTTCTATTTCGACGTTTTATTTGTGTTTTTATTAATCTTGTACGAATTTATTTGTTCTTTCGTTATTTAAAATAAAAATTATATCAATTTGTATAATTTGGCGAGTGGTTTGGCGATTTATATAATTTGGCGAAATTGGTCGACAGGATAATCAAGTAGTACCGCAGCGGATTTGGCGTTAAAATTCCCCAATCAAAGAGAAATGAATAGAAATTCGTTTATAGGGAGATCGCCACTGTTTTTTAAATTATAATTCAATCTTTCGAAATCTTTTTAAAGCCGATCAAATTAGCGTGCATTTAGAGTCTGCGGTATCTGGACGGGGGTTGGCGAGCGTAGCTCGTAGGGGGCCGAGCCCCCTAGTGATCTAAAAATTATTAAATTCCGATGTATAGTTTTTGCTCCTATAAAACTTTTTTAATGGAACGATTTTGTCCAACTTTAACATTAAATATCTCTTAAAATAATTTTTCGATTTAAAAACTGTCTGCATCAGCGTGTTTATTAAACATTTCTCTATAATACCGCCGATTTTCATATTTTTGTATGCAATATTTTTCTTAATATTAACGGAGAAAGACCTCCGGTCACAAAAAATTCAAAACCGGCGGCGGCGGCGACATAGTAAATTACTTTTTTTTTAGAATAGAGAGATTGTAATGTTGTTTCGATGGAGGTACATCAATAGAACAGATTGATAGAGAAAACTCGATTTTTTAAATTTTGGATAAGGCGAGTTTTGAAACTCCCGTCCTAATATGTTACAGAGAAACATGATAAATTAACAGAATTAGCATTAAAATTAATATTATTTCGTTTCTTTTACATGTATAAATTTAATTACGCGGATACATTTGTTTAGTCGGAAATAATAGTACGCTAAAAACTGATATTCCAGTTTGAGAAAACTAAATTATAACTTTAAACGTTTTTGAAAATCAGTAGTAGCAAAAAATAATATGCTATTTAACCCCTTCGCGACTAGCGTCTTTTACAGAAATTTTAATCTTTTATCACCGGTTTTTCAAAACAGAAATTTTTGGCTGAATTGGGAAAACACCCTGATTGAATAAAGCAAAATTTGCAATAAACAATAACTGGAGGGAATAATAAAGGATTCTGAGCATTTTACGTGGCACGTATCCGTCTAGCTCGTCCCTAAGGAGTTAACATGAAGAGTTTTTTCTTCTATATCATACAGAAATAGCCGCTGAAAGTTTTAAATTTGCTATATCTCATTCGAATAAAATTGGGATTTCCAGTATATTTTAAGAAAATTGAGATGAAAATTACATACAGGAAAAGAGCGATATAAAATTGACATAATTACCAAATATACAATGTATGGCACTAGCAGTGTTGAACCTGTCCCAATGGTGCTACTCAAACCCATTCCGACGCCTCTCAGGGAAGTTGGAAATAATTCCGGAGACTGTTGGTACAGGGTCATGAAGGCAGAACTGGTACCGGCTTTGGCAAACAGCGAGGCAATGACTCCCACCAGTGCATATTCTACAGAGCGAAAATTGAAGATGGCCAACTTACAAACAAGTTAATCACAAATCAGAATGAAGCATTAATATGCAGGGCGTCAGAAAAGTCTTTCCCCCCTTCGTTATAATGTGGCGGTCTGATCTCACTTGAACAGTATAAAGCGTGTCATTAGCTTACAGTAACTGGCTTGGTCTTTTGCTCGACGCTAACGCTCTCGCCTACTGTACATAAGGTCTCTGGTTCAAAACCAACGGCGTCTTTCCGATCTCAATATTGGTGACCCGGATGTGATCAAACTCTCGACATTCAGAACAGATGGCAGTACCCAAAAAGTCCTCCCCAAAATGCAAAGCCTGTGAAATGCTCACAGCTCAAAGTCTGTCACGCCGCGCACTCCAAATGCGCACGGTAACACGACAGCATCACTCACGAGTGCATATTGTACGTAGGACGTCAACAAGACGTCACTGGGAATGGAGTGTGTAGCGATCTCATCTCACTTGAACATTACAAAGCAAGTCACTAGCTTAAAATAATAGACTTGGCCTTTTGCTAGACGCTGACGTTCTCGCCTACTGTTCATAAGGACCACTGTTCAAACCCTGATAGCGCCTTCCCGACCTCAACCTCAACAAAAAAAAATTATTCATATCCACTATATATAAAACATACAAGAGAAACTGGTAGCAAAATTTTGAAAAGTAACCAAGTTTTTTTTACAGGTTTCCGTAACGTGGATGTAGTGTAGCAGTGTCAGCGTCTAGTAAACCGGACCACGTATCGAGAAGCATCAACTTCAGCTGAAAGGATGGAAGGAGTGAGCCAGTTTTTTGTGTAAAGTATCGAGAAATCAGTGTGTATAGAGGCTATGTGTGATGTATATATAATCATGTGAATAGATACCAAAAGGATCTCATGATGCCAGAGGACACACTGAGTTTCTTTCTGATTGGTGAACATTTCCGGTCTCCTGAACACTGACATTGCTACACTACACGCACGTTACGGAAACCTGTAACAAAAGAGCTTGGTTGGTTTTCCAACCTTTTGGCGTCTGTTCTGTTTCACATGTGCATCTTATATATAGCGGATTTAGATAAATTTTGTAATCAGGAAAAGACTTGACTTTTCGGACACCCTGTTCTATCCTGAATGCTGTTGAAATTGAAAAATGTAAAGCAATATCATCATATTTTGCACTGCATCAAAAGTGTATTGCTATAATATTTCTTACATTTATATATACACTCGTATATTGTATATTAAATTGGTTCTTAAGTAATATTAGTATTATTTCATAGCATATTTTAAGAAAATATTAATTTATCCATTTCAGCAGTTGTAACAATAATAATAATAGAACAGAAAATATTGAGGAAAAACAATATTACAATACATATATTTTTCATCTTGAAGGCACTAACATTAATAATAATAATTGTTATTATTATTATTGTTATTATTATTACGTGCGCTCGTAATTATATAAATACGTAGCACCTATAGCCGTCGTCTGTTCTGTCTGTCTGCATATAACAGCGTAAAAACTTCCCAACCGAATTATTTTAAATTTAATATACTGTTGCAGTAATTGTCACAGAATTCTATCGAGTCATATAAAATTTTATGAAAATCGAATCAAACTTAAAAAGATATTAATAAAAGTTTTCTTCATTCTATTAAATCCTATTATACGTAATTAATTCAATGATATTCGAAGATAGGTAATGGTTTTAGGTTGTCATGGCGATGGCATCCCATTTAAGATGGAGTCCTATTATTTCCCTATTCATGCGTTTCCGAACAAAAATGAATTAAAAAATTTGTCCGAAAACAGTATCTCCTGCTCATCAAAGTGACACTTTCAGTCTCATTTTTAAATGTAAAGGCATACAATTGGCAATCTTGACTATTAAAAGCTATTTCGAATTTAAACAAGTTTTCTATTTAATATATATATGTATATATAACCATTAATTAAACATTACCAAACATCATCAAAAACCGTAGTATTGTGGATGAAATGACAATAAAAATGGATACCACAAACCTATATATAGAACTGTATGTATAAAATAAAGTGCCTTATACTTAATTACAAGAATTAATATGGAAGAAAAAAGAAGAAGATGGATACCAAAAAAAAAATTGAAAAACTTATATATTGAATTACGTTTTCAAGAGTACATAATTCAATGATATAAGCAAATCGGTTGTTTTCTGTGAGAAAAAAAGCTAAAAGCTGAAAAAAATTTTCTCCTGCAGTCAAACAACCAATATGACCAAGAGAATGGTTTCAAGATGAAAACAGAACATTATCAAATGGCATGAAATAGAAAAAACAATACAACCCTTTAAATATTTAATTTATAGCACAAAAAATAGAAATATTACACAACATACCGAATGCAATCCTAGTTGATTTTCAAAATATCCTCCCGCACATGGTATCAAAAAGCAAGATAAGATTAAGTTGAATGAAACAGTTAAATTAACACAGAAATTAAAACCTATGGATTCAGTTAATTCATTTTGAAATACCGTGATAAATTCATTTAATATAATATAAATAGAATATATATATATATATATATATATATATTATCGAAATATAAGCTATTCTTGTCGTGTAGTGAAACGTTTCTCATCTTTCTCGAGCTGCCACGACCGGTAATTCAGTTCGAAACGCCTACTTTAACAGTATTTTTTGAAAGAGGTTTTGCTTTTAGCAAAAAATGGAAAACGCCATTCGATCACACATTTTCTAAAGAAAAAAAATAGCCAATTTTATGTGTTTCCCCAACAAAAATGAATTCACAAATGCGTCAATTATAGTAGTTCCTTTGGATATGAGAACAGCATTAAGAAGCTACTTCACTCATTCGAAAATATCCACTCGCTAATGTTAATCCTATGAAAGAATTTTTTTTTTTATATCTCGTTTGCATTTCAATTTTTTAAAATGATTTTTGTTGCAGCAAATAGCTGAGGTCGATCGCTACAAGGACCATTTTTCACTTTTCCGATTTTGTTTACAGGTTTGTTTGTTTTCTAATTAGGATATTTTAACTTTCGGAACCAGTTTTGAAATTGAGAGTATCCTCTTGAAAAAAACAACAAACAAAATCGAAACAGTAAAAAACGGCCTTTGTAGAGATCTATCTCAGATATCCAGTGCGAAAAAAAAAAAATCATTTGAAAATACGGAATTGCAAACGAGATATTTAAGGAAATGTCTTCCATACGATTAATATTAGCGAGCCGTTGTTTTCGCGATAGTGTAGTACCCCTTTAACCCTTTATCTACTGACTGTACTTATAAGTACCATTAAAATAACTTGTTAGAAAATTCATTTAATACATCGATTAGTTGTAATACTGTTTGGAATGAGTTATAGATACATGACTTTATCTTGTTCCAAAAGCATTAATGGTTGCACAAAACAAAAATATTCTTAAAAGGATGATTTCTTTCGCCTTTGCCTCTTTTCACCTTTCTTGGCGTTTGAAAGGGGGGGGGGGGGTCAATTCGGAAATATTTCTATATTTCTATTGTAAGAACATTATATTTGTACATTTCCTAATTCTACAAAATACCAAGAAAAAGATTTAAAATAAAAGATTTGGGTGGAGTTATAAATATTGCAGAAAATCCCTATAAATTCAAATTTAATGAATCCTTCTAAATCCTTCAATCCTTCTGAAAATCTTCTAAAATTTATTAAATGATTATGTAAATCTTCTAATGTAGTTTAAACAATTCACGAAAAATGCTATACAAGATAAAATTTTCACGAATTCATAATTCAGTACATAAAGGGCTAAGAGGCATGTTTCAGGATTTCAGATCGAAAAACGTCGAAATAAATCTTTACACGCGGTTTCCAAATGAGGGCGAACATTATCGTGAAAAAATTGGACAGTATTATTTGTCGACAATTCTTGATTGCTATATTTTCAGTTAAGGCTCCTGTTCCTGCCGGTGAAGGCACACACGAGCTAATGCTAATCCTATGGGGAGGGATTTTTCTAATATCACACTGCAAAAGCTCATACACAAAAATAAACACAAAAAAAACGCATTTAAGAACACAATTTGTCCTCAAATTAAGAACACTTTATAGTGTTGTCAGTTAGAACACTTCATAAACAACACTTTATTGTGTTGTGATAGTGTTCTGAAATGTGTTGCGATCCAGAAATGCGTTCTAAAAATAGTGTTGTAAATAGTGTTGTGATTAAAATGTGTTCTAAAAATAGTGTTGTAAATAGTGTTGTGTTAAAATGTGTTCTTACAATAGTGTTGTACTGTACAACGCATTGTCCCCAAATTAAGAACACTTTTCAAGCATCACACACAATTTAGAACACTATAAATAGAACACTATATTAAGCATCACACACAATTTAGAACACTATAAATAGAACACTATATTAACACATTTAACATACTTTCTAAAATAAGATTTTTTTAAACACAGAAATTAATGAAATTAAATTTTAAACACAATTAATGTTCCAATTTGTTAATAGTGCAATACTGAAAAGACAGCGAAATTCCATTAGAATAAACTTCCTGAAATCATGAAAATAACTTCACATAAGATTTTTTATAATGTATACAAATTCTTTGAAATGAAATTCTTTATAAAATTCATTACTCAGATTATAATCTCAGTAATGAATTTTATAAAGAATTTCATATTACATATTCATATAGGTGCAACATTTCTATTAATTTTGTTATTCTTCTAAAACTAAAATTTTTTATTTAAACTTTTATTACGAAATGTGCAATTACTTATTTAATGGTAAAAGATGAGAAATAATGAAACACAAAATGAATACAAACCTGTGTATTTAGCATAATCATAATACATACAGCTTATTATTTTTTTCAGATTTTATTTTTTTATGTTAAATCATTGTATTGCTAGCAAAAAAGCTTTCTTTGAACTAGGCCTAATCGTTCGGAGTTTTCTTCAAACCTTGGATTTCCAAGCGTTAATACGGGTAGGTTCCCTTAGAAAAACCCCCACGAAGGGCACTCCCCCCCCCCCCCCTTAGGGCCTATATCCCTTGTGTTGATAATCGGCCGTCATAATGATGGAATGGGAAATGAAATGAGAAATTAAAGTGTGCAAAAATGCCAGTCACATACAATTTTCTGTGATAAAATAAACTGAAAAAACTGTTTAATGCCAGTGTATGATCGACTGTCTGAATCTAAATTTCTACTGGTTAACTTTGAATTAACTATATGGGTGTTTTTGCACCCACATATTCCATATTGTTTCCATTTTTTGAAATTTATAATATTTTTTAACCATGAATGTTTATTAATATACATTCTATTTTTGAAGTATAAACACCTAGAATATATTCATATGACAACTGTACTAACAAAGAAAAAAGCCATTTTCTACTCCCTGCCTTCCAACTCATATCTAAATCAAGTTAAAATCTCCATTTACCATGAAAGGGGAGATGTGTCTGGCAAAAGGATGGTCATTCAATCTACAAAGCAGTGTGTACAATAACGTTTTTTACCTTTTTGATTTTGGTTACAGGTTTGTTTTTTATGAGGACACATTTATTTTCAAAACAGATTCTGAAAAGAAAATATCCTCATAAAAAAAAAAAAACCTGCAAACAAAATCAAAGAATTAAAATAAGGTTTTGTAGAGATTGACCTCAGTTATTAACAAAAAACCATTTCAAAATATTAAAATACAAACAATATTTTTAAAAATATGTCCCATAGGATTAAAATTAGCAAGTGGTTGTTTTACAATACATCATTAACACATTAAACAAATCTATAAAAAATGCAGGTCCTAAATATTCTCAATAACTTTATTATTTTTTTAAATTTTAAAACAAAAAAATAGGTGTTAGAACGACTAAAATAAGACCTAAAACTGCTTAACCACTTGAAATAAGTTTTTATTACATTAAATTACAATAATAAAAATATTAATAAAATTTTAAGAACTCCTTGTGCAAGATACAAAATGGTTGCTACAGTCTTCCACAGTTTTATAATAAAATATTAGTTATACTCTTCATGCACACCACTTTCTGTGATATCGTTGAAAACTGTAAGATTCCCGACTACAATAAGGCCATGTTGATAATGAGAAAGGAAATTCAATAATCCTGGATCACAAGCAATTTTCAACCCTATAAAAAAGAAGAAAGTGATGTAAATGGTACAGTACAGCTGAATGTTATAAGTAACCTCAATCATTCAATAATATGAATGAAAATGTTTCCTACATATACACAGAATAATAATAATGTTCTCGCTATTTTGATAGTTTTTTACCCACAATGAAGCATTTTGATGCAAATGGGAAGGGTGCAGCAAGAATCCCGCGTAACCATATAATATACAGGATGATTCTAAATTGTTCTTTCAAAATAAGAGGGGTGATAATACTCATCCAGACGAGTAATAATCACCATAGAAAATGGGGTCGCAAACCACTCACTGAGTCACAAATACAGGGTGTTTCACCTTAACTGAAGTCGGTAATAATTTTGCGAAAAATAACAATATTGCAATAAAATGTAACGATATGTACCTTATTTTGTATGAAATGGAGAACATCACAAAAAGTTCTGGAAAAACAGGGTACTGGACAATCGATGATACCATATGAAATGATAATCACAGTCCAAATGTGGAGCTTCAAATGCATACTGCTGGTGCATATAATGTAAACTTCTATCACTTTTTTTTGTGATGTTATCACATTTCATACAAAATAAGGTACATACAGTTACATTTTTATTGCAATATTTTTATTTTTCGCAAAATTATGACCGACTGCAGTTAGGGTGAAACACCCTGTATTTGTGACTCAATAAGTGGTTTGCAACCCCATGTTCTGTGGTAATTATTACTCATCTGGATGGGGATTATCCCCCTGCACAGTAATGTTTTCTCTTTCAATATTTCAGTTCCAGTGTACTCCGAGTCAATGATTAACATCTAAAACAATTTATTCACTTTCATATTTACAATGTAAAATTTACACACATTTTAAAACCACATCACTCTATATGCGACATAAACTCAATCCTCTAACATACACATTTCTATATTTCCAACACAATCCAACTCTTATACAATCCGCCACACTTTTCTTGTGTGTGTGTTGGGGGGGGGGGGGATATTTTAAAGTGAAGTAAAATATTTTTTCGATTGCCTGTTGAAAGATATGTCTTGTTGCTACGTATGGATTCAGTAAAGCTATTCATCTATTGTACTTTTTATTAAACTATGACTGCTAGAAAACATTTTTCTTGGAATTAATTTTACTAAAGCAATAAGATTCTTATTTTACAGGAACATTTGTAAAAATTTTAAAAATGCTATAATCAATTTGGAAAAAATAATAATCACTGTTGTGAATTATGAAAGCGACGGCGCACAGTGGTCCCAAATCGTGATTATGTGGCCCAAAATCAGAAAATCGAAGTTTCGTATTTCGAAATGGAATAAATTCCACAGTATTTAGAAATATCGAAAGATTTATATTCTTTAATATTTTGGTTTTATAAGCTCACATGAATTCGCATTGCTTATGTGAAGTTAGGAGTTTTGAGCGTTTTCTGCTGTTGCTTGAATTTCAGGCAAATTTGCTGCATTCACACCCTAACTAAGACCTTTTCAGATAGTTTATCGTTTTTTTCTTTGCACTTCTCTGAAACAACATTAAATTACATATGTGATTTGATTTTTCGATTGCAAAAATCTCAAAAATTAAAAAAAAGGGGATTTTTTTTTTTTTAAATATATAGTTTTAAGGAATTTTCGTACATAAAAAGTGATATACAAAAAAAGTCCTTCCGAGTTCCTTGGACTTTTATAGTACAAAATGTAGAATGAACCTTCTAAAATCATATCCCAAGAGATTTATTGCGACTTTGAGAGAACCAGCAGTTTGAAGTTGGACATTGGATATTGCCAGTATTAGTCCAAAATCAGTAATCAGGTTTAAAGTCAATCTAATTTTCGCACTGACCCAAGATTGTCAGCGTTTATACAACATTCTAATTAACATAACACTGTCAATTTCATTTTTTTTTAATTCGCGGGGGGGGGGGGGGGATATACATATATATTTTTTTTTCCCCCTTGCTTTTTTCCAAAAATTTTGAAAGTAATCTAATTAATAAATTGGATGATTTTATTATTAATTCATAGTAAATAGATGTCGAAAACTTAAAAAGTGGTAATGATATTTTTAGATTTTCCTTGCTATAGGGACAAATGGAAAAAGGGGAGATTTCACGTGTGTGTGTGTGGGGGGGGGGGGGGCAAAATTTAGCTGATTGATTATTTATGTATTAATTTCAAATGCTAAAAGGTGTAAATTAAAACTTTAAAACCAGTAAAAATATGCTTATTTCGACTGTTGACATGTTTCGACTCACCCCGAATCATTTTCAAAAACAAATAAATAAAGCTATTGTAAATTTGCACAGTTTATGACACGCCATCATTCAGTTTTCCAAGTATTCTTTCATATAATGCATGTTACATTTTTATTTTAGATGGATGTTTATTTTATTTTCATACTCATTGAGTAGCTCAAGCCATATCTTTGGTAAGTGAAATGATGCTGCATCATTACATATTAAGTTTTTGCGCGTTACCTCTATGGTTTCTCTTATAATTCATGGATAGCATAGACTGGACGGGAAAATTATTTTTCTTTTATTGAAATTTACTTGGATGGTTTCTTCTTGATAAAAATCTTGCTAGGGCTGTGGTTTTTCTATTTTATTTAATATCAACAATATGCTCCTTTTTCTATACTTAAATTTTCTGCCAGTCATACAGATATAGTAATTCTTTGATCCGTCTGCTCTAATAAATGGTATTTTATATACCCCAGAGTAATTCTCAAAACTGATTGGGTCAATTTTAGCGCAAATGATCATCAATTTCGGAGGTGGTTTTGCTACTAAGCAGATATTGAAACGTTTAAGGCTATATTTTAATTTCTCAAAAAAAGCTTGGAATATATTGAATAATATGAAGTTTGTATTTTTGCGAATCAAATTTATGTTCAGATTTCTTATTAATGGCAATCATACTTATTCATATCTTATGATATATCATATTATTTATGAATTTTATTGATTGCTTATACTCTTTATTGTTACTTTTCAATAACATCAAATAGAGAAAAAAATAAGATTTTAACCTGTATATTTCTAGGGAAGGAGGGTGAGGGGGGGGTTAAAATTTCAGGGGAGACTGAATTGGCTGATGTCTTTAAAAAGTGAAATTATTCACTATAATCAAAAGTAGAAAATTCTCCTTCCTGTAAAAAAAGAAATTTTATGTTTTAAAAAACTTGCCCCCCTTTATTTCGCCCCCCCCCCCCGGAACCCCAATTACATTTAGTTTAAATTCACAATGTAATATCACTTAGAATATTATAAAATTAAAAATGAATCATATACAACCATTAGGAAAGCCAGAAATGATTTTTGGCCACTTGATCGCGATTTGGGACCACCGTGCGGCGTTTTAAAAACTATTCATTCATATAAGTGGAAATATCATGATAGTGAAATATTTAATTAACAAATTTTGCCTTAAACCTAATTAGGTTTAAAAGATTTTATTAAATTATTTTTTATATTACATAATGTTATTGGATGCTGTTAACGGATAGTTAAAATACACAGTTGATCGCATTGCACCATTATTCGATAAGTGACGTGTTTCAGAAAAAACGAAAAATACTTTTAAATGTGAAAAAAAAATGCTTGGGAATACATAGAATAAACATTTATTTTAGTATGAGCAATTTTGTTAATTTAATATATCACTCACCCGCAAGAAAATTTGCATGATTTTACTGTAACATGAAATTATAGCACTTAGCTCTGCATGTTGGAATGAAAACTTGCATAAAAGTATAAAACCATATTAATATTTGGAAATTTTTCCAGAGAGAAACATTCGCCTTGAATACAATATTTCAAATGAAAATCAAATTTCAAATTATTTTTTTGCTTAATAGGCGCAAAGACCAACTTAGTGAAAAATATTCCATGCCGGGAATCGAAACCGGGTCATCAGTATAGCGCACTGACGTTCTACCGCTAAACCACATGGAACGATACCCAGCCTGGAACTTCTCACTATTACAAGTTGGCAAGGCTACAAACGCAGCACAAGGTGGAATATTTTCCGTGAGCCACCAACATGGGGCAAACACAGACACTTTAATTAAATCCAGCATCGATGAATCTATATTAATATTTGGAAATTTTTCCAGAGAGAAACATTCGCCTTGAATACAATATTTCAAATGAAAATCAAATTTCAAATTATTTTTTTGCTTAATAGGCGCAAAGACCAACTTAGTGAAAAATATTCCATGCCGGGAATCGAAACCGGGTCATCAGTATATAGGGTATCAGTTTCACATAGGTTCCGCACTTTTTAAGTACGGAACCCTAAAAATGACTTAAATTTTAAAAAATGAACCTAAAAGTGCAAATTTCAAGAAATTTTTATATAATGTATCTGTACAGGATTCAAGTATTAAATGGAGATTACTTAAAGCCTTTTAACAAAATTCCTTTTAATAAAACAGGCTCTTTCACAAAATATTTAAAAATAAAATAGGCCTCTTTACAAAATTACTCTAAATAAAATAGGCGTATCCTAAAATTCTGTATCTTATATTGTTATTTTCAAAATATAATAATTTTTTTGATAATTCTTTAGTTTTATGTTTCACAATGTTACTTGCAAATTTGTATTATTATATTATTTTGGAGGTAAAGGGGAAATAAAAAAGAATTAGATTAATTATAAATAGATTTATATTGTATTTTAGACAATAACTAATAGTGGACCACTGTGCCCCAGTGTACTGCGCTTCCTGGGCACACTGGCCCATTTTACGGGTGTATATAATTTTTTTTTTTTTTTTTGAAAAATGTATTGGGAACTATGTTCTTTGAAAATTATGAGGCATGTAGAAAGGTTTAAAGAACATTCAAAAATATTTTCAGGTAGATTGGTCTCTCCGTTAAAGAGAAAAAAAATGTTAACTGCAAAAGTGGTCCACTGTACCCCGGTCTTCCCTATATATACAATATACGTAATATATTTACATGTATGTATGTCAAGGTTGCAAAAAAGCCGGCTAAAATTAAAAAAAGCCACGCCGGTGGCTTTTATTGGTTTTAACCGGCTTTTTTTTGGCCAAAATTGGCTTTTATACAGTAAAGCATTTTAATTATAAATGACACATTTTTATGTGTTTTTTTAATTAATTTTAAAAGCATTTAATTGAGGTAGAAATCAAAAATGGGTCATAACCCAATTTTTCAATATAATGAAGACATTAATATTGGAATAAAAGGCCTTACCAATTGCTTTTTCTGGTTTACACTGACCTTAGCACTCTTTTTTTTTTTCATTTTTACTGTTTTATGTAATTAAAAAGGACAATGGTTGCAAGTCTTATTTTATTTCTCATAAACATTTATTTAAAATCACACAAAGTCATTTAATAAAAACATCATTTCTCTCTATTAAAACAGCATTATGAATAAAATATGCATTAATTTATGCATGAATATGCACTATTTTAAATAGCAACTAGCTTTTCAAAATTCTAATTTAACAAGTTTTATGTGGAGAATTTTTTTAATTGTTCTCTTTATGCACACTTACATGTACTAAAATTTCTTCAAATGTTACATCTTTCCTAATTTCTCTTTCAACATTGTTCATTCTGTGATTTTAATCTGTCCTTATGGACATACCCGGAATAAGTTACATAACAGCTTAGTAGCAGAAAAACCTTTTACTATATCATTTTTATAAGTTAGAATATCAATTGCTTATTACTGGGTATTTGTTCTCAAGTATTATATAAGATAATTTCAGTTATTAAATGCATATATGCTATTTAGTTTTATTCAATTTTAAAAGTAAATATCAGTATGTAAGAATGTTTCTATTTTGATGTGGGATATTTTCTTATTCTTTCATATAATCTTTAAAATGTGTGATATGTGTAGAACTATAATAAAGAATTCCAAACCTATACTTTGGAGTCTAGTTTAATGTATTCTTCTGAATATTTATATATATATATATTTTTTCTGACATAATGCCTTCACAGTTGCATTCTAGGACTTATTTATTTGACAAAATTTAATAGAAATTTATATTTTTTTAGTGGAAAATATTTATAAGTGTATTAAAAATAAATTAATCCAAATTTTATATGAATTATTTATAAACCACATTTTTGAAAAATAAAAGCCGGCTTTTTTCAATTAAAGCCGGCTTTTTTTGGCCTGGCTAAAAGCCGGCAACCATGATGTATGTATATATGTATATATAACACTGGCACCTGGCTAACCAAAATTACCGATTATTTTGATGTAAAGAAAAAGGGTACTAGTTAGTTATCCCATCGACTAATTTAGCCAAATTATACAAATTGGCATGTGATAACTCAATTACTATAAAGTGTGTATGCATAAAGAATAACCTATTGAGTTTTGATGGCGTTATCCAACGTCCCTAGCCTAATCATTCATTAGTTTTTCTCAAAAAAAAAAAAAAAAAAAAGAAAAAGAAATAAATAAAACAGACACTAATGATGGAAAGATTTAAGAGGCCCATGGGTCTTTTCACAAATATGGCCTGAAGAAAAAAAAAAAAGATTAAAAAAACATAGAAATGACAAATGATTAAAAATATTAATATAAAGGCAGCGATCTGTTCGAGAAAATTTTAGGACCCTTCACAAAAATTATAGCTTAAACCAAAATTTTCACAAAAGTTTTTATCCCAAAACAGGACCCGTAAAATTCTTTGTCTTATAGAGGTAAATAGACCTTTCATATAATTTTTATCAATCTTCAAATTGAATATGTTGCAAATTTAATCGTTGAAAAATAAAATTTGACCTGTAACATCAGGGCCGAAACTAAAAGGGGGCAGAGGGAGCATGTGCCCGGGCGCCAGAGTCAAGGGCACCAAATGAAAGATTATACCTTTGGAATCGATCATTTTCTTCTGATGGACTGATGGCTTTCATTATTATGAAACAGCCATTATAAATGAAGTGTTAGGTGAAGATGAAAGAGCAGTCGTAAAAAGTTTGAACTCTGATTTTCTGGTCAGAATGGGGAAAAAATGGCCAATTTTTTTCCCCATTCTGACCAGAAAATCAGAGTTCAAACTTTTTACGGCTGCTCAGTGCTCATTCATCTTCACCTAACACTTCATTTATAATGGCTGCTTCATAATTAGGGATTGACAGAATACTGAATAGTCGATTCGGTATTCTGCATGTAAACCAAATATTCGGCTTTGGCCGAATACTTTTAAGTATTTGGCCGAATAATTGCGGATAAGTATTTTCTTAGAAGTAGAAGAATTCTCTTTTACTTAGAAGTAGAATAGGCTAAATGATGAGTTTCAATATTATGTGCATGAGTTCAAAGTTCAGCTGCACTACCAAAAACAAGTCAAAGGCCATTTTTAATTACAAAAAACTTTTTTTTTTCTTTCCTAAAGTAGTCTATATAGGGGTGAAATCAGAACAACTGTCTACAATATAGGAAAAAAAAGTAAGGAATATGGGCATCTTTCCATTACCATTTAATTTTAATTATTTCTACATTAGTTTTTTCAATTTAAATTTATTTAATGTGTATTCTCTTTAATATACACCTCAAATAAGTATATCAGAGTTCATCTCTGTATATCTAGGGTTTATATTAAAGAAAATACATGCATCAGATAAGTATACTCCTATGCCTATCCTATAGCTTTTATAACCATTAAATTAAAATCGCTCAAATTTATCTTCATCACCACAGTGATAAATATTAACCAAAATATAAATATGTATCAATAATTTCACAGAAAATAGTTAAATGTACAAATTGATATGATACCTTTTGTATTTGAGAACATTCCAATTCAATATGTATATAATTAGACAATCAGTAAATCAGCTTAATGACAACATTCTTTCTTTTTATTTGAATGAACTTTTGTTTTTCTGAGAATCCTTATCCTTAATAATAGCCTGTATATTTTAATACTTTCATTGGGTTAATTTGGATATTGACTAGTGATAAAATAATAAAAAATAAGTGATGGGTTAATGAATTTGTCAGTTGAAAGAAATCATTAGATTTTTTTGTGTAATCAGATTTAAGAATAAAAATGTAACTGAATTAAATTATTAAGAATTTAATTTTAATTAAAGTTTATTAAAAAAGATAACATAATGCAAAAATGTGTAATTAAAAATTTTAAGTATTCGGTTGCCGAATACCGAATATTCGGTGTACACTTTGACCGAAGCTTTGGTATTCGGTATTCGGCAAAATTGCTGATTCGGTCAATCCCTATTCATAATAAGGAAAATCATCGGTCCATCAGAAGAAAATAACTCGGTTAAAGCGGAAACTCGGTTAAGCGGGACTCGGATAATCGGAACGCTACTGTATAAGCAAACACTGTAAATAGTCGGCAATACATGCGAATTCTTTTATGTGAACGAACTATAATTGCAACAAACGTCACATTCAATTTACGTAGTTCAGTATTACATATTTTAAATTTTAAAATAAGTCGACCATTAGAAAATTAGTAAAATTATCTTTGTAAATATACTTTGAGGAAGAAGGGGGGGGGGGCGCCAAAATTCATGTTTGCCCCGGGCGCAAAAAAGGCTAGTTTCGGTCCTGTGTAACATAACAGCTGAACTGATCAAAGATCATATTACTCAGCTTTTTTATATATGGAGGATAGAACCTGAATATAACGCTAACTTTAAAGTCACAAAGTTATAACTAGAATTTTCACAATTTCACGAAAACAGGACACTATGAGAAGAGCATGGACAGATCACTGAAAGTGAGTTTTTGCGACGACACTGAATTAAAGGATCCCTACTTATAAGAACATACACATGTTATAATTATACTTTAAGTATAAAACATTGTAGAACATGAAATAACATACCTTTAATGTTAGTCAGAGCTGTTTCTTGCATCGCAATTTACAATGTTCCAAACTGGCAAAAATAAAAATGTCGGTCGAAAACTCAGAGCGTCTTCCCTCCGTCTTGTTTACATACATCAGGATCACGTGATCACTTCCTTGTGCGCAGGTGCGGCGGGCGAATTTGAAAGAGGATTTGATTTTCCTCTGAGGTAGTATCTTTTAACTGCGCATGTGTCAGTCTCAGCCTAGAGATCTGCCCGAGGCCGGGCCATACTTTTTTCTGAAGACTCGGGCCGGGCCTAGTGACTGTTCTTTACGGGCAGGGCCGGGTTCGGGCCTTACTTTTTTCTGGACGAATCGGGCCGGGCCTAACTTATTTTTTCTGTACAGTGTACAGAGCCGGGACTGGTTTCATTTCTTGTCTTCACGGCCCAAAACTTTCAATCCTAGTTTTGAGCCAGCCCGTATGAAAATCCTTGTCTCAGCGTGACCTGTCCGTTCAAAGGTCAGTAAAATGAGACTGCCCAAAGATTTTTGCAAAATATGCTTATATTTTTGAATCGCCATAATTCTACAATTAAACATTAATATTTATTCGTTTTAAAGAATAGTAAATTTCTACACTAATTAAAATATAGCTAAATTAAAATATAGTAAAACGTGTGAAAATGAACCTGCCTATGACGGAATCCTGTTTTTAACTGAAAAACGTGTTGATCCATGCAAAATTAATATACTAATACGTAAGAAAAGAATATATAATACATTTACATTTGCTAAGAAGGGAAGTTTCCTATAACGCATTTTTTTTCTTTTCTTTTCTATGTAATTGAGTCTTAGAAGATTTTACTGTATAGCATTTTACAGATTTTTAACAATTCAATGCATGGAATATGGATTAACAATATTAATGATAACTGAAACATTTACATACAAGAAATAGCAATTCATTAAAAAAATAAATATCGGAGCCTGCGGCACTTATAAGTTTAAAAACATGAAAAAAAAGTTACGAGAAGTTCTGACCAAAAATATTTATCTTAAGAGTGAAATTTTTAAGCAAATCGACGTAAGAAATCAATGTTTTGTAGCAATTCACTCGGACCGAGATTTTAACTTTTTTCCGGGCCGGGCCGGGCAGGGCCAATATATTTTTTCTACGGGCATGGCCGGGCCAAAAAATTTTCTATGAGTCGGGCCGGGCCCGGGCCTGGAAATTTCGGCCCGTGCAGACCTCTACCTCAGCCCTTAGAACTTTTCTTTCTCGGGCTGCTGAAATCGAAAATGTTATTATGGGTAGAGTCTGTATGGGCCGGGATTGGCTCGAGGCCCACACCCGTGTTGGCAGATTAAAGACAATTTTTAACTGGCCGGGCCGGTGTAAAAAATTGTACCGGGCCGGTGTAAAACCCAACCCGACCCAAACCGCGGGTCCGAAACGAACCCGAACCCGAAACAATGAAGGCCAACCAGACCTGCAACGGGAAAATATAACGCAAACCCAACCCGACCCAAACTGCGGGTCGGTCGGGTTCGGGTAAAAGCGGTAACCCGATCCGATGCAGAACTCTCTTCTGAAATATTTTACTTTCATGCGATGAGATAGTGTTTAAAAAGTGTTTCGAAACTGTTGTGACATCAATGGTTCAGGTGTTTTCAAAATGTTCTAAAATGCGTTTAGAATCTGAATATGTTGTTAAATTTTGATTGAAACACTATCAGAACACATTTTCTGCCCATGTAGTTTTCAACAACACTTTAC